>OZ004669.1:1200000-1800000 GCA_963924505.1 Agonopterix alstromeriana | reverse complement strand
ACTTTATGGGGTGATTGTACCCATGCTATTGAACAACTTTTCCTAAGAAACCAATAGGAAATTCGCACAAAAATTTTTGTCTTTCTACTAAATGCAATCAGCTGATCGAATGTTTGTATGAAAAGTCGTCTTTTTTTGCGAATTTCCTGTTTCTTAGGGAATTTTTTATGAAAGAGCGTTGAATGAACTTCATCTACAGCTAACAATAAAATTACTACCACAAATATGATATCAGATAATAATTTTGAAAGATACTTTGTCATAATTTACTTTTGATGTTGACTGTACCAAAATAACAAAGATAATGTCTTCTCTGTCAGACTGTCAGACTATCATACAAATAAATGTGAAAGCATGTCTATCTGTGTGTTTGTTATGTTTTCACAGCTAAACTACTAAACCTATCTTGATGAAATTTGGCAGGGAGATAGCTTGCATCTTTAAGATGGACACAGGCTAAAAATACACATAAAATACATTAATCATTACACAGATAACAGTTAGTACAAGAATATATTTGAAACCTTTGTAATTTTGGTTTGTAATAGAGTAGCTTTTTTTCAGAGAAATCTATACAGGGTGTAAGGATAAGTATCATTAACCTTTAAACCACATACTCTACCCATCAAACTACAACTTTTACTATGGGAGCAAACTTGTCAGAACAAAAAAGAAAACAGCTTTTCCATATAGATATTGCAGATTCCATAGAGTCGAGTAGGCATTGCAGTTTAGTATGGAACAGCAAATTTTGTTTCTTGCGCTGACAGGTTTGCTCCCATAGTAAAAGTTGTTCAGTTTGATGGGTAGAGTATGTGGTTTAAAGGTTAATGATACTTTTCCTTACACCCTGCATAACTTATTAAAATTTTCGAAAAGAGGACTTAAACATAATTTCATAATTATTCTGTACAACATATTTCTGAAGTCCATTTTTCAACAGATCTTCGGCTCTTTACTAAAGTCAGGAGGCACAGCACCCTCGGGAGCATTCTCCAGTATCCACGGGTGTTGCAACACGCTTGTCAGAGGCAATCGTTGTTCAGGGTTGATCACCAGGAGCTTCCCTATCAAATCTTTAGCTTTCTCCGAAATATAGTCAGGATATTTTATTATTACGTAGCGTATCTTCTTGTAAGTTTGATGAGACTCTTTAGAATCAAACGGTGGTAACCCGACGAGCAATTCGTAGCATAAAACTCCAAGGCTCCAAATGTCTACGGCATAGCTATGGGGTTTCCCTTCAATCATTTCTGGAGATAAATAATCCAATGTCCCGCATAAAGTCATTCTTCTCGATGATGGTGAATGGACTGACCATCCAAAATCTGCCATTTTGAGTTCCCAATTGTGTCCTATTAGCAGATTTTCAGGTTTCAAGTCCCGGTGGATAACTTTTTTCGTATGGCAGTATATGAGTGCCTTTGTCAGATCCCTAGCGTAAATGGCTGCAGTTCTCTCGTCGAAACGCCCGCGTTCCTTCAGCAATTTGTATAGAGCGCCATGCTTAGCGTATTCTAGGATTAAATAAATACGTTTCTCGTCGTGAAAGTAGCCGTACATTCGTAGAATATTAGCGTGACGAAGTCTGCATTGTATTTCGACTTCGCGGCGCACTTGATGTTCGATTTCTGAATCAAGAATCTGGCTTTTGAACAGGACTTTTAGAGCGACAACATAATGGGACTCCTTTTCGCGCGCTAGATAAACATTGCCGAATTTACCTTTACCTAATGGCCGACCTAAATCGAAGTCTGATAATGTCCACGATTTCTTCTTGTCATCTTTTGGTTTCGATAGATCAGCTTTGCCCGAAGATGTCTGTTCCTGTTGGTTTACCTTTGAGCTGGTGTGTAGAGGCCTCGTTATTGGGACAGCTGGTATTTTGAAGTTTTCTCCAGGTGTTTTTTGCGCATTTGCTGGGCAACCACAGGCCGATCGACCAGTTAATGAATGATGGTTTTCTTTACAAATACACTTTGGAGCATTCATCGTCACAAAACCGTTATTACTTTAATGTCTATTTCAATATAAAAACTAAATAATTTACGAAAATTGCATTAATAATTTCAAATAACGTATTTTCCCGTCAACTCGCATTCACCAGTCTATTTTGAATTTTTGAATTTAGTTGCCAAATCTTGTTGAATGTTTCTACCACAAGAAAGGTGTTTTTTTTTCTTTTCTAAAACAGACTATTTCTTAAATGCACTTTGTTATAAGAATACTTTTGAAAATATGCAGTCTTGTTTTTGACCGAATCTATTCATTTAAAAATCCGAACGAAAAACGTACTACGGCGTTGCGATTAACTATTTCAGTAGTTTTTGCATCTAATGGCTACACTGGTTCGGGCTACGTTTCGTAACGTTTGGAAATCACTCGAGGTGCCCATGCGAAAGAGAAAAAGCTTGCCAAGAAACAAATGCCAGAGTGAGACAGATAGACACCCCGAGTGATTTTTGTCACGTTATAGAACGGATCCCTATTTTCTACTGTCAATATTTTTTTTGACTTTGACGTATAATATCATCTTTTGGTTGCTCCTATAACAGCTGTGTGATTTTTATTTTACAGTAATTTCATTAATTTTCTAAAATAATTACTGTATTTATTTACATTTTACCGCATATTGTATGTGTTGTTTTTTATTTTAATTCAGTTCTGTAAAAAGTGCGTATTCATAGAGCAAAACGTAAGTAGAGTAGGATTTTATTATGCATCCATAATTTTGGGAATATATTATCACATACATTACGATGTAAAACACAATTTCGCTGTTAAAACCACGTTACATCAATACTAAATGTATTCTAGGCTTCAATCGTAGCCCTAAATGATTTCTGTTTAGGAAAAATCTTGTATTTCGTAATTTTTAGGTTATGTTACGTCTACATTGTTTTAAAACTTTTTAAAGTAAGAGTCTACCCATCAAACTGAACAACTTTTACTATGGGAGCAAACCGATCGCAGCAAAAATAAAATCAGCTGTTTGATACTAAACTGCAACGCCTACTCTACTCAAATTGATTTTTTTTGCTCCGATCGGTTTGCTCCCATAGTAAAAGTTGTTCAGTTTGATGGGTAGCCTGTTAGTTTAAAAGGATGCTAATGATATAAATTTCACCCTGTAAAGACATAAATCTCATGACTTTTGAGTGTTATAAGGGCACCTAGAGTGGGCAACAGCATTCATCTGTCAAATACAGGGCACTACATAGAACTAACTCACTAGTAGGCACAGATCAATAGTACTGCTACTGAAACCAGATGGCGTCGAATCACCTCTGAAGTCCAGGTGTGAGGCGCGTACGGTATCTGAAGGGACAGCAAGGCAAACACTAAAACGGTGAATTCGGACCATCAAACTGAACAGCTTTCACTATGGCCCCAACCACTTTTATGTGCAATTGGCCAGCGAGGGCCATAATCAGATAGTTTCTCTCAAAGGAGGTTTGCTTGGCGCCATTGCTCTTGCTGTGTTTCGTGTTATTTGAAATTCGTAAAAAATTGGTTTTAGTGATATTTGTGACATAATTTCGTGCGAATTGTGTACCAAACAGTTGCATAAAGCGACTGATGTAATAGGAATCTCAAATAAATACGATAACAGAACATAAGTTTTGGTTCAAGTTAACTTGTACATGGTCATTTTGGCGGCAACGCGCGAGCTTACGAAATCGACCACAGATTCATCGTCATCTATCATCCCATCATTAAAATAAAGAATATAAAAATTCTCTCAAAGAGTAATATAAGTAAATTAGAAAAGAGAACCCACTGGTGGCAACATAATGCATCCACCTTATGTCAAATTGAAAGCTAGCTAGCTAGCTCCATCTATGTTTCATCAGCAGTTACTCAACCTATACTATACATACCTACTTGACGGCCCGATAGCACAGTCGGTAGTGAACCTGCCTGCTGTGCCGAGGGTCGCGGGTTCGAATCCCGTAAGGGACAAATATTTGTATGATGAATATGAATATATTTTGTACCCAAGTCATGGACATTTGTATCTATATATTTATTCTGTATCGTTGTCTAGTCATCATAACACAAGTCCAGGCTAGATTCTGGTACTTTAAATATGACTAGATTATTTGTGTGACAATGTCCAAGATATTTATTATTATCTACTCATACCGATAGTTATTATAGTTTTGAATGCTAGTTTTGGTTTAGATTGGCACGAAATTGAACGAAAACTACAAACAACACGCCCATTACACAAGATAGGTAGGATTGAATTTGGCAATTTGACATTAAATGAGCGTTACTACGGCAGATTTGCTATCAAATAATAAAAATTTCAAAAAGTTCAAAATTTACTGGTGTTTTATTAACATTTCTTCTTATTAACTATTCTTCTCGCTCTATCATAAAAACGGTAAAACATACAAGCGTCCAACTTGGTGTGATTATAGAGCGAACTCTACAGTATAAAAACAAATAATGAAAGCCGACCGAGTGTGAGTCGGCCTGGCGCTAAAGGTCACGGGGAAAAACAAAACATTTTTTAAGGTAATATGTTGTGCGAGAAGCCCGACTCGCACTTGCCCGGTTATTTTATACTGTGCTTCGGTTAAACAATATACCAATACATAAATTGAAATCAGTTTTGACAAAACTTAAGTCTAGTTAATAATATCATTTATTCAATATAGGAGCTTAAAAATTTGAAGCACACTTATTAAACGTCAAATCTTTTTTTGAAGCTACCACCGCGTCGGAACGTGTTGTCGCTGTAGAGAAGATGCGGCCAGAAACTCTACTTGCATGAGCTTCCACATTCTCATGAACCTATTTTGACCATTTCCAGGATTAGCAATGTCAGATGATGCAGAGCAGCAGGCTGAAGAAGTGGAGGTACTTAAGTCTATCTACGAAGGAGATGACAACTTCAAGGCAGTGAATCCTACAACTTATCAGTATAAGGTATGTTGCTTTATGACTCATGATGGAATCAATATATGATATGAGGTATTTGTACTCTACAATTTACTCTTTTTAGGGTCCCATAGTCAAACAAGAAATCCTTATATTTTCGTTCATTCTGTTTGTCTGTGTACGCCCCCCTCAATTACCAGATCATTATTACATCTATTGATTTGAAATTTAGCATGAAGATAGATAACATTAACCCACAAATAGAAATGTGACAACCCATTTTTTGGTATACAACTAATAGGGGGATGTAAAAAAAAAAAATTTTCTTACTTTTGTAACGTGCAATAATACAAACTATACTTCATTCCAAATAAGGACGACAAGATTTTCCGATTCCTATTTAGCTTTCTGGACAATTCTGATTACCAAATGTAATTAATTTATTGGATACATATACTATTCGACATATCATGGACGATACAAAAGCTGTTCTAAGAATAAGTAAGAGTAAGTTTTTAAAACTCTGTTTCTGTAATGCAAAATAGCCTTAATTTCGTTGCTATTTTGAATGGAGTATATGTTGTTACAATGCTTGTATCTCGAGATATATGTGCTCAAAGTCAAAAACAGAGTGTCTCCAGGTCCAGGTCTGTCTGTGATGGTGAATACTGGAGTAAAAAATTACTTTCAATGAAAATTATAACAAATGCTATAGCACAATCAGTGTCGGAAAAATCAATTAAAAATATTAAAAATTGATGTTCTTGGCTAGATCGATAGATAGCTCTAAACGAACATAAATCGCGCCTTATTCCTAAAGTTATCTAAGCTTTTCTATAATAACTACGGAACCCTATCGTGGGCGAGTCCGACACCCTCTTGGTTGCATTTTTAGGTTTTAATTAACAACATCTGTACAGTCACCATCACAAGGTGGTCAAATATTTTAAGCAGTTCTAATTTTCAATAAATTTTTTACACATAACCAATTAAAAATATCTGAACGCCTAGAACATCAAATTTATCTACGCAGCCAGAGTGATCATAAATATCTGAGCAGTTTAGGAAAAAAGACCTTACTCCTTTGTTATACATTTCAATATAAATAGTAAAGAAATAATTGAAAAAAAGTTGTTCCGATATTTATGACAAAATACTCGTTTCGATAAAATTGATAACATTTACATAGAATTTATTGAAAATTAGCACTGCTCAGAAATTTTTGTATACCTTGCATGCTACGATATATCTGATGGCGACTGTACTCCCAACACATCTGGCACACAAAATACAGATTTGTCAAGACTCTTAGGGTGTCTTTTACCAAAGGATGCAAGGATTCCTAATGCACCCTGTGAAACGAACTGCGAGGTTATGAAAATAAAAAAATTCTATTAATGGATTTTTTCTTGATAATAGTTTATCTTCCTCATAAAGCTCTGGTGGAAAGCGACCATAAATCATGATGGCAAGTCAAACTCTGTGATATACATTTGACTCAATACAAGCAGACTATCAGCATCATAAGGACTTAGAGTGATGAAAAGAACTCCAATTAAAAAACCTACAAAGTACAGGATTTGGTCATACAATAGGAAAAGTTTGATTCTGTAATAGTATTTTAACTTTAAAAATGATTTTAATACTAAATTTTGTTTTAATTACAGTATGAAGATGGAGAGAAGTCGTTTATCGTGGAAATCTCATGGGGGCCTACGTATCCTACAGAAAAACCTTCGTGTAATTTAGAAATATTCTACAACCAACATTTGTGAGTGTCAAATATATTATTTATTTTATTTTATTTTGAATTAATGGACTTTTGCTTGTGCGTTAGCACTGCATTTTCGCCAATGTCAAGCAGTTTGTGGGACAATCTTAGGTATTGTTTTTGACCAAGAACAAGAGGAGATTGCGGAGCCTGAGCCTCGTGGCAAGTAAAAACGCGAGCCGCGCGAACACCACGCGAGACAAGTGCTCGAGTCAGAACTTGCAACGTGACTCCAAGTGTTATATTTTAAACTAACTGACCTGATAGATGCCTAAAAACCTTATTTGAATTAACTAACATTAAATAAATATATATAGCCAAATCTGTCCGGCCGTTCCCAAGTGATGCGCTTAACAACGAAAAGCATAACATTTTTATTTGTGTAGAAACTAGAATTTTTGAATAAGGTAAATTTTATGTAGACAATTTAATTGCTGGAAGTTCTGTGGCACCACTTTTTAATTGTAAAATCTTGGTCACGAATTATCTCCACCTTCCGACACGGTGGTAGAGTCAAAAATGACGTCATAAAGCTATCCATGTGATATTATTTTGAATAAAACATTTTGAGTTTGAGTTTCTCTGTTTCATTGAAATCTATATCCAATCCAATATTTATTATAAAGTTTGATACTTTGAAAAAAAAAACAATTATGCACCGACCTAGGAAACGTAAAAACGAAAGATTCCCAAATGAAATCCTTTTAAAAATATGTCTCTCTTCCAGAGTACCAGCTGTAAAAGAGAAGATATTATCAATATTAGACACGGAGGCCGAGCAATGGGTGGGGTGTGCGATGACGTACACACTGTTTGAGTGCCTGAAGGAGAGGGTCCCGGAGATACTGGCTGATCAGACCGAGGAGGCCATTGTGTCTGCCAGGGTAGAGAAGATTGTCATCGATGATGATCAGGTATGCACAAATTACAATATTTTTAACCCCCGACGCAAAAAGTTTTAAGTTTGACGCCTTTGTCGGTCTGTCTGTCTGTGGCATCGTAGCTCCCAAACGGGTCGAACGATTTCGATACGGTTTTTTTTAAATAGAAAGCTAATTTTTCGAGAGAGTGCTTAGCTTTGTTTCATGAAAATCGGTTCAGTAATTTTCATGTAACTTTAAAAATTATGAAATAACAATAAATTACAGTTTTAAAAAACGCCAAAAACAAACATTTAAAGTTAGGGTAAACCCTAACATCCTGTATAGGAAAGATTCTGATCACCCCTAAAAGGAAATACTAATATTGTAATGTCAAGATTGGTTGGAAACATCATCAAACATCATCGTAGTATCAGCCGATAGACGTCCACTGCTGGTCATTGGCGTACTCCCCGGATGGCCACAACGACCTATTCTGCGCTATATAATAAAAAACTCTGTACTCTAAAATTATTTTACAATCTTCTATCTTTTCTAGTTGGAAACTAAGAAGCCAGAAAAGAAGGAGCAGTTAACGAAAGCGCAGAAGAGAAGAGCGTGGGATCGAGCGGAGATCGGGAGAGCTGGCGAGAAGCCCCGCGGCTGGGACTGGATGGACATCGTCAAACATCTGTCCCAAGCTCCGCACCAGCCCGCCTCATGACACTGACAGCTGCAGCTGTCCAACATCATGAAGCTCCACTGTGGATTGTAGACAAAAATTGCTAGGGTTTTCTTTATGGAATACTTATGTATTCCCCTTATGGGTCACGACATTGATCGACGGTGATTGACGGCTTGTTGACAAAAAAGCACGATTTAGTATGGGACGCGAGTCCGGCGCACCGACGGCGAAGGATGCGGACGGCATCCCGTATTAAGTTGCACTTCCGATGCCAGCGGCCGATGCGACAATACTAGTTATTATGATGCCAGCGACTGACGCGTGCGTCAGACGCGCGCGGCCGATGCGATAGACATATGGCATATGACAGAACCACGCGTCAGACGCGCGCGTCAGTCGCATCGGCCGCTGGCATCGGAAGTGCACCTTTAAACGTGCTTTTTGTAACGACGGGCCGTCGATCGCCGTCGATTAATGTGTCGCAACCTTAAGTCGTTCTCAAAATGAATGGATAACCTGAAAATCGTTTGGACAGCATAATTTTTTCAAAGTAGGTAAACACATTTTTTATTTCTATACAAACTGACAGTTTAATGGTACTGTAATTTGAATTTCCATTGTATTTTGTCTTTGTCCCTCGTAGACCACGGTTTAAGTTGGAATAGTAGGTAGATACAAACGTTGACATAGTTATAACGTGTTGTTTCTTCCGGGCTTAGTTTTGAAGACCTCCAGTGTTTTTTCATTTATTGAATTGATTTGACAGCGCCGGTTTTGGAGTTTGTAATAAATGTAAAAAAAAAGTAAAGAAGCAGTTAATATAGTCTGACCTCAAAGGCCGTGTGCCGTTCCCGGGTGTGACTGAGCTCCGGATATTTTATCTCACGTGTATATGACGCACACAGACGATAGTAAAATATCAAAATGTTGATCAGCGCCCGTGGCATGATGGCGCGATAAAGCTCTATAACTTCCTTTCTTTTTGCGCGCGAAGGAACGAGTTAGCAGGTGCGATAAAACGTTTATCGAGGCACCATGCCGCGGGCGCTGGTAAGTATTGATTCTGTACAAACGATTTTCACGTTTTACGTTCACTTATCGCCTTAAAACATTTTCACAACCCTAATTCATTATGGGTAACTTCGTAATTTGTATAAATCTGGCCTACTCTGTCGAAATAACTAACAGACTTCTAAAGTGGGTGGTATAGGTCCTTATAACGATTTTTATTTCATTGGAGTAAACACGTCTCGTCAGCAAGTTGGCCACTAAGGGTAGAGCCTCTGCCAGCACCGAATCGCATTTTTTCACGCTCTATCCTTTTCTGTCGCTCAGGAACGTCATTTGCTAGAGCGAGAACGGTCGCAATACTGGCAGTGCTGCCGCGTGCGATGGCATTCCCTCTATATTCCTCACTCTAGCAAATGACATTCCTGAGCTACAGAAAAGGATAGAGCGTGAAAAAAAATGAATTTTTGCTTGCTGATGAGATTCAAACCCAAACTTGCTGGAGTATGGCCCACTCTCTTCTCATAATTATTATGCTTATACTCTATTGAATTAAAAATCGTGTAGTAAGTCCAATCTTTTTTTAATTATGGCAATTCAGTCAAAAAAATGTAAATTCTTATTGACGCAAATTGTAATATTGTTCATGAAATACTAGTACAAAAATAAAAAATACACGAAAGCGTGTGCTTAGTGCTACCAAAAGGATGAAAGCACATTCTGATGAGCATGCATACGGATTTTTTTGTATGAAAATAATATGAAAGAGGATCTGCATGGAGTGTATTTGTTAGCCAGCTCTTATGTGTTCATTGCAATAACTTCGCAATCAACTTTGCCAACTTTTTAAAACTGTATAATTTGTTATGGATCCAAGTTCAATTGGACGTGTCGTGTTTGCCTGACTATAGAGAGTAATATTCTTTCAATTTTATAGTGTTCTATATTGTATCTTTATCTGCTATTTCAATAAGATGAGATGAGGTCAAGGGTTTTTAAAAACTACTTTCTGGGGTTTTCACATAAGGAATTTCAGCGTCGATAGCTATTTTCACATGAATAAATATGAACGAAAACTCCATACAAGCGGCCGCTGTCGGTGCTCTCACACGCGTTCATTGGCTCACACATATTGCACGTTAGAGGACGTACGAACAGGTACAAACCCCGGCTGACAATGTGCTCATGTTTGTACGTCCTTAAACGCGCGATGTGCGGGTGTACCGACAGCGGCGGCAGCTTGTATGAAGCTTTCGTTCTGTAGGGATATTTACTTATGTGACAGGGGTATGTGCGTTTAAATACAAGTAATAATATTCTTATGTTATGTAAAGATCAATGCCCGGCGTAGCGCTGAAATTGCTGGTGTGAACTAGTGTGAAACATCCCTTTCTAGTATAAAACATGCTCCATACAGTTATCAAACTGTATAAATGGATTATAACGAACGATTATGTTATTGTAACTATATTTAGGTACCTATCTTGTATTTATGAAAATTATATCAAGTGAAATTTAATGAGGATTTTTATTTAATCTGTACATAAATTCACGAGTATGTGTCTTTTGGGGTGGACTAGGGAAGTTGACTACATAAAATATATTTTAGTTTTAACTGCTCAGTAAATAAACCGTTTGAAAATAACGCTAAACTGCCATTTTCAGTAATGCTGCTGCTTGAATACTATTTTTAATAACTGGATAAACTATAAAAAGTATCAAAACGACGACGAAAAACAATGACGTCACTATAAAATTTTTAGTATAATATTTCATACAAAGCACGCGTTTTGACGTTTGATAAAGAGTTGTTAATTTTACTAGTTGGAAACTCGCGGATTGGTTGGGTTGGGAACTTTGACTAATTATTATAAGGACTAGCCTTGCGGTAGGATTCCCCCTCTGCCACGGTATAAGCACAATTGATCTTGTGCATTTACATTCAATTTTACACCTTATCACTAAACGAGACAGCCTATAATTGCGAAATAATAACTTCGAACTTAGAACGTTTGGGGTTCACACGAGACCACTTGTCATGATTTTTAACATTCTAAATTAGAATCTAAAGTTATGGGGAATAAAATCCAAAGTTGCGGATTTCATGTTACTTCGCCCCCCGCAAAAAGTGGCAGAAATGTTTGTTAGTAGAATTACACGCGTAACCAGTCCACATATAAATAGTCAAAGGTTGGGAACAAGGAATATACTACTCTCTACCGAGAGAAGAAAGTCAACCGCCGTCCAATCAAAGGCGACATACATATATACTACTGAGACACCGCGGATCCGCAGTGAACTAATCTCAAATTAAAAAAAAAAAGCGGGAAATTTAAAAAGGGAAGTTTTTTTTTGGTTGCAGAAAAATTTGACAGCTAAGACTAGGCGCGCACGAGCAACTTTTGTCTCCGCAACTACATACTTAATTTGTCTCTCATAGGGTTTGTATGGAAAGTCTCGTCGTTACATGCGCGCACTTTCATACAAGCCTATAGACTTGATGTGAGAGACAAATTAGTTACGGAGACAAAAGTTGCTCGTGCGCGCCTAGTCTAAAGGGAAACGAGCACTTCTAAATTGTGCGTTAGTTTGTTAAAAGAAATAAAACTGTTCTCTTAGGTGCAAAAACATCTTATTTATTTTATATAATAGCACTGTCTGTGAAACAAGAGTCCTCGAAGTGCCTTTTACATAAAACTTTGGTGCTAGTAAATAGCTTGTTAAGCGACTCTAAAGACCATGATTCCTGTTCTGGCCAACAATATTTAGCCCATGTTTTAGCTCTGAAACAAAAATTCTGTAAAGCTATTTTGTTAACACAAATTCGCAATCCGGTAAAAATTTGTTTATTAAATAAGAACGTAGGTAATACGCTTTGTTCCCTTTGTACCAGATTCCCAAAATACCAGATGACCACTTGCTGTATGATGAGGAAGAATCCGTAGATTAATGAAGAATCTGCATTTGATATAAGCTTCAGTATTTCTATCATGGTGTAAAAATAGCTAGGTAAACTCACCGCAAAATGTTTGTTTTTCCAGGCTTTGGAAACCGATGAAATGGTAACAAATTATCCTGTTGCGGTGTAATTCCGCATTTTGAGCACTGACGGTATAAATCTATGGACATGTTTGTCCAATAACTACAGAAAATTAATTAAACAAAGTCTCACAAAATTTGAAGTTAAATTACACGCCATAAGTGAAAACCCCGAAAGTGAAGTTTGTGATGGTGTTGCTAGAGTAAAGCTTTAAACTTATACTTTTACTTTACATTTACAAATAAATTGTACATATAGTACCAAAATAATCAAAGAATTGACAAATAGACATTCAATTTCAATAAATTCATGTATTTATTTAATTATACAGCTAATTTAAACTTGTTGTTGTTTCTACTCTATTTCTACAATTTTTTTTTTGAATCACGTACAAGACAACACTATTTGTTCCGCAAACGCACACTAACAAATAGCCATGAGAAAAAGCATTAGTACCACACATGAAACCCCATGGTTGGGAATGACAAATTATCATTGATAAAAAATTTAATATGTTCTTAACCTCCAACCAAGATACCTATGTACCTACTAAACATACTGCGGTATTTATTTGGTTGTAAGGGCTTGGTCAATTAACAACATCTAACATGACCAGCGCCCGCGGCATGATGGCGTGATAAAGCGCTATCGCGCCCTAGCTCCCTTTCTTTTTGCGCGCGAACGAACGAGTTAGCAGGCGCGATAAAACGTTTATCGAGGCACCATGCCGCGGGCGCTGGACAGATCTATTGTAGCTGTAATTGCGGTATTAATTTTGTTTTATTATTAGGTAATGTTATTTCAATTTCCAAACATTTTCCATAGTTATTTACTACTATAGTTACGTCACTTTTTGTATTGAATTTAGTACAGCGCTCCGAGTGGTTACGTTGAGAACTAATTTCTGTCATAAGAAATAGGCGACGTAACTATAGTAGTAAGTACAGTGAAAACTCATGGTAGGCCTACAGGCATATCACGGTATCGCAACGATATCGTTCCGTCAACGCCTTTGCTCAAAAATCGCTTGTAATGTACTTATTGTACCTAGAAACTACCTATGCCAGCTTTTTGGCTGCACCTATATCTAAGAGGAAGGATCTCTCTTTAAGACTAGAGTGAGCCATACCAATTGTAAAGTGTCCACTTTTTTTGACGTTTAGTTTTGAGTGTGTGGTGTCAAGTAGTATGGACAAAAGGCACCCAGTGACATATGGCCTTATGTTTACGGTCACTTTTCACACACACTAGCTCAAAAAAAAGTGGACAGCCGCATAAACAAATATCTATAGTTCCATCTCCTTCTACTATTAAAGGTATGTCATAAGACAAAAGAGACCAACTACAATCGTAAATTTATGCGGACTCTATGGAGATCCTTCCTCTTAGACCTATATCTTTAAATAATTTATATGACTATAAAACTACGGATGTTATGTAAGCATTTCTATGGAAACCTTTTAAACAATTCAAAATTGACACTGTCACAAAAAAATTTTTTGAACCAACAAAGAACCAACCCAAAATAATTTTACAAAATGATTTACACCAAGCAAGAATGGTATACGCCAGCTGAGGTCGCCGTCCACAACATCGCCTCAGATTGCTGGTTTTCCCTCAACGGGAAGGTTTACGATCTGACCAAATGGTTAGAGAGTCAATTTAGGCTGTGCAGCTGTACTAAAACCTGTTCATGCCCTGTTAAGAACTGGTACTGTAGCGATGTTTGTGTGGAGTACTGCAACTGTTTTAAACGGGGCTATTTTTATTGTGATGCTAAGAGAGTAAGTTATAAACATTTAACAAATAAGTTGCTTGGACGTAGACACAATGATTTTCTATTTATTAGTCAGTGGCGTAGCGCGGGTATCTCGCCAAGGGCACAGACTGATTTTACCGCTCCTTTTTCTCTATGCAGAGAATACTTATAATTATACAAAATTATGGGGCGAGTGAAGAGAGCTCGACAATTTCAAGCGCAGGTAGGTAGGTTAGGTAGGCAGGTGTGGTCTGAAATCATTTGATTTATCTTTCATTGCATTTATTTATTCAATAACATTATAAATTGTTTTAAATATTTTACAATTAAAGCTTATATCTAAAAATTCAACCAAAACATTTATTTAAAATTCCATAGAATATGCCGAAGTAGAAACAGAACGAATCGGTTGTAACTAGGTATAGTTCTTTCGGCACAAAACATGTTGACATTTTTAGCACCGCGATTTAGCTGATGTGGTTAGAACAATTTTGAATTATGTTTACTGTAAGAAACTTAGAGCGAGCCAGCGAAGTCAGCTCAACTTTTCTCCGCTCTACGAATCGATAATAGATAGAGCTCGATCATACTTATATTTTTCCCAAATTACCGCCCCTTGTAATATGGCATTTGCCCCCATGCAATCGTTTCCAATATCGCAGTTTCACTACGCCACCAAGTGCCTCACACATGATCTCCTTTTATTGCGCCATTCCTCACAGTCTTGTGCTAATCTGATCCAACACTCTCACAATATCATCAGACTAACGTGATCTTTTAATACCCACTAATATAATTTACCCAACAGCTAGCCATGACGATATTAGCATACGCTGGTAAGGACATAAGCCACTGGTTCAAGGGTGAGGACTGGGTAAAGTATACCCATCCAATTACGGGCTCAACCGTCCCCTACATGCCTCATGGACATGGCCTCAGGCAGCCAGTCGTACCGTCGACAAAATGGCGTCCCATCAAGCAGCCTTGGTGGCAGGATGAGGGCATCGTGGTCGGGAAAGCTACGGCTAGGACGAGGCCTATAAGAATCACTAATACTGTTACTGGTAAGGTTTTGGATCCCAAGTATGCTTGTTTAATCTCGGGGCCGCCTTGTAGTTGCTCATGAGTATTATAGGTAGCTTCTTAGAGCAATGAGCAGCGCTTTTCACTGCTATGTGGGAGGTAGGGATTTTGGCGCAGGTTGATGACGTAAAAGGCGACTAATCGGCCAATGGCGTTAGCGCGTCGGCCGCCTCCCGCTTCCCCCCTGACAAATGGACCCGAATTTGATTTCTGCGCATTTAATTGCTTCTGTGGCTGTAGTGGTGTTTTGGCTTTTAAACATCGTGAGGAAACCTGCATGCTTTAATTTCGAGGCATGTATTGTACCCATTGTCCATTATAAGTGGCGACGGGCTCACCCTCCGTCACAACTGGACAGAGTTTCGGTACTACTGGTGAAACTTGGATGTTCTGAGGTTTCAGTATATCTCTGACTACCCCCTCGGGGAATATAGTCGTGAGTATATGCTATGCTAATTGGTCATGTTTCGTTGCGCGATTTGTAAGGTACTAGCATATCTCTGCATACCTCTGCTATCTATCTGTCTTTCGTTGCCAATGTCTTTACTCGGGAAATTGGAAGTTGATTGAGAGCTAAGGGAGGTGGCCCTCGCTCGGTATAGCTAGGATTGCCTTTAACTTTTGTTATCACCAGCATTGCATTCATACGATTGTGTAGGTACCAAGCGGTATAGTTTGTAAGAAAAAAGATGTACCTCCCTACTTCATCCCCAGGATCT
This sequence comes from Agonopterix alstromeriana, assembly GCA_963924505.1. Lineage (NCBI taxonomy): Eukaryota > Metazoa > Arthropoda > Insecta > Lepidoptera > Depressariidae > Agonopterix > Agonopterix alstromeriana. The sequence continues at coordinate 1,784,185 of OZ004669.1, read as the reverse complement.
ACAGTGACCCTAGAAGTGTGTTCAGAAGAGACCCTGTATCAAGTAATGATGCGATATTTGCCTCACAACACTCACATGCTGTCGTACACATGGCGATACCTCGGCAAACCTTTGTGCTACAATCTTACCCTTGAACAAAACGGTATACCTGATGAAAGGGACCGTTTTAGTGATGTAGCCTTGGCTGAGAATCTTCACATACCTGCCATTTTGATTTATTATAACGATGATTTGACGGAAGGTGAGTTTTTTAATAAAATATTGGTTATTTGCGAATTGGGTGGTGGGAACAGATGGTGCACTGTGGCAGGAATGTGCACCGTTTTCAGATAAGCTGTGTCAAATTGGCTTGAATCTATGCAAATTCACACACTTAACACGAAATCTCTAAAACTGCAAAGACTACCTACCAACTTAAGATTTCGGTAGCATGACATTCAACCTCGATAGGACTGGCTGCGCTGGTATAACCTCATGGTCAAAAGGCCCTTAAAAAATAAAGAATGAAAAAAAAAACCCTCTAAAAACGGGGGTGAAAGTGAATTTCATCATCATAACATCTGTTGCAGTGTTCTGGAGAAGCACTTTTTCTCATGTCTGTACAGTCCTATACGGCTAAGTAGCGAAGAACTAGGTAGAATATTTTATTTAATTTGATTATCGAATTTTTCAGATCCGCCGAGAGACGATTGCTTCTGCCACGAACGCGCGTGCGTAACCAAACCTGAACTTTGTCACGCCAACTGAAATAATACCCGTGTAACTTTCAAGGTGTGCAATATTTACGGAGGTATTTAATAAGAACTGAAAAAATACCCGTGTAACTTTTAACGAAATGTCGAATGAGTTTCATATTAGGGTACTTTTTGTCAGATTGTTCTGTCTGTGGCGCAGCGCCGAGCGCGAGCGGGGAGAGTGGAGCGTCGTGGAGTGGCCTAAGAGCAAGGATCTCTCTTTAAGACTAGAGTGAGCCATACCAATTGTAAAGTGTCCACTTTTTTTGACGTTTAGGTTTGAGTGTGTGGTGTCAAGTAGTATGGACAAAAGGCACCTAGTGACAATTGCCTTATGTTTACGGTCACTTTTCACACACGCTAGCTCAAAAAAAAGTGGACAGCCGCATAAACAAATATCTATAGTTCCATCTCCTTCTACAATTAAAGGTACGTCATAAGACAAAAGAAACCAACTACAATCGTAAATTTATGCGGACTCTATGGAGATCCTTCCTCTTAGGGAGTGGCCCATGTACGCACGGCGACAGATCAACCTATCCATAGTTGGACCTTATGTCCATGAACATAGAGTTCAACTATGGGTAGGTTGATCTGTCGCCGTGTGTACGCGTCACAGCAGATACGTCTAATACCACAGTACACTTAATATGGTACCTACAGCAAAAATTCGGTTCTTACTTCAATTTAATTTTAAGAGGATATAATTCGGAGCGCGCTCCATACAAACGTACTATGGTTTTATTTTCAATACTAACCAATTAAACTCAATGAAATTTTTAGAATATATCTAAAAACAAATTTCTATGCTTGTATAGAGTCAGATTTTCGTTAAAATTTATAGTTTTAAAGATACAGCGCCTCAAAGATTTCCATACAAATCTTAAATTAATCCTAGCAATGAACCTGTATATTTTAACGAAAATCTGACTCCATACAAGCATAGATATTTGTTTCAGCAAAATTTCATTGACTTTAATTGGTTAGTATTGAAAATATCACCATATTACGTTTGTATGGAGCGCGGTCCGAATTATATCCCCTTAATCATGATTTTGTTCCATTATTCGTAATATATTTCAAATGGTCGAATACGTCATCTCAACAAATATTGCACACCTTGAAAGTAACACTCTTTATAAACCAATTGTCCTTCCCAGGAAGGTGGAAATAGGTATTGTCTATACCTGAAGCCGTAGCATGTTACACGTGATACGGCTGTATCACGCCTTTTATCTCGTTCGTTCGCGTGAAAATAGAAAGAGAGCTAAGACGTGATAGCGCTATATCATGCTGCCATGCTACCCATGCAGGAGTAAAGACTGCCTTGAGCGGTGAAACATGAAAATACTCCTTGGCGATCGTTAATGTTCAACCTTCTTTCGTACGTTTTCATCGTCTTTGTTGGTTTGTCCCTTTCTAATCCATCGACGAAAATTAAACAAATCCGTTTTTATTTAATTTTTTCCTGACAAAAACGGACAAATCTAAAGTTTGAAACATCGGTACGAAAGAAGGTTGAACATTACCGACCGCCGTGGCCTATTTTCGTGTTTTCATGCTTGTAAGGAGTATTGATATCCTTCATCATTCTGTTCAATGATACAAACTTCACCATTTTAGCCGCCGGTACGTCGGTAGAGGCTAAAATGGTGTACCTTTTTATTATTTATAGTACTAGTGTTTAGTTGTATATTCGTTAGGAAGTGTTAGGTTTTCATTGTATTGTTGCGTAGAGTCTCAAGGTTAAGGCACGATGGGGCTGGCAAAACATCAAGGTTAAATGCCTCAATAAAAAAAAAAAAAAAAAAATAGTGCTACAAACTACCTATCTCTATGCCAAGGAGTTTTTGGCGGGAATTAGTCAGCTACGTTTGGAGTCCTCATATTTCATCGAATTTTTATTGTTTATAGTGAGTTTTGGTTCGTAACATTGGTGTTGTTTTGCGTAACAAAGTGTCGTGCAAGTGATCAATATACAGTTTTCTGAAATATGATGATGTATGGGTCGTAAACAGGAAAAGTGTTCCGTCATTTGTGGCGCGGCAAAGCGATCGGTTCACCTCTTTCCTGTGGACTTCTCTGCGTTTCCTTCGGCTTTCGGGTGTCTCCAAAAATTCCAAAGAAGCGTCAAAACGTCGAACACCAAATTTTAATTGCTATAAATAAGGGAATTTTATTAAAGACATCGGCTGTATGGGAAATATAACCTTTTGCCTTGAATTGAACCAAAAAAAAAAATCTCTATGCCAAATTCACGTCAGAAAGCTATCTACTTTCGTGATATTACTCCCTCTGAATAATTTTTTTTGAGTTTGAATCCTATTATCGTTGTTATTTATTAATTCTGCTACTTCTAGCACTCCTTTAGTGTAATGACTGGAACAATTTATTCCTTACAGATGTAAAAAGCATGAACTTCCCTAGTTCAAAAAAGTGACTTTCCAGAGGTATAATACCTTCGACCTGGCACGAGTCTTTGTAAAAACATTTCCTTTGCAAAGTTTTATAATTAATCATCAAGTCTGCACAACTTTAACGCCTTTGTAATTAAGATCATTTTGCGATAAATTTGAGTTTTTAATGAAATTTGTTATTTTGTAATTATTGACCAGAACGTAAGGTACATAGACCCTACCTAGTATTTTTATAGGCTAGTTATAATTTCAAATATTTTAATGTGATATTTATGGTTTTAATAGTATTTGTGCGTGACCATGGTTCCAAAAGCCTTTCATTCTTAGTTTTTATCTAATTAAGAGAATATACAACGTGTTAATGAATAAGCGCAAAACCTCCTACACCCCAACTGATTTATAACAAAATAATTAGATTGAAATAATAATTTCGTTATTAAATTTTAATGTTATTCGCATTTTAAGTTTTCAGGCAAAAATGATTTGTTATCATTTCAGCAATGAATGAAAGCGCTAGCGTGCTCGTGGATACATTTTAAGAATCTTGTTTTGGTAGTAGGTAAGTAGGGTGAGAGTGCCCGAGCGGAGGGTTATGAGATCGAGTACGGTAAATTTATAATTTTACATACCAAATATTTTATATTTTTGAAAAAAAATTACCTATGTTGAAACCATGATAATTCGATTCTGCTCTTGATATAAACAAACTAATTTCTAGTTTTGCGTTAATTCATTAACACGTTGTGCATTTGCCCTTTAGCGCGCTCTATAGGCACAACTGAATAAATTTGATTGTATGTTGGATATTATACATAGGCACATAAACTCACGACTATGAGCCCTTCTGGGGTGGTCAGAAACTTCGATACAACTCCTAACAATGAACGTGACAATTGACAATGACAATTCAGAGTACATTGCTGGCTACTAATGACGCTAAACTTGCAGTAGGTAAAATTCTCCTAGTATTCTCAGCAATGTACTCTGAATTATCACTGTCAATTGTCACGTTTGTTAAATAATGCCCAGGTGGTAATATGACGCAACATGTTAAAATAATAAATTTATTCTAAAATATTTCTATTGTATTCATAGATATATTATACAATAGGGAAAAGTATTATTAAACTTTAAACCACATACTCTACGCATCAAACTGAACAACTTTTACTATGGGAGACAAACATGCAGAACACAAAAAAATATCTGTTCCATACGTTTGCGACGAGTAGGCATCGCAGTTTAGTATGGAACAGCAGATTTTTGTTGTTCTGACAGGTTTGCTCCATTAGTAATAGTTGTTCAGTTTGATAGGTACAGTAGTGGTTTAAAGGTTAATGATATTCCTTACACCCTGTGTAGAACTGGACTTTGTATTGCATTTTTATTTCTCAAAGAAACACACCACAAAACTATCCTGTACTGTTCAAAACAATTTTATCAATAAACCCATCGTAGGTAAGTACAGTAGGTAGGTAAGGTAAACCTTCCTACTTCAAAGCCACTAACAACCCAAATTACACCCCACCACCACTCTATAGCAAGTATATCTATCCCATAAGGTACGTCACGCTCGTCCGAGCGCACATCCTGTGGTCCGACAATATATCCAGAGATATAAAAACATAAACCAAGACAGATAGGTACAAAAAAATTGAATCAGTCTGGAGCGTTTGAACTTTGTCAGGTCGATTTAATTGCTTTGTTGCAATTCTAATAAACGAATAACTCCTGGCAGTTATTGTAGATTCAGCAAAAAATGCTATAGTTGTAGAGCAAATCAATGGTTAATTAACTTCCCGCCTAAACAGAAACAGAAACGTAGAGTAAGGTATACAAGGTGTTACAAAAGTAGGGGTTGTTTAGACCATCAAACTGAACAACTTTCAGTACGGGACCAACATCGAAATCGCGAAAATAATATCTGCTGTCCCATACATTTAGCTCCAGTAGTTTTGTAATTTAGAATGGAACATCAGATATTTTTTTTGCGTTTTCGATATTGGTCCCATAGTGAAAGTTGTTAAGTTTGATGGTCTAAACCACCCCATTAGATATTTATTAGTAGTTTTGTAACACCTTATACATATACTAGAAAGTAGTTTGTTTAGAATCGAGAGCAAAATCGAATTATCATGTTTTCAACATAGTTTTTTTTTTTTCAAAATTATAATAATTTGTTAGTAAAATTTAAAATATACTGAACTCGATCTCAACCCAATGCTCGGGCACGCTCACCCTACTTACTACCAAATCAAGATTCTTAAAATGTAAACATGAGCACGTTAGCGCTGTCATTTATTGCTGAAATAATAACAAATCATTTTTGCCAAAAACTTAAAATGTGAATAACTTTAAATTTTAACTATACAAATAACGAAATTATTATTTCAATCTTATTATTTTGTTATAAATCAGTTGGGGTGTATGAGGTTTTGCGCTTATTCATTAACACGTTGTATACTCATTTTTTAAGAGATACGATAAAACCATCAAAATAAATACAGTTTTGTCTCTACTTAGACAAGTTTGCTGTCCCTTTTGGTGACAACTGGATTATTGGGTTCATAGTTTTACATATCTACATTCTCAAAGCTTAGAAAGCATTTTCACGAAGCTTTTTTGACTAATTCGGGAAACTACAGGAATTCATCATCATCAGCCTTTATCGTCCTCGTGTCCCAACTGCAATTGCATAGGGGCACACCCTATTTCTAGCCCTATATGGAGAGTCCACCGTGCGTCAAAAAAACAAAATCGATCGATTTTTTTATTGAAAGTCTATAGCGTCCTTCTTAATATGCTGACACTTTTTTAAGAGGACGATCTGACCATCAAACTGAACAACTTTCTCTATGGGACCAATGTCGAAATCGCGAAAATAAAATCAGCTGTTCCATACTAAACTGAAATCTTACTAGACCCAATTGTATGGAACAGATGATTTTTCTTTCGCGATTTCGACATTGGTCCCATAGAGAAAGTTGTTCAGTTTGATGGTCTGATCATCCTCTTAAAAACTGTCAGCATATTAAGTTGGACCCTGTATAACTACTTGTTACATACCTGATGTAATATGTTTGTAGTCTGTGTAATAGGTAAGTACCAACAGTACCTAGAAGAATGAAGAAATCGATAAGACTCTTTAGCATACTTTCTTTCACACGATTTCACGATGTCTACCCCACGCGAAATCGTTATTTCTAGACGACAAAATACCCGCTTATTTGCGTACTTACCCGCCGCGACCACCACGCATGCGCGGATCGGATAATTCACCCACTTGTTGCCCCAAATTATAGTTACAACCCCCATGCAGAGTTTCATAAAAATAGCCCAGCGTCGCCATGCTTGTCCATAGAGAAATGAGTGACGGACCGCACGCATCGTGCGACGAAATGCGCGGGAAAGTTTTTGGCGCCATTTTAGTGTTTGTTTTTTAAAGTTTTGAATTTGGAACAAAGTTTAAGTGGTGGGACAAGGATAACAAGTGTAGATGGACAGTGTTCTTCAGGTTTTTAAGACAGTTTTTGAATTTGGAACGTGGACAAGAAAAATAAGTGTAGATGAACAGTATTTTATCACGTTTGTTAAGAAATTATTAGGATAGTCAAAACAGTCTTTGGTAAGTAACGTATTAAATTTTTTTATATCATAAGTAGCGAACATTTTTTTTTTCAATTCTTACATAATGTTCGGATATCGATTCTGGAGAGGTCGTTTTAAGGCTTGGATAAGTTGTGTCAAGATTGACAGTCGGAGTTAAGAAAGCGTCGAAAAAAATTTCAACCAGTACTGGCCTCCAAACCCTATCCATACCAAAGAGATAATACCTAATAGAGTGAGCCATACCAATTGCAAAGTGTCCACTTTTTTTGACGTGTAGGTTTGAGTGTTTGGTGTCAAGTAGTATGGACAAAAGGCACCAAGTGACATATGGCCTTATGTTTACGGTCACTTTTCACACACACTAGCTCAAAAAAAAGTGGACAGCCGCATAAACAAATATCTATAGTTCCCTCTCCTACTATTAAAGGTACGTCATAAGACAAAAGAGACTAACTACAATCGTAAATTTATACGGACTCTATGGAGATCCTTCCTCTGAGATCCATACACAGACATAATTTGTATGACACCTCACGCACACCAACATAAGAAAGTTGTCCCGTTTTGCTTTATAGGTACGGTAGTAGCTTTAGGCTCATTCTAGACATATACTTTTCCTAAGTTTTAAGGTTTAATAATCCTAAGTTATCTATAAACTTTTTATACGTACTTTGAGATTATGTTTACAATCATCCTTAACAAATCGAACCCAGAAAAGAATATTGATGTGAAGTTGTAACTTGCTAGTAAAAAAAAAATACAACGATGCAAAATCCCGCCACATATTATATGATAGGAACCATAAATAAATACAATATTATTTTTCATGTTTTATTGGTCTATGGTGTGATGATAAAAATACAACTTATATGTATTGAAAAAGTTACCGTTATACGTTATTAACTAATGTACAACGATTTTAAACCTGAGGAGCACCATCAGAAATAAAAGGCTTTAATAGCAGGTCACATGTGCACCACCATTACCTCCATTAGTGTTTGAGATGTGACGCCTAATGGATCAGTACATGGGTAGGTCGTTTTTATATACGTTTATACAACGTGTTAATGAATAACCGCCAAACCTTATACACCCCAACTGATTTATAACAAAATAGTTAGATTGAAACATTAATATCATTATTTTAGTTCAAATTTAAAATTATTCGCATTTTAAGTTTTCATGAAAAAATGATTTGTTATCATTTCAGCAATGAATAAAAGCGTTCTCGTGGATACATTTTAAGAATCTACCGTTGAGATCACGTTCAGTAAATCTTAAATTTTACAAACTAATTAATTTAATGTTTTGAAAGAAAATACTTATAATGAAAACACGATAATTCGATTCTGCTCTTGATTCTAAACAAACTACTTTCTAGTTTTGCGTTAATTCATTAACACGTTGTATGTATTTTATGTAGGTATTTACCTAGTTACCTAAGTAATAGGGAGAGCCAAACACCCCAAGTCAAATAAAGGTCAATTTGTTTACAGATGCAAAAAGCTTTTAGTTAACTGATATCGATTGGCGCAACCCTCGGATTTACACCCCTAACTGTTTTAGCAAAACATACAGTAGTCACCCTAACTTAACCCCTAACCACCCCTAACTCAGGGGATTCAAGGTCATTGCTTTTCTTTAATAGGTTTAGAGGAGGAAATGAATTATGTGTTTGCTAAATTGAAATTTGTTGTGAAATTATCGTTGGACGGCGTGGCCAGACTCGATAACATAGCTCTATCAAGCACATACTATACATTTTCAGGGTTCCGTAGTTTTATTTGAGGATTTTTCAACAACTCGATACCTATTTCATTTTATAAAATAATTCTCTTAATCTTTTTTGTATATAGGGTCCTTCTTAATATGCTGACACTTTTTAAGGGGATGATCAGACCGTCAAACTGAAAAACTTTCTCTATGGGACCAACATCGAAATCGCGAATAAAAAAATGAATGAATGAAATATACTTTTATTTGCAACAAAACACAGCATAGAAAAAAGAAACAAAATAAAAACGGTAATGATACAAATAAGGCGGTTTTATCGCTGAAAAGCGATTTCTTCCAGACAACCTTAGGGTATAGGAAATTTAAACAAACAAAAACGGGTCGGTGCTATACAAAAATCTGCTGTTCCATACTAAACTGCAAACTTACTCAAAATGTACGGGAAAGTAGATTTTATTTTTCGCGATTTCGATGTTGGTCCTATAGAGAAAGTTGTTCAGTTTGACGGTCTGATCATCCCCAGCATATTAAGAAGGACCCTGTGTACAGTACACATGACATGATGCGACATACTTGACATACATACAACCTATATGACAATTAACATGATACAAGGTATTACAAAAATACAAATAAACATAAGGAGGTGGTTTAGACCATCAAACTGAACAACGTTCACTATGGAACCAACATCGAAATCGCGAAAAAAAATCTGATGTTCCATACTAAAACTACAAATCTACAGCAGCCGATTTTTTTCGCGATTTCAATGTAGGTCCTATAGTGAAAGTTGTTCAGTTTGATGGTCTAAGCAACCCCCTTAAAAGTTTTAAATGTTTATTTTTACTTTTGTAACATATAACGGTGCCTGAAGTGAAATAGGCTACAACTCTACTATTGTATCCTTTTTTCCACAGAACATTATAACAGGGATTAGAAATGCAAAGTAGCGTTTTTTCTTCGGAGACGGCTGTCGCCACTTGTCTTCCCGCTCACGCTGCTACAATTACTCATGCCCTCTCGCTCGCACCACGCCGCGCGCCTTATGGTGTTATGCAAATCATTGCATAACCTGTGGCGACACATTTCACGCCTTCTTTGCACTTCTAACCCCTCTTATAATGTTCTGTGCTTTTTTCACTAGAGAGATGCTAGAGAGGCACTTTAAATTTCGAACAAAATTCATAGTTTGAATCAGGTTAATTAATACACCTACCTATACATATCTACACAGTACCTACACACCTTGTTAAACAAAGTACCTATAAATAGGTAGGTTGTGATTCAAATTAAAAAGTTGTAGGTCATTAAGTGATCATTAGCATTGTATTTTCTTTCTTCAACCGACGCCTGCGCACGTTAATCCACCTCCTAATGACACTTAGCTTTCCAACTATCAAAAACAAAGATAATAAAAACTAGTTGGCCATTGTGTTATCTCAATCGAAACAATAGATAAAGCTGTATATCGAATCACTCTATTGTCTATGCGCTTGACGATGGATACCGCATCCGGCGACCAAAATGGCCCCTAAATTAAAAAGGCGGGACAATGCCTTGATGTTTTTTTTTGTATCTTTAATATACTTACCATTTACTTACATAAGCCCCACTTGCGTCAATCTGGGTTAGAAAATAACTCCAGGTTAAGTTTGTAATCTATGGTTTTTAGTATAGCAGAAAATCCGAGTTAGCTTTTTAACCCAGAGTTAATTACTAACCCAGGTTGGCGCAAGTGGGATTAAGAATAGTAAATAGTACAACAAAATTAAGTCTAGAAAAAAACCTAATCTGTAAAACTTTAATTTAATTTAATTTTTAACTGTTTTTGTTTATTTTCAGATAACGTCTATTATAATGGCGACGTTGCCCATTTTCGTTTCATTGAGCAGGTAAGACTTAGTAGACTGCATTAATTAAGTAGGTAATACTTAGTAGACTATGTATTATTGTATACATAACTTTAGCTTAAGAATTTATATTGTAATAGTTATTAAGTCGTGTTATGTTGTAGAGTTTCTGGCCGCATCTTCTCTACAGCGACAACACGTTCCGACGCGGTGGTAGCTTTAAAAAATATTTGACGTTTGATAAGTGTGCTGCAAGCTCCTATATTGAATAAATTATATTGACTTTGACTTTAGTGTTAACTCTATTATAACGAAACTCAAAGGTCAGAATATTTTATTTATAAAGTGTTCTTCATGAACGTAGACGTATAGTTAATTCTAAACTCGAGTAATGTCTGCCTTATAGAGGGATTTTAATAAAATGTACCTCCTTAAATATACAGGGTCCTTCTTAATATGCTGACACTTTTTTAAGGGAATGACAATTTATGACAATCCCTGTTGTCATAAATTTTTATTCTTAAAGAAAACGACAAAATTTTTATAGCTGTTTAATGATAATCTTTCGGCATCTTCAGCCAGTTTCTGGTGATTTGGTAAGTTAAAACATAACACCTCAGGACTCAGGAAGTGATCTGTTAAAACGAACACGTGTCTTGCTTGTTAAAATTATCGTTAGTAATAATTAGATGATTTTTACGAGCTTTTGAAAAGTTTTAACTGCGTCGCAGCACGTCTTCAAAGTAAGATTTAAAGAGAAATATTGGATGAACTTCTTCATAAATTCAAAATGTTTTATACAAAATAATATCACATGACATTTCACGTCATTTTTGACTCTACCACCGCGTCGGACTGTAAAGAAGATGCGGCATGATTCTCTACACACATCTTTTATACAAAACAACGAATTTAGTTAGTTTAACTATTTATTGCCATGTTTTTGTGAGCTAAAGCTAGCCTAATGCACCACTTGATATGCCATTCCATTTACTTATGCTAAGCTAAACCTAAGACGCGAATTATAGAGAAGAGACGTGTGGCGGTGGCGGATAGTCAAAGTAACACAATTATAAACCTTATAGTACGTAGCATAGCATCGTTTGGAGAATTACGGCCGCGCCTCCAGGCGACGTCAACTTGATTCGCGGGTGCGATTCTCCTTTACGACAAAAACGACGCTATGCTACGTACTATAAGGTTTATATTGTGTTACTTAGATTAACCGCCAGCGCCACACGTCTCTTCTATATAAACCGTGGGTAAAAGTAGGTAAGTCTTGCAAGTTTAAAAAATAAAAACAAACAAACGATGAAAATCTGCATTCTGCAATTCGATAAATGTGGTTCGAGACGCCTGCTGGCTGCTTACGTTATCTATGAAACAATAAGATTTGTTTCGTGATTTATATGTTGACTTCATAGTGTAAGTTGTTCAGTTTGGTGGTCTGAAGTACCCCCAGAACATGTAGGTATACCCTGTTTACCTACTTATTTACATTATTCATACCTACGAGTACATAAGATAATAAGATCGTCGTAGAGGCCGAAGGAAATGGGTATGAGTAAAGGTATGTCATTTTTCTAACTGTCGCGGCCACCAATGAAAGTATTGTATGATTATAGTACTATAAAAACAAACATATTGTAATAAACATTTATGGCCTAGCTCGCATCGGAGCTGAAATATTTGACTCTAAAGGTTCATAAAAAGTAACCAAAGCCTTTAAGAATCAACTCATTTTTAATCAATCAATCGAAACATATTACCTACTCAGAAGTAGAAAGTAGAGTAAAAATACAGAAGATACAAAACAAGGCGGTCTTAGCGCTAAAAAGCACCCATACAACCTTAGAAGTTATTTGTACCTTAATAGCACAGCTCCGCTGCAGAATATCAATGAATATGATGTTTTTTAAATGTATTTTGAAAGGACCTCTAAAAACCTATGTAAGATTTATTACTGGCCGATCAAATAAACAATATTATAGTTATGTATGTTATGTAACTACACTTCCTACTAAAGATATGACCAGTTTGAATGTTAGTTCATTACCTGTAGGTAGGTATACATACATACATATAGGTAATATTAGTATGTGAGAAGAATACCTACTCTGTGGACGAAATAAGTAATGGCAATATGAACTGCTACGGAATTAATGATATGTGGCGAATGCGACTCTGTAGGGCTGTCGCTTGACGCTTGTGTGTGATAGAGCTTTTTTAATACAAGTATTACTTATTTATTTAGTTTACCAGGGAGGGGCATATCATTTAATGTTAATTATTAGCACTTCTGGGGTAAACTTAGTGCATCAGATCGTCAAACGGGACAACTTTCAATACCTATGGGACCAACATTGAAATCGTTTGGGTCGAGCAGTCATTTTCTATGGAATAATCTAATCACTGATCTCACAGTAAACTGAAGGTTGTAAACTGAAATGCGTTTAGAACGCAAAACGCTATTAATTAAGTGCTGCTGTATATGAAAGTATTAAAACCATTACAGGCTTCACAGGCTACAGGCGTACAGGCATTTTACACGATTTCCTTTTTTTCATAATATGGACTGTCCTATGATGTAATCAAGGATTTTCAGTTCTAGCTCGTAATCAAACAACAAGTTTCTTAGCTTAGCTTAACTAAAGCTTTTTTTGACAACCCTACGCCGGTGTCCGCACGTCTTGGCATTTACTTCCTAATCGGGAGGCAGGAAGCTACGGGCACGCGGCACCACACCGGACGCACAATGACCGATGAAAGCTCTACCGGGTTAACAATCAAATTATTATTGTTTCTATTTACTGTTACGTTTTGGTACTGAAGTGTTGGTGAGCTTTAAGACGCTCTCATAGGTAAACGCAGGGCTGGGCCATATTTTCCTAGTTTTTAAAAGCTCTCTTCTCGTTATTGATATGTGAAAAAAATAGGATTCTTCAAAGCATCACATATCATGAAGTACTTACATTAGGAGTATGATTTGCGGATATTTGTAAATTGAACATATAATTGAAGTTTTGATTAGAGCCAAAACACGATTAAGAGATATTTTCTCGATAGAAAAATAAGCCAAAGTAGCCTCCGTCTTTATCGATAAACGCTTAGAACTGCTAAACGGTGAATAATAGAAACACGAGACTTGATTTAAAAAAAGAGATTGATATTTTATAAAGTTTGATTAGAGCAGAAATGAACTCACATAAATAGTACAATCACAATTAAATAAAGTTTGTTTTACGCTTGCATCGTTTCAGGCGCGTGCGCCGCCCCATCTCTTTCTCTCGCATCAGGCAGTAATATAAGCTATCACACGCCCATTTCACTTCAATAATTTTTCGACATAGGCCCTTAATGAAAAATATAGCAATGATCTTCAACATCTCGGCTTTATTTGCTATAAAGTATATTTCTTATTTTTCTACAAAATACATATGAAACCTGTGTAGACGATGTTAAGATCAAATTTTTTAAGACCAATATTTAATGAATTAATTAGATAATTATAAAATTTGGTGCGAATTTTTATGATTTTCAAATTTGATTTCCATGTATTAGAAGGCAAAAAGTGACATCAGGAAGTACAAACCAATCAAACATAGGTATACCTTCTAAAATGGCGTAGTTTAGTAGAGGTGAGGTGGCTCTGAAAGGGTCAAGGTCGTTCGGTCAGGGAAACCTCTTCAGGTTTGACCAAACAGCATGCGCCTACAGAATAGAACAACATTATAGGTATAGGTTGTAATAGCAGGGGTTTAAGTGTACCACTGACTGTTTGGATATGTTTTTACAGGGTTCAAATCGGCCAATAGAAAGAGTTTACTTACATAAAAGGACTCAGAATATTGATAATCTTCTATTGTGTCGATGGCATAACATTCAAAATTCAAAGAAAAAAATGTATTCAAAATAATATCATACAGATAGCTTTTTGACTCTACCACCGATCAGAAGGCGTTCCGTTATAAACAGGATGCGGCCAAAAACTCTAAAACACACATTTTTAAACAAAACATAATTTACAAAGTACCTAATGCAGATTACGCATTGAATTTGCATTGCATATACAAGGTGTTACAAAAGTAAAAATAAAAATTTAAAACTTTTAAGGTGGTTGTTTAGACCATCAAACTGAACAACTTTCACTATTGGACGAATCGAAAACGTGAAAAAAAAACTGTTGTCCCATACATTTAGCTCGAGTAGATTTGTAGTTAAGTCTGGAACATCCGATTTTTTTCGCGATTTCGATATTGGTCCCATAGTGAAAGTTGTTCAGTTTGATGGTCTAAACCACCTCCTTACATGTTTATTTGTATTTTTGTAACACCTTGCATTTCCTAATCAACGTTGAACTTCAAGAGTTTGGCCTATCAGCAATAGAGTCTTGCTAATCAGTAATCGCCCAGGATGCGTCAGATATATCGAGGATACCGCTCTTCTTACATCTCAGGATTACAGAGGCAATTTTACATGCCATGTCGAGGAACCCCGAACCTCTGTCTGTCTACTCGCACCTCTCCGCTCATTAAAAACAAAAGCCAAACTTCAACGCATTTGTCAAACTTCAGTAACCGTTGATTACCGTTGATAGGTTTGAGCCGGATATAAATAAATGTAACAATTAAGAGAATCTACTGAAGCAGCAACGATCTGGACAGGCACTAATATCCAGTCTAAAGTTACAACAATACTGCCTGCCACGCTATGCCGTATCATGACTTATAACTGACAGTATTTTCACGGTGTCTTAGCACACTCTGTATAAATGTGGTATTAATCTAATTTCTTTACTTTCGAGCGAGTATTGAAATTAGCAAATTGAAATAACATGTTATTGAAATGGAAAATACGTTGATGGGTTTGTTTTCGATCGCCCTGTACAATGTCTAGGTACGGTTTTGTGGTCGTTTATTCTTTTTATAAGAATTTATAATGTATTATGGCATACTTAATAATGTTAACATTTTTACTATTTTCCTATTTACCTAATCACTATTCATTTAAATTGACCTTTTTTTATTACCATTTGATATTATTATGTATCACATCATATCTATCGAAGTATTAAGTAGAATTAGGTTGAGGTTACTGTACAGGGTCCTTCTTAATATGCTGACACTTTTTTAAGGGGATGATCAGACCGTCAAACTGAACATATTTTTCTAAGGGACCAACATATCAGAAAAAAAAATCAGCTGTCTCATACATTTGGCTCGAATAGGTCTGCAGTTTTGTATGGAACAGAAGATTTTTTTTTTCGCGTTTTCGATGTTGGTCCTATAGAGAACGTTGTTCAGTTAGGTGGTCTGATCATTCTCTTAAAAAAGTGTCAGCATATTAAGAAGGATCGTGTATGTCTCTTATTATATGGCAATTTGAATTGTTGCAAATGCAAACTGTGCATACCTGAACATCAGTTTCATTGAAGCGTTTTAAAATTTTTTAAAATTTTTCTTTCTCTTATATTTAGCGCTAAATTTTGAATTAGTAAGTATTTTCCTTGCATCTATCGACATCCCAGTTTAGAGTGTCTTGTCAAACATCTGTATCTTCCTATTCGTATATTTTAAGTACACTGGGGTCGTACAATTTACTGAATTTTTCTGCAATGCAGTACTGACATTGCATTAGTTTGTATCAAGATTTATATATGGCGAGATAAATGGTTGGATGAAGAGATAAAACTTTGCAGTCACGCGATTTAGTTCTCATCGCTTTTAACTAGTTAAATGTGTGAATTTGTTTCATTTAGCGACGTTTGTTTGAAACAATACTAGATAACGGAACTTTAGCAACTCTCCTGCTTCTAAATGGGTCACTGTTAAGGGGATATAATTCGAAGCGCGCTCCATACAAACATATTATGGTGATATTTTCAATACTAACCAATGAAAGTCAATGAAATTTTGCTGAAACAATCTTGAAACAAATATCTATGCTTGTATAGAGTCAGATTTTCGTTAAAATATACAGTTTCAATGCTAGGATTAATTTAAGATTTGTATAGAAATCTTTGAGGCACTGCAACTTTAAAACTATACATTCTAACGAAAATCGGACTCTATACCAGCATAGAAATTTGGTTTTAGATTGATTCTGAAAAATTTCATTGAGTTTAATTGGTTAGTATTGACAATATCACCATAGTACGTTTGTATGGAGCACGCTCCGAATTAAATCCTCTTAACTATTTATTCGTCATCATTTTCTTACCTCTTAGCCGTAATTTCAGCACTCACTCCTTACACATTCACACAAATCATCCAACTTTTCTTCGGTTTTCCTCTCTTACTATAGCCATACACATTCTTATCTTATTCATAGCAAACCCTTGTACGAAGTTTGAGATATTTGATCCCTACCTAGATAGTGTATTAAATATCTCAAACTTCGTGTACTACCTATACTTCCATGGATAATACTCGTACTGTGTATTATTGGATAACTACTTCCAGACGTAGATATTATGTAATTTTGTCACAGGTTAAAGATCAAAAATCTTGATAAATTTGAATGAAATTATAGGTAGGTACAGGGTGAACTGAACAACTTTCACTATGGAGCCTACCTCAGGAAAAGGGAAAAGAAATCAGCTGTCCCATACAAAACTACCATACTAATCCGACTCAAATGTATGGGACAACAGATTTTTTTTAGCGTTTTCTGAGGTAGGCTCCGTAGTGAAAGTTGTTCAGTTTGATGGCCTGAGTTCACCGTTTCAGTATTTGCTAAGCTGTCACATACACTCTGTGTATTGTAACAATCGATATTATTGCAGTTTCATCGACGCAAAGCAATGCAACGCAAATGAATAAAAATACGAAAGAAAGCAATGTAATACACCGCTGCACACCGCTGTAACTTTTCACTTATAAACAGATCCCATCCCAAGGGTGTGATTAAATGAATTGATCCCATAGTTTAGATTTCCTCTCAATACAAAGCCAGCCAACCGAAGCGTCTAAGATAAACCGTGAAGATGAAATAAATTAGACCACTGACGGCTTCAAATGAAGTGTGAAATTAAAATCTTATTACAGCCAGGCAATGTAATTACAACAGTTTGGTTTTTAATAGTTTTATTATAATTTTATGCACAAACGTAATTATTTTGAGTTATCTCGCTGTTAATCTTACTTCAATCTAGCCAAAGTTCTAATTTTACTTATTTTAAGAACAAATTGCAGCTTTTAGTCTTATCTGTAAATAAATAAACAGTTTATTACTTTATTTGTGTATTATACTTAATCATCACCATCATCAGCGTATAAACGTTTTTTTTTTTTTTTTTATTCATAATTAATGGACTTTGCTTGTGTTAGCACCGCATTTCCGCCAATGTCAAGTAGTTTGTGGGAGTATCTATCCCAATCTCAGGGATTGTTTTTGATAAAGAACAAGAAGAGATTAAGGAATGCGGAGCCTCGTGGCAGGCAAAGACGCGACGCGCGGACAACACGCGAGACAAGTTCTCGGGTCAGAACCTGCAACGTGACTCCGTATAAACTTTAAAGTCGGGACAAGGTCATAAGCCACATTTGACATCTGTCAGTTTAAGCTTCATAGTGAGGTGACCTGCTTAAAAACATCGATTAAAGCGAATGAATCGATACGGATTTCAAACATACGTGAATCGAATTATATGTAAATATCGCGATTTGTTGGAACTACGTTTTACATCGATTTTTTTGGGTTACATCCCTAGTGTTAAAAAAGAAAAAGGGTTCACAGACGCAACATTGTAACGACGTTCAGTACTTTGGAACAGAAATTGTTTATTATGTTTAGGATGGTTTATTAGCGAAAGCAAATCGTAAAATTACCTTCTTTGGTCATTATTACAATATGTAATCGTAATAAAAAAAAGTAAAGCAATTGTACAGTTCTAACTTCGAAAAAAATTATATTATTCTATGCCCGCCGTTACAAGGTTATGATTGATGAAGTATCAATAGATGTCAAATGTGGCTTTTTAAATCGTCCCGACTGTAGATGAAATAAGGACTTCGCTAAGGATAGCGAAGCACAGGAAATACAGCTGTGTCAAGTCCTTATCATCAAATCCTACCCACATCTATATCTGAATAACTAGCAAATTTTATAAAATAATAGTGTACTTAGACCTATTAGGTTCACCTATTTGACTATCTATACACTGAAGCTCAAACATGCGCAAGCGCATCTATCACTGCCTCTTGCAATCACACGTGATAGAAAACGTGGAGCCACATGGCTGCCCGTTTTGGTTTCATTGATAAGCGTGACTCAAGGGATTGTGTTTTATATTATACTTATTTGGGACATCGTGACTTAGTATATATTCTGATAGCTTTAATTAGTGAGAGATTACTGAACCTACGACATCGAGGACTATCGTTACGATTAAAGTCAACAAAATAAAGGTATTTTTTCTAAATATGGCCGGTTTCTTATGCTTAGCACTGCAATTCTGCCAATATCAAGTAGTTTGTGGGAGTTTCTATTCCAATCTCAAGAATTTTTACCTGAGTAAAACACACTTCAGATAGTGATAGCGGAGCCTCGTGGCAAGTTCGATCGCGCACCGCGCTAACACTGCGCTTACAATACAACCGCTCGTGGCCAAACTTGCAACGTGACTCCATAATAATAAATGTAGTTCCTAATAATTGTTATTTAAAAATCGTTACCCCTACGTTGGCCACCGTTTCAACTTAAAAAAAAAATTTTCTTTTATACATGATTATATTGCTACAGAAAAAATGGTTTGTCCAACCCCCAAATACAGTTAATTCTATGAATCAATCATTTTGTTGACATTATAATTTTATTACGCAGGTGTTCCTAAAAGGATTTGTTTTATTATGAACTTAAGATGTCACACTAATGATCAATTCCCACCAAATAACTCTAAACTTAAATAATCAATAAAAACATTTTTAGAAACAATAAAAAAGAGCAGAATCAGGCGGCGCCTGCGCAGGCACGTCCGGTTTACGTTGTCATTACCGAGTTCCGGCGTGGACTTGTTCTACAGCCCTTTATTATGAAGCCTAGGCCCTAGGTCATGTTACAACATGTTTTGAGTTTTTAGGTACTTAGGTATGGGACTTGCACAATGGCTCTACATTTTGATTTCAGCTGCAGCTTCATTTTTATAACTAGAGTCGGGTACTGTTACTGAATGAAGCACCTTCAGGGTTCGGAAAAATCTTTCTGGATTTCTAATCATCATAATGTCTGCTGGACATAGGCCTCCCCTAAGGATTACCACAACGACCGGTCCTGCGCTGCCCTCATCCAACTTGTGCCAGCTACCTTCACCAGGTAGTCTGTTCACCTTATTAGGAGCCTACCCACGCTGCGCTTTCCGGTACGCGGTACCCACTCGAGAACTCTTCCGCCCCATCGGCCATCTTTTCTGTGAGCAATGTGCCCAGCCCGGTAATCTTCAGCCTTTAAGGTGGTTGCAGAGTTGACAATTTCATACAAAAGTTTGACGCTGAATACGCTTAGACGGTATTAATAAAAGCACAGACTACTTATACAGGGTGTAACGAAAAGTATCATTAACCTTTAAACCACATACTCTACCCATCAAACTGAACAACTTTTACTATGGGAGCAAACCTGTCAGAACAAAAAAAATATCCGCCGTCACATACGTTTGAATCGAGTAGGTATTGAAGTTTAGTATGATTTTTTTTTGTTCTGGCAGTTTTGCGCCCATAGTAAAAGTTGTTCAGTTTGATGGGTAGAGTATGTGGTTTAAAGGTTAATGATACTTTTCCTTAAACTCTGTATGCTACCGTAAGATAAAAGTAATATTTCGTATATGGAAAAATAGTTTAGAAAATCTAGATGCCGCGTCACAAATAACGTTTGCAATTTATAATATAATTACGAAGACATAAAGCTCATTAACCGACTTAAAAAAAACGGAGGTTATCGGATTTTAACTATCGGTTTCTGTAGAAAAGTCCTATTATTAAGTAATAAATAACTTCAATAAATCTATTAGAAATCACCAACCTTCAAGCCTTCGGTTCAATTAATAACAAAACCGCATTGAGATCAGATAATGCATAATTGCAATCCGTTCAAGTCAATGCACTTGATCCACCTACGTGAATATAAAATTTATTATAATGTCAATTAAAGGATTCTTGGTATTTCAACTAATTTGAGAATTGGATGTGGTATGAGGAGATAAAATTTTTATAGCTGAATATTTTTGATCCCAGCATCGTCTTAAATTCATTTAGGGAATGATAAAATTTGTTCCTTCTCATACTAATGCACCTTTTAGACCCGCAATCGATCGCAGACTTTTACTTAAGGCTAAGCCGGGTGGAGTTTTAATGAATGAGATCTAGAGAGGATTCGCGCTAAATAAATCACAACTGTACCATGATTGGACCGGGTGCGAACCACAACTTTTAACACATTCGGTATTGCGCTATTCATTTGACAGCCGTTAGAGCCGTTTTGAAAGATCGCTCAGACGTTAACGGCTATCAGTCACATAGTAAATAAGCCAAGTTTAGCGCGATACGGAATTTAGCACAGGTTAATAATAGAACTGAAATTGGATTAGGATTGAACTTTGATGTTTTAAATTAGCGCAGGCTTTCTTTGTCAGCGATCGGTTGCAGATCTAAAGGGGGCATAAAGCGTACCTCTCTGCCGAACATTGAAATAATCATCATCAATCTGTCATCGTCCATTGCTAGAACGAGGCGTCTCCCAAGGTACACCACAACTCTATCCTCGGCCTTCCTCATACAGTTTCTCTCTGCTACCTTTCTTAAAGTCGTCGGTCCAGCGGGCCAGAAGCGGGATGCAAGGAAAGAGCATCCCCGAGTAACGAAACCTGAGTTCCCCTGCCACACCCTGGGCAGTCAGCCTCGATACTAACATCGCTGACTGGCTAACCTTTACACTATCGCATGAGTGACTGTCATGCCATATGGCTCATGGTGACACGAAAGAAGAAGAAGCAGGCCAGAGGGCGTCCCACATAATTATTGAAACTGGTTTAGTGTTTTAGATATGAGGACATAACAAACATAAACGATATAAAGGTTTTTAATTTTCAGTATATACTAATATAACTCTAGCTAGCTAGCTATTATTCGATCGTTAAAAAAAACAATTAACGTAACGTAAAGATTAAAGACCAGTTTTACAAGATTTTCCAATATTTGCACCAACATTTCCTGACATAATATTGCTATTTTTCTTTACACAAACATGTAATTAGTTTGTCAATATCATAATTATTACTAGTGAGTGACTTTAAACGACAATTAAAGTCAAAGATAAGAAGAAAAACTGAACTCTTAAATAATCTTCCGCATTACCATCTCAACTTTCAAAACATTACCATTAGCTGTCTTCATTGTAATTATACTTAGATGAAATTGAAAGAGGAAGACACCCACTTAACAGTGCGCGTGTGCCTATACATTATATTAATTTATTAAGTTATGTTAATATTAATTTTTGTTAACAGTCCATCTACCTAGCTAGAAATCTATCTCAAGTCCATTTTGAATTCCTATTAGAATTAATGAGATGAAAGTAAATCTTATAGACTTCTGGGTAAATCGCCAATGAGGTTCACTTTTGTATGGACTGTTGACATGATAAATAGAGTCCAGAGGTTGAACAATCTAAGAGCATGGATAATGTCGAGATCGTTATCTTATCATACTCTAAATATTCATAACCAAGCAGAAACTTTGCTCTTGTTTTCAACGAGAAATCAACAATTGTGAAATACTGTGCATAAAACTCGCTTGCTACGTGTCGTCGTTGCTGGCTACTATTGTGGACGGTACGTCTAGTAAACGCGGCTGTCCAAGCTCACCAACAAACGCTTTTTTCGATTAATTTAAATTCCATCTATTTTTGGTTACATTAGACTCGCTGGCAGCGTGTGCTGTCAGTTCCTGCGCCCGCGGAATGATGGCGCGATAAAGCGCTATCGCGCCCTAGCTCCCTCTCTTTTTGCGCGCGAACGAACGAGTTAGCGGGCGCGACAAAACGTTTATCGAGGTACCATGCCGCGGACGCTGGTGTTCTCGCAGATGTGACTCGAAAGACCAAACTTTGTAAATTTTCGGTAATTACTAAATTTTTAGGTAAAGCAATATATGTATGCCTGCTGAGACTAACTCCTCATCTATCTCAGACTCCGCAGAAGACAAACGAGGTTAACGGGAATGAAGATATAACTCTTGCGTCATCTTCTCATTTTTGTTTTATCTGAGTAATCAGAAAATTACTAATTGGTAGCGTGAATTCATTGGATCGGATAATTAGATTCGGAGACCATTTATTACACAAGTTAGGTAAATAATTAATGTAGGAATTGTCGTTAAATTAGTCGATTGTGAAATGTAGGTTATGCGTGCTGTCTGTCTAATTATGTATGCTTAACATTTTTTACAAACTACTGTACCTAAGAAAAGTGTACGTTTTTTAATTCAAAATGGAATCTCGTCTGTATTTTATACAATATCACGAAAACTCACTAACATTTTTCTAATGTACCTGAAATGAAAGATGGCCAAAAGTTTTAACACCTTGGATCCCGGAGAACGGACGTCATCATGGTCGACCCCGGAAGTGATGGAGAGACGGCCTGGATACCTTTGAGAAAGGTTGAATATAGCTGGCTCAAGACAGGAATGCCAAAAGGATAAAGGGGGAGGCTTTTGCCCAGCAGTGAGATGAAATATGTGAAGGAAAAATAGGCTACCCATATCCATATGTATAAAGAATGATTAACACTGTAAGCTATAACTGACAACTGGCCACCTTAAACTCTAAAAAATAAGGTGGTAATTGTAGTATCCTAAACTTTATCATAAGCATAAGCATATGCTCATGACTATATTCCCTGAGAGGGTAGTCAGAGATATTCTGAAACCTCAGAACATCCACGTTTCACCACTAGTACCGAAACTCTATCATGTGTGACGGGGGGTGAGCCCGTCGCCACATAATGGACAGTGGGTACAATACATGCCTCGATATTGATGCATGCAGGTTTCCTCACGATGTTTTCCTTCACCGAAAAGCCAGTGGTGTTACAAATCGTACATAAATTCCGAAAAACTTATTGGTACGAGTCGGTCTGGACGAGGATCGAACCATCGCCCCCTGCACGGCAGGCAAGGTTACTCGCCACTAGACCACCACGGCTTCTTTCGTTCCAAAAGTTTTTCATGTTAAATAGAGGTACAATAATTAAATCTATATGTTTGTAATAAAGTTCGATGTATAATTTACAACTTACGTATTCCCAGAAAGAATGATATAAAACTAGTCATTGACTGGATCAAAATAATGCATAATTCAAAATATACCTACCACCAATTTTGGAATACCGCATCTATAATTTTAGTACCCTAAGAACAAGGTCCTTCCCACTGTCCAAAAGTTGCGCCTACGCATCGAGTCACACGACCGTTAAACCATTAGGATCTAACCGTATATAGAATGTTGTAAAAATTCACATTAAATACTAAGATAAGAGCTTTTTATAAATTACTGAAATGCTTTGCCGATGTTAAAGATTTTTACCTAACAATCTGTAATCATAGGTCTTTGTTAATAATTTCTAATGGATTTTTAAGGGGATGATCGGACCATCAAACAAAATCTAAACAAAATAACATTCTACAGGGTCCTTCTTAATATGCTGACACTTTTTGTAAGGGGATGATCAGACCATCAAACTACCACTTTCTCTATGGGACCAACATCGAAAAAACGAAAAAAAATCACTGTCCCATACATTTGGCTCGAGTAGGTTTGCAGTTTTGTATGGACGAACTGTTTTTTTTTCGCGATTTCGATATTGGTGCTATAGAGAAAGTGGTTCAGTTTGACGGTCCAATCATCCCCTTAAAAAGTGTCAGCACATTAAGAAGGACCTAATATATGGAACTAACACCGAAATCAGCTGCTCCATACGAAACTACAAAGTGACCAAAATGTCTGGTCTTGACAATGTTACACTACGTAATTTTATATTGAATTTTTGTACTTGTACTTTGTATATTTTGTTTTGTTTAAAAGAAGAGTGTTGTAAAGTTTCTGACCGCATCTTCTCTACGACGGAACACCTTCCGACGCGGTGGTAGATTAAAAAACATGACGTCAGAAAGTTATCTATGTCATATTATTTTGAATAAACAATTTTGATTTGATTTGATTTGAGTACCTATGGGACATCCAATTGTTTTTCACGATTTCAATGTTGTTAGTCCCATAGAGAAAGTTGTTTAGTTTGATGGTTTGATTGATCATCCTCTGAAACCCCTCTGGTCACCAACGCACGGTTGCAGAATGTAGATACATAAGTAATACCTCGTAATCGTGAGGAAACCTACATGCTTCAATTTCGAGGCACGTATTGTACCCACTGTCCATTACAAGTGGCGACGGTCTCACTCCCCGTCACACTGGACAGAGTTTCGGTATTACTGGTGAAACGTGGATGTTCTGTGGTTTCAGAATATCTCTGACTACCCCCTCGGGGAATATAGTAGTGAGCATATGCATGCAAGTAATACCTATGTAGAAATAAAATTGTAACATAGTTCTGTAACAGTATAAAATAAAATTTTGATAAAAACGTAAAGGTCAAAAGGTGTTTTAAATAATCAATCAAACAGACAAAGGATCTGTGTTTTTATTTAGATCGCCGAGAGATAAACTATAATTTAGTATGTTTTATACGTAATTTTTGCGAATTCTCTTGTTAGTTGGTTAATTAAATTAAACATTGTATACGAATGAGCGAATTCTCAGTAGGGTATACATTTTTCATTTTTAACAAATAAACCGATGTATACTACCTAACTTAAAATAAACTGATGAATCCTATTAAATGAACAGTTGATATTATTCTTGTCTATTATTTTTATAAAGCTTTTGTTCTTATCTACAGGGTGAAATTGATGTCATTAGCATCCTTTAAACTAAAAGTCTACCCATCAAACTGAACAACTTACTATGGGAGCAAACAGATTGGAGTAAAAAACAAAACTGCGGTTCGATACTAAACTGCAACGCATACTATCGACTCAAAGGTATCCATCAGCCGATTTTTTTTTTTGCTAATAAACTTTCAAACACACGTTTTTGCATGGTGCTCGAACAAACAAACAAACCGGTGATTTGGAGTCAGGGTATGGACCTAAATTCTATATCGTATTTTATTTTACGTAAAACGCGTATTTTATATTCCGGTCAGGTTAAGATTCTACTGTACTTACACTCCGCTGCAGAAACGCTCATTAAAGCTAATCCTCCATTAAATCTCTTGCTGTCACTTTTTGTCTTGTTGACGTAGTAAAAGCTAGCAAGAGATTTAATCGAGGATTAAATCTAATGAGCGTTTCTGCAACTGAGTGTTAGTAAATTATTATTAATCTGTGATTCTACATTCTAACGATGCTCTGTGATTCTACACTACCTGTTCCCTAAGTTCCGACTACAATTAACATAAACTATGTCATTAAAAACGTTCAATTAATGCGTAAATTCATTACGGGGCATCACCCCTAATTATGGCATTATTTTGCGGTCCGCTGAAGAGATGGAATGCCACTTTAGATATATTCGTAGATATGCCTATTAAGTGGGTATTACCTTAAATGGGGTAATGGATTGTTCAGATCTTTGTTACCTAGGGTATAGAGTATTATTTACTTATGTAAATTTTAACCCTTAATATCGGGATAAAAATGCGGCCGCAATAAAAATTTATCGTGTATCATTTAAACGTGATAGTTTCTGTTCAATGATATTTCATTTTCTCAAAGAACCCGAAATAGTTGATTCCCGGATAAGTGTGTAAGGTGTCATAGAATTTCATATAAAGAATAGGGTATTTGACAGCATGTAAAATATAGGATCTATTGATGGCATCCGTATTGAATATGAATTTTGGAAACCAACTGTTTAGTCAGTTAAGAAAAATACTGTATATTTTAAGAGAAAATCGACAAAGAAAATATTTTTTTTGTCTACTTTAGCCACGTGATCGTAAGCGATTGTGATTGGCCGAATGGTTGATGACGACAACTGCCTGTAAACAGTTGCGGGTAGAGTGTGTGTCGTACTAAGTTTACGTCATTGTGACGTCACCTGCTTGTTGCCACGTAGGTATATGTCTGGCTACATGGATAGGAGAGTAAAATCGTAAGGTACAGCCATGCCATAATCTGTTGTTATTTTGAAACTTCCTGTGTGATGAATCTGTTTCGTACCTATTCTGTATTTTTGTGTGGCAATAAAGTGCATTTTTATTTTTTAATTTTTTTTTAGTTTTATATTGTCAGGAAAAGCGTAACATAACATTTTTTGTTTTCGTTTTTTCTTGCACTATATGTAATGGAACGTAAAATATACATTTTGTAGAACAGTTTTTAAAAACCTGTCAAATACTCTATTCTAAAATTCAATTCTTTCGCCTCCTTCGGCTCGTTCGCTGCGGATAAATATGCGCGTTAAGTAAGTAAATGCCATTTTAACAAGATTTATGTTTGAGTCGAGTTTCTTTGTTTATAATTTTCTTACTATAATAGTATCTGTTTAATAAAAGATCGCCAAAAATGATTGGAAAGACGTCCAACTCCACACCGTGTGACAAGAAGCTTTTTTTTAAATTTATAATTAATGGACTTCTTGCTTGTGCGTTAGCACCGCATTTCCGCCAGTGTCAAGTGGTTTGAGGGAGTATCTATCCAATCTCGAGGATTGTTTTTGAGTAAGAACACAACTGAGAAGGATTGCGGAGCCTCGTGGCAGGCTGAGACGTGAACCGCGCGAACACCACGCGAAAGACAAGTGTTCGGGGCAAACCCTGCAACGTGACTCGACAAGATGCTTGTTGTTTATCAAGGATCGATGAGCAGGAAGAGATACGACGTGCAGACGCAGTTTTATGATCTGAAAAACTAAAACAAAGGTTTTAAATAAAGGATACCTTTAATAATTTTTTGCCTATAGGTATTAAACAGAAATGCGCAGTGTAGATCAATGTAAAGATGTATAATAGAGCTCGTTTATCGAGCTTTGTATGGTAATGGGGTTCACACGATCATTGTATTCGTGCACTCGTGTGTGAGTCACTTAATAACTTCATAATTGTGAAGTTTTATTTATGTTTTTACTATGTTTGTTGTAATTTGGTCCCCGGTTAAGAAAATAATATTATGCTAAATAGTCGGGGAAATCTACGAACTTTTGTATGGAGTAGGTTGTATTAATTGCACTGGGATAATTTGTACCATAGATACTTACATGAAAAACATAAATTCTCAATAATCCCAGATGTTTTATTGTGTTTTATTGAATAATTACGAGATTTATAAATGATTAAATTTAGGTATGAACAAACAATGGAATACTGGTGATTTTGTACAGGATGGCTTCGTTCAATACGTTTTACTTATAACAATAATAATCCCCGGTTAATACCGTAAACTTGAGTAGATGTTAAATATTTTGTAAGTCTTCAAAAATTATAACCTCAAAACTAAATTATTTACTGTTTGTTTTTACACATAAAATTTAGTGATAATTAACTGTCTCTTTTGCTAGTATGCTGGAATAAATATCTTTAGATATAAAGCTTTCCCTTTGTACCTTTAATATCCATTTTAAGGTATTTCTCAGGTTCCTCAGCCTACATAACCACGAAATCTCGACAAAAGTGTTATAACAATAACAGTAATATTAGTTCAAACACAATTTACTAAAGTGTCTTTAATGTAATCTCAAGCCGTATTTTTCCCTGACTAAAACTAAAGGAGCAATGAGGAGACTGGAGCTACATGTCGTGTTGATTTTACATTTATTTATAAAGACTGCGATGTCATCTATCTCTTTTGGTTATGTATAATTATGTATGTATGATGTACCCCATTATTATAATTAGATTTACAACTTTAAGACAATATAAAATTATCGCCACCATAAGCAAGTCAAAGTCAAAGTCAATATAATTTATTCAATATAGGAGCTTGCAGCACACTTATCAAACGTCAAATCTTTTTTAAAGCTATCACCGCGTCGGAACGTGTTGTCGCTGTAGAGAAGATGCGGCCAGAAACTCTACAACATAACACGACTTAATAACTATTACAATATAAATTCTTAAGCTAAAGTTATGTATACCTACAATAATACATAGTCTATTTAATAAAATAATGATACTATACAGTAAAGTAAATAAACTATAAGCTAGTGACCTCAGACCCAAGCATTTTGATGTCATTGTCCACTGCTGAACAATTGGTCTCTCTGGTTGTTTGGAAGAAATCCACTTTGGGTGGGATTGTGAATCTAATGAAATGACGCATAATAACATATCAGATACACTTACTTACAAAGAAACATAGCGAAGAAAATATAGTCAGACGATCATTCTATATAGGTATTATACAGGCTATCTCATAAAAAAAACCAAGTGCGAGTTGGACTCGCGGCTTGTGGGTTCCGTACATATTTAATTATGAAGGACAAACTTAAATATTCAGCGAAAAAAAATGTACTCCTATACAGCGGTCTAAATCACGGTCGATAGTCAAACTGAAAAAGCAATTTCTAAATGAAAAAAATTCCGGAAACTGAACAACTTTCTCTATGGCACCAACATCGAAGCCAAATGTATGGGACATCTGATTTTTTTTCGCGATTTCGATGTTGGTCCCACAGAGAAAATTGTTCAGTTTAATGGTCTGGACATCCCCTTAAAAAAGTGTCAGCATATTAAGTTGGACCCTGTATATAATTTTCTAATTTTCTGCTTTACTTGTGCAGTGAGATCTTGCTTCTTGCCAAATTTCATGATTCTAGGTTGACCTACAAAAACCTATACAACCCCCCGTTGAAGTATAGGTTTTGATTTGTATGTGATTACCAAAATAAGCGACATAAATAAAAAAGAAGCTTGAATTGTTTACACCAAAGGACCGTAGACCTTAATATTTGGTATTAATTTCAACTTGATACCTCTACCCAATCTTGAAAAGAAGGTTCTTGACGGACAGATAGATATACATACGGACAACAAAGTGATCCTAGGTATAACCTTCTGAGGTACGGAACCCTAAAATGTCTTTAACATAAATAACCGAAAAGAAAAACAAGCAATAAGCCGAGTCAACGAAACATTAGCATAATGGTATAAGAAATCAATGGAGGCCATAACAATCAATGACATTATTCGCATTCATAGGAGAAACCATGGGAAGTATGGAGAGCTGAATGAAACAATACAGTACATACAATGTAGTTAGTTTTCTAGACCATCAGTGTAACTGTTTATTGGTTTTTAGTTAAAAGATCTTTAAAACTACATACAACCAAGTCAAAGTCAAAAGTCAAGTCAAAATTGTTTATCCCTACTAATCCCTACTAATATTAATATTAATATTAATATATTAATATTAATATTAATATTAATATTATAATATTATAAATGCGAAAGTAACTCTGTCTGTCTGTCTGTCTGTCTGTTACCTTTTCACGCCTAAACCGCTGAACCGATTTTGATGAATTTTGGTATAGAGATAGATGGAACCTTGGGAAAGGACATAGGGTACTTTTTATCCAGATCCCGATCCCGATCCCGGAATTATACGGGTGGAAACGCAGAGTGCAGTTGTGTATCGTATATCCCTACTAAATGAATTTTGGTATAGAGATAGATGGAACCTTGGAAAAGGACAAAGGCAACCTTTTATCCCGATCCCGATCCCGATCCCGTAATTATGCGAGTGATAGATAACGCAGGGTGCAGTTATGTATCGTATATGCCTACTAAATGAATTTTGGTATAGAGATAGATGGAACCTTGGGGAAAGACATAGACAGTCTGTCTGTTTCGTTTTCACGCCTAAACCGCTGAACCGATTTTGATGAATTTTGGTATAGAGATAGATGGAACCTTGGGAAAGGACATCTTTACTTTTTATCCCGATCCCGATCCCGGAATTATGCGGGTGAAAACGCGGGGTGCAGTTATGTATCGCATAATTCAAATACTCCTAGCCAGCTTTTAGAATACTTTCTGCCTGACATGTCCATCAGGCCCATCGGCCTATACACTATGAATGTGTGAGTGTGACGATGCATGGTGTGGTGTGGCGGGGCTGGCGGGCGCGGGCGCGCTGCGCGGCGCGGCGGCAAAGACGTGCGGGGGACGCGGATGGCTCGGTGGGAGGAGTGTAGATCACAAAGTATGCTTACCCGAACGGGCAGATGTTTTGACCAAAGAAGGAAAAACAAAAAATGTCGTATACAAAAACGTATTAAACTAAGTTAAGTCAGGGATCAGGGTCAGGAAAAGTCTACCTATGTTAATCTCAATAATTCAATGTGCCGGCTTCATTAGAATCGTTTCATTATAGTTTCAGAGCCTATTCAGTCCAAACAAATTTACACGAAGTAGTAGTTCTACGCAGACGAAGTCGCGGGTAACAGCTAGTAGGTAATAACTATTAAATAATCTGTGCTAATAGACAGGTTGGGAGTCAGTGTTGCGGATCCGTTTCGTTCTTGACACAACGAAGACTACTTTCATTATCAACTTCTACCATTTTAGTTGTGCTGATTTGATTTTGATGCAGGTTTGACACAACTGCATGGTCCATGGTCAAAGCATATTAAATATTAACTGACTAAGAGTCTTCGTATGTTCCGAACCATACAATGAAAATATTCGTAAGGTACCTTACTTTATTTTTATTGTACTTACTTCTTCTAAATAAACCTTATGCAGTTTTTGGTTGTACACCAAACCACCTTAAGGGTATATTACTGTTGGCGCGCTCCATACAAACGAAGTCTGGTGATATTTTCTATACTAACCGATTAAACTCAATGAAATTTTGCAAAAACAATCTAGAAACAAATCTATATGCTTGTATCATATCATATTTTCTTTAAAATGTATAGTTTTAAAGTTACAGTGCCTCAAAGATTTTCATACAAATCTTAAATTAATCCTAGCATTGAAACTGTATATTTTAATGAAAATCGGACACGATACAAGCATAGAGATTTGTTCCTAGAATGTTACTGCAAAATTTCATTGAATTTAATTGGTTAGTATTGAAAATATCACCAGACTACGTTTGTATGCAGCGCGCATTTACGCATTCGGAATAAACTTCTCTTAAAAAATGCTTAAAAGGCCGTTAGTTCATGTGTGTATTTTTTAACAAACAAAAACAAGGGTGAGAGGCGGAGAGTAATAATTTTCAGTGCGGTTTGATAGAGGCAAGTAAGATCGTATTTGTACCTACTCATTGTTTGATCATCTTCAAGCCTTTTTAATTGGCTATAAACACAACCATCAAATAAGTATAGCCAGCCCTTTGTAATTACTTATCTATTATGTATTCATCTGTATTTCCGTGTGTACAATAAAGTGTTAAAATAAATAAGTATTTTACAACTCTTTTACAATTTTCCAATAGAATTAACATTAACACCCCTATTTTTTATTTATTGGTAAAACTAAACAGCTTTTCATAAGCTACATGGATCGAAACACGAGAATACACCACTCTACTTTGCGGATCAGCCGATCGATTTTCTAAAGGTCTAAATTTTTCTCGGGTTTCAACCCATTGTTCCTTACGGAAAAAATAGAGGTAATACTATATACTTAGAGAGAACTTTGTGAATAGACGTCACTGTTGACGCAATAAGTTACAGTGGTAGGTATCAATAAGTGGACTATGCTCTTATAAATACATTTAAACATAAACATTTATTTTAAAAATTACAAAAAACCCGACTGCATAAAAACCTATTAACTGAAAAGAGAAAAACAAGATCTATATTCACTACTCAGCTATAACAACTTTTTTTGAGCAATATAATTTGATTGTTATTACGTAAGGTATCGCAAACGGGGACAAAGAAAATGTTTGGTTGGTTATTGATTGGTTTGTCCCCGCCTGCAATACCTACCTAATAACAATCAAATTATATTGCTCAAACAAAGTTGTTATAGCTGATTAGTGAATATAGATCTTGTTTTTCTCTTTTCAGTTAATAGGTTTTTTATGCAGTCGGGTTTTTTGTTTATCTTAATAATTTAGTTATTATCATACTATTTAGTCTTGTGTCGAAACGGAAACATAAAAGTACTATAATATTTATATATTTGGAATCGTCTGATTACTAGCTTTCATTTGATACCCATATTGTATTTTTTTTTAAAAAAAATTGTTTATTCCACCTCTCTTTTTTAATACGTAGACGCCATCTTGAAATAATATACCCTATGTCACTCTCACAATTTTTACGAATCCAATGACATCTTATACGTTAAAATCCATCTAGCCGTTTAGGCTGTAGACCGTGCCAAAGAAATACATACAGAAAGACATACATACATACGCTCGAAAAACATAACCCTCCTTCTGGCGCAGTCGGGTAAAAACACATGCATTTATAGAGAGAGTAGATCAGCAGTCTGTGCTGGATTTAAAACAAAAATATGTATAGTCCATAGTATACCAAGTCGCTAGCCCACCGGACGTATTTAATGTCCAACTAATTAACGAGTGGCCATCATCTGTCCAGTTCGAGGAATGTCCAGGTTCCGAGGGAACCTAGCTAATTGTACGAAAACTAAGAATTTCACGCTCCAAGGGTTCCGTGAGCCGAGTTGATGACAATAGAAGTTAATGTCTACTTAGTATACAATAGCGTAGTTAACTCCGTTTAACTGTAACGTTTTCCTGTGTTTTATTAAGCGATAGAATAAGTAATTGGGTATACACATTTTTAACCACTGAATGACCTTGACCCTTTCAGAACCGCATCACCTCTACTAAACTACGTAATTTTAGTAGGTATTCCTATTTTTGACTGGCCTTCTACTGCAAAGAAGCCAAATTTGAAATTCATAAGAATTCGCACCAATTTTTTAAATTAAGATAATTGACTCATTAAGAGAAGTTTATTCCGAATGCGTAAATGCACGCTGCATACAAACGAAGTCTGGTGAAATTTTCAATACTAACCAATTAAAGTCAAAGATTTTTTTTAGAAACAATCTAGAAACTAATCTCTATGTTTGTATAAAGCCAGATTTTCGTTAAATATACAGTTTTAGTTAATATCAATTTAAAATTTGTATGGAAATCTTTGAGGCACTGTAACTTTTAAACTTTTAAGATCATATCGTCTATAAAATGGTGTGTGTCGCAAGTAAAATTTACTTCAACTTATAAAGTAGTTGCACTTAATACAGACTTTTTTAAATATTTAGGCTTTCCTTTGAACACAGGTTTCATATGTTTTCAATAGAAAAAAAAAAAAGAAATCTGTTACATATCATTAGCAAATAATGCCAAGATGTTGAAGATCATTGCTATATTTTACATTAATTTGTACGTCTTTCAAATAACGAGAAGATAGCTTCTAAAACCAGTAAAATATGGCCCGGCCCCGCGTTTACCTAGTGGGAACGTCTTGACTCCATATGATAAATTGCACAATCGGTGCAACAATGGCATAATTGTACTTCTTCTTTTACGTCGTTGTTGCAACAGTAGTCAAAATTTAACTAAAAATGTTTTATTCAAATTATAACACATATCTATAGCTTTCTGACGTCATTTTTTGACTCTACCACTTCGACGCGGTGGTAGAGCCAAAAAATAACAATACAGGGTCCTTCTTAATATGCTGACACTTTTTTAAGGGGTTGATCAGACCATCAAACTGAAAAAACTTTCTCTATCAGACCAATATCGAAATCGCGATATAAAAATCATCTGTCCCATACATTTGACTCGAGTCGGGTTGCAGTTTTGTATGGAGTAGCTGATTTTTTTTCGCGATTTTAATGTTGGTTTCATATAAAAAGTTGTTTAATTTGATGGTCTGATCATCGCCTTAAAATAGTGTCAGCATATTAAGAAGGACCCTGTATTAGATTAACTAAGAGTATTGAAGGTACTACATAACATTGGCATGGGACTGGCATAGCCTCAAGATTAAAGCAAAAATTAAGGAATATAAAAACATCTTGGCATTTTTGCCACGATTTATACTTTTACTAATAATTATTACATGTGAAGAACTTGCAGTTGCTAATTATAATTGTCTACGATTTATATGCTATTTTGTAACAAATGACAGGTAAAGGAATCCAAAGAGCGTTATAGATCTGTCGCTAGCTCGACTTTAAAATAAATTTTTAGTTTCCGTTATAAATTGCTAAGTACTTTACCTTGACTACTACTACCTATAACTCGTTTATTTCATACTTATTAATAAAATATTTTTATTGACTTACGTAATATTACGCGTAACATGGAGAAGACGCGACCTAAACCTTTCCATAGTGATGGTAGAATCGTAAAATAGATTTCTTCTTAAAAGCATCAATGAGCATAAAGTTACAAGTTTAACATAACATTTTGCGATTCAAGTTCTGTTTAAAATCTAAAAGTTATACCTATAGGACTAAGAGGACTCAGACTCATGTTTTAGCTGCTGTGATAAGCCTGGTAAACAAAAAGTTGTGTTAAAAACTCAAAGCACTTGCAAGAAATCTATAGGGTCAGAGATTAGCCCACAGGCAGAGTTTATCTCTTTAAATAAGACCTTATTGTGACATAAATATACAACTGACAGCATTTAAGTTAGTAGCTAAAAGTGTATTTAAAAGTCAGACCAGCAACATGCCTATAAGTAATTGAATATGATGAGATAACTAGTGGGAGCGGAGACGTTATGTCTTTGCGAGGGAAGCAGAGGATTTCCGTTCCTACTTTATAAATACCGACGCTCTGTAAGGTTCCATAATTCTCAGGGCACTATTGGAGTAGGTAAACTCGGCGACAGATCAACCTACCCATAGTTAAACTCTTTGTCTATGAACATAGAGTTCAATTATCTGGTTGTTGCCGCTTCAGCTTGCTAATTTTAGGCAACTAATTGTCGCATTGGAGTTGAGTAGTATTATCTATTCTGTACCGTGAGTCACATGCCTTAATATGATATACGAACATAAACTCATCTCTTCTCTTCAAATCTCTTCACCACGACGGCAAGACAAACTTGGACAAGCCATCGGCTCGACAGGAGAAGACGCCGTTCAAGTCGGTTGTGCAAAAGGGAAGGCCTAACCTAGCTGTGGAATGGAATAGACCAAATAAAAAAGAAGTTCCTTCTAATTTGTTGGTATTTTGAACCCAGTTAGAAGTGCGTCAACAATTCATCATAATAACAATATTTTGCGTTTAGTTCAAACAAGGCCATTGTTGTATTTTACGACTACCTTTGGAATGCAAACAGGAATCGAACGCGGACCCGTTCGATAACAAACATAGTTTAACGGGTTTCCTCAATCTTGAAACTACTAGATGTAAGGTAAGTTATGCAATGCACTAGCATGCTCCATTGTGTACTGGAACTGGTGTAGGAATGGGTTCCTACTTAATATGCTGACAGTTTTTTGAGGGGATGATCAGATCATAAAACCATCAAACTGAAAAACCTTATGTTCCATAAAAACGGGTCAAGTGGGTTTGCAGTTTTGTATAACAAAAACAACAGATTTTTTAGCGCATTTCGAGTTAACAACTTTTGGCACTCCTGCCGGCGCGTGTACCACAAAGCTAAATACAAACTCGGTACCGCACCACAACAGGCTAGGCAGGCAGGGACGCGATCCCTCCTCCCCTATACACCGGATTCGATTGCCTGTCGCAACCGCTGACCTTCCCCACTATTAATCTATAGGTAGGTATACTCTGGTTTTAGGAAAGCTCACTTTTAGCATAGGTATTGAATGTTTCACGATGGAATGATCTGTCAAACTGCTTTTCACCGGAAATAAACCTAGTCCTAAGCCGCCTCCTATGACACCTACAGGAAGAAATGAGCCTGTCTATTCTAAAATCTCATAGCATATTTTAGTTTCCAATAAATTTTAGCAACTACCGCTTTCTGTCAACAAAAAAGCCTGTCTATCCAGAATCTTTACTCAGCATTGTAACCCGTAGAAACATTGTAAAAGCACTCAAGTTACATAAGCAACGACCTTGTATGCAGGTTGCAGGTTATTGCGAAATGTGCAAGTGCGTTTACCTGCTAAGGAATGCGGATGTAGAAACAGTAGGGTTTGTTGGTATAACACTATTTCATTGTAGGTACTAAAGCTTAGTAATGTCTACTAGGTTTTGCTTGTGATTGCAACTAAGTCCGTTTCTTTCTCAACTGGCTAACGAAGCAATAATCTCATAGTCGAGATAATTTCTTAAATTTTCTTCACTCGATAACATCTAGCGGTGAAGTGAAGTGATGCACATACGCGCGTCCTGAAACCAAGAAAGTACCTAGACGGCATGATGGGGTTGCTTAGGGAAAACTTCGATAAGTAACAAAAAATAAAAAGAAAATTTGCCAGCTGATCAGCGAATGCAAGCTTTTTTCAGTAAATCCGATGATAGTCGAAATCGAAATGTTAGTTTCAGTAGAATTGTGAAAATTTCGAACCGGAGAAGTAGTGAAATGAAATGATAATATAATAAGTGATACATGTGAGTTGATGTGACATTCAATAAGATCTTCTAGGGGGCAATGTGTTTCCAGGGGGAAAAGTTTTCAAGAACGTGCTTCAGTCGTCCGCGCGATGTGGTACAAAGTCGCGGGCGCCAATAGACAAAAATAAAATTTGCTAGGATATAAAAGACAAGACCACCAGCTAGATTCCCTTAATCCCTGTCAACTTAAAGATAACCATCACTAAATCTACATAAATATCAAAATATACTTAGTTAATCAACTACAGTGAAACTATAAATAAACTGCACTTGATCAGGATTATCCAGTTTTGCATGATCTAAAATTCCAAAGGCCGTACATCTGTTGTCCTTCCAGCTTATGAAGAACATCTGTCATTTAACTATAGTAGTTTTTTTGACATTCCAGTCAACGGGTTCTGGGGAGAATGGAGCTAGATTATATGTCTAGCTTAGTCAGACGCATGTTTGGACCGTGTCATAGAAAAGAGATATACAGTACAATAACTTTATGGAAGTGTTCGAATCGACGTTTGCACACAGACGAGCGCCACGTACGCCCTGAAGTACCTCAGCGGGCTCAGGAGAGCAATCGCGCTCAATTAATCAAACTCAAACTTAAAAGTATTCAAAATAGTATACAATGTACCTCTTTTATACCGTCACAATCTAAAAAGTCACAGGTTCTGCTATATAAATTATGTCAAACTGGAATCACACCACGCCTTTGTGTCTTCAATATAATTAACGATTTTTATAATACGCCTTGTCGGATAATGACTTCTTAATATGTAATTTAAACTTTCTTTCAGATAAATTTAATATATCGTCAGGAATTTTATTGTAAAAGCGTATACAGTAGCCCATAAATGATGTATTGACCCTACTGAGTCTACTGAGTCACAACTGAACCATGATTGGACCGCGTGTGAACCACAACATTTAACACATTCGGTATTGCGCTATTCATTTAACAGTTGTTAGAGCCGTTTTGACGGATCAAAACAGGCACAGACAGTACAAAAGACATATGACGCCTGTATCACGCCTTTTATCTCGTTCGTTCGCGCGCAAAAAGAAAGAGAACGAAGGCGTGATAGCGCTGTTTCACGCTGCCATACTACGGCTGCTGAAGTACCTTAGCGGGCCAAGTACTTACGTAGCGATCGTCTGTGTGCGTGCGTCGACAGCTTGCATGAAGTTGCTCTACTGTATATCTCTGTTCTGTGACCATGTTCTTTACCAATAGACTGTTTTATGAAACTAACTTTGTAAAGAAAGCAATCAATAATCCGGAAACTTTAAAATGTGTTTTCTCTGGGAATGATGCGTAAAATTCTGCTGTCTCATACAAAACCTATAGTACCGACTCTACTCCAATGTATGGAATATCTGATTTCTTTTATGTTATTTTGATGTTGGCTCAGTTGGGAAGTGAAAGTTGTTCAGTTTGATGGTCTTGACCACCCCTTTAAATATTTCTAGAGTCTTTTGTTACACCCTGTATAGGTTCTCAATCAGATTTTGTAATTGGTCCCAATTATAATCTCAAGAACGAAATTTTACGAAACCATAAAATGTTTATTTTAAAGACAACATTCTATGTATCAGCAAAATGTTATTGTTATATTATATGCCAAGGAAATATGTGACAAGACGGCATAAGGGCGATCCTAAACCGACAACTTTATCAAACTTTCAAAAAACCTCAAAAAACACCCTGCTATCTTAGTATTAAGAGCTATGTGCATGGTAAAATACCTTGACATCCTGTGGTTATGCGCGTGCGCGGATGTGGTGTCCGTAATAAAACCATAAATGGTGGAAGTCGGGAGGTGCCAATGGCCTTGAAGTATTTTATGTTCTTCAAAATGTTCAAGGTTACACATTCTATCATCATCACCACCAATCGATTCAGGGTGTAAGGAAAAGTATCATTAACCTTTAAACCACATACTCTACCATGGGAGAAAATCTGTCAGCGCAAAAAAAAATCTGCTGTTCCATACTAAACTGCAATGTCTACTCGACTAAAATGTATGACAGCAGATTTTTGTTGTTCTGGTAGGTTTGCTCCTATAATAAAAGTTGTTCAATTTGATGGGTAGAGTATGTGGTTTAAAGGCTAATGATACTTTTCCTTACACCCTGTGTAGGGACATTCTTAACGTGAGGTTTTAAGGGGTTGATCAGACTATCAAACTAGGCAACTATCTCTATGAGCCTAATATCGAAATCGCGAAAAAAATCGGCTCTCCTATACTTCTTTCTTTACATAGTTTTCATTAAAAATCCATTGATTATATTTTAGTGGGGGATCACGATGATTTATTTTTCCATTGGCCCCCACTGGGGGCATAGCAGTGGGGGACAACGGGAATAACCCTTTCAGTTTGATGGTCTGTCAACCCCTTAAGGGGATATAATTCGGAGCGCGCTCCATACAAACGTACTATGGTGATATTTTCAATACTAACCAATTAAAGTCAGTGAAATTTTGCTGACACAATCTTGAAACAAATATCTATGCTTGTATGGAGTCAGATTTTCGTTAAAATATACAGTTTCAATGCTAGGATTAATTTAAGATTTGTATGGAAATATTTGAGGCACTGTAACTTTAAAACTATATATTTTAACGAAAATCTGACTCTATATAAGCATAGAAATTTGTTTTTAGATTGATTCTGAAAAATTTCATTGATTTTAATTGGTTAGTATTGAAAATATCACCATAGTACGTTTGTATGGAGCGCGCTCCGAATTATATCCTCTTAAAAACCGTCTGCATATTAAGAATGACCCTATAGAAGAGTAGGTCTGAAAACCTCCCCAAGGGAAATAGTCGGGCTGGCATAACCTCTGGGTTAAAATACCAAATTAAAAAAAAATTAAGAATATAAAAAAAAGGGAAATAGTCGTAAGTAAGTATAATACTTATAAGTATGTACCCATTGTTCTTTTTGAAGGTCGCCTTTTATTTTCTGAGTCTCAAATTTTTGTATACATACTTTTGTGTACATACTGACTGACTGACAGACAACACAGCCTACACTACCCTGAAGACAGAAACATAAAATTAGGAATAAGATAAATAGATAATTTTTCGAATACCTATTTAAAGAAGGGTAACAGGGTCTTGAACTTTTCCGACATAATTACGCGGACCAAGTCGCGGGCAAAAGCTAGTAATCCAATATTTATTACTTACACATGTTTTAAAGCTACAACTAGGTAGGTAAGGTTTAACTTTATAGCTAACTACAGCAAAGTTCAACTGCCTACAAACATTGTTAAGGCTTCCCACCTGTAGAAGTTAAATGAATGGCTCATAATTACTCCAGACCCATTGTTTGTTAGTTTGTCACCGCGT
The DNA here is from genome assembly GCA_963924505.1 of Agonopterix alstromeriana. Lineage (NCBI taxonomy): Eukaryota > Metazoa > Arthropoda > Insecta > Lepidoptera > Depressariidae > Agonopterix > Agonopterix alstromeriana. The sequence goes on along the minus strand of OZ004669.1, from coordinate 1,743,901 downwards.
CAGAACACTCGCGAGCGTCGACGGTTCACCACGCGTTATCGATCAAACTTCGCTTTTACATTTGAATCGATTTTATCGAAATTGAAGATTGAATCGAGTAATTTAATAAATAAAAAGTTTACTAATTTGTCGATTCCAAATTCGAATATTAAAATTTAAGTGCGATTTAGTTTTTAATTTATTGAAATTAGAATAAAATTATTTTTACGTGCGAACTTTTTAAAACTTTATAGTGAGGTGATATTTTTTGAACTTTTTTTTTTACATTTTTTAGTATTTTGAGATGACCCCAGTTGGACTTTTGTTTAAAGTGAACAGGTGAGTTAGCTGGTGTATGTTAATTGTTTAAACAAGGTTTAACATTTGTATGCTTGGTGGGACTATTGGAGGTTCAAAATGGGATGCGCTTACGCATGCAAGCCGCGATGCTTTTAGTTTTCTATTGTACCTAGAGTTTGTTATGGTGTTGTGCCCTTGAAAGTTTTAAATTTGTTTTTGTATTTAAATTAGGAGTCATTCGACACTTGGATACTTTTTGTCGTTGATTTTAATAACCTGTACCTAAAGCAATTTTTAATAATTGTCTTATATTTAGGCATAACTATGTTTCTAACATAGTCATGCCTAAATGCCACGGAAAAAAATATCTGTAACAAACCTTTTATTTTCTAGACTTTACTGGAAAGTTTGTTGTTATTAATCGAATTCTGGTAGATTTCAGTAAAATCTACTTAAAACCAATTTTCAATTCTACTAAAAATAAAATAGTTGTCACAGATATTATTTTCATGTGAAGGAGTTATCTATGCATGTTTACAGGGCCTTTTTAACCAATTATGGATAAGTTCTTGTTATCTTATATGACAGATAATTTGACATATCTTTCATACGAAATATGTCAAACGATCTATCAAATAAGCTAACAATGACTTATCCAGAAGTGGTGAAACAGGCCCTAATAGTTACATAAGTACAAAAAACAATATAACGTAAGTAAAATATTGAATCAACTAATTTATAAACTAATTAATTTCTAATCAAATCGTAACTTACTCGTACTATTAACAATAATTATCACACAATTAAGTAATCTTACGCAGGTATCTAATTTATCTTTAGGTAATACCTTGTTCAATCTAGTCTATAGCATATCATAGAGTTATAACTTACGTGGTGAAGAGATTTGTTAACTAGCATTAGATGCTTGCTTATTGTCCAAGTACTGCAAATGCCTAAAGACCAAGGTGTACAACCAATGTGTTCTGCCCATACTTACTTACGGTGCAGAAGCATGGACGCTGACTAGGCAAAAAATGCACAAAATAAAAGTCGCACAAAGAGCCATGGAGCGCACCATGCTGGGCATATCGCTTTTGGACCGCGTACCCAACGTAGAAATCCGTCGAAGAACTAAGGTCGACGATGTTGGAGACCGGATTACAAAGTTGAAATGGAGATGGGCGGGACATTTGGCTAGAAGGGAAGACGGCCGGTGGACCAAGGCAATATCGGAATGGTGGCCAAGAGAAGGAAGGAGGTCCGTGGGTAGACCACCGATGCGATGGTCAGACGAAATTGTTAGGGTTGTGGGTCGTACATGGATCAGATTGGCACAGGACCGTGAGGAGTGGCGCAATAAAAAGAAGGCCTATGCCCAGCAGTGGGTTGATGTGGGCTGATATGATTGATTGATTGATTATTGTCCAGGGTGCTCTGGATATATCGGAGGTTTAGGGTATAGAGGACTCTCGGAAGGTGTTCCGTTGTACAGAAGATGCGGTCAGAAACTCTACAATACACATCTTTTAAACAAAATATACAAAGTACACTTACAAAATACAATATTAAATCCTTAAACTATGCCACACATTTTTCACAGGAACATACATTATTGGAATATTTAAGTATGTATGGGGAGAAAACTTGTAATATGTGATGAGATGACCAAAATGAACAATAATCTTAACTATTATGAAACTGAAACAGAAATGTACATTGAAAATATTTACAAAAAAAGATGACGGTATGGTTTTTAGGTGTCCCTGACTCCAAATCTATCTACTTTTTAGAATTTTTGTCGGTCTGTTTGTATGTTTGTTTGTGCGAGCAACACGCGAAAACAACTGAACCGATTTTAATGAAACTTTTTGTTTGATAGCTTATGACTTAAAAATCTGGTATATAATTTGTGCGGACGAATTATGAAACAATACATTATAGCGTCCTTCTTAATATGCTGACACTTTTTTAATGGGATGACCAAATCGTCAAACTGAACAACTTTCTCTATGGCACCAACATCGAAATCGCGAAAAAAAAATCAGCTTTTCCATACAAAACTGCCTACTTGAGCCAAATGTATGGAACAGCTGATTTTTATTTCGCGTTTTCGATATTGGTCCCATAGAGAAAGTTGTTCATTTTAACGGTCTAATCATCCCTTTAAAATAGTGTCAGTAAATTAAGTTGGACCCTCTATAATATAATTTGAATTTATACCTAGCAGGATTTATATTTCTAGGATACAATTTAAAAGCAATTTGTCTCTTGAAGTTTATGAGGCAGTTAGCCTTGATATTTGATACAGTTTAAAAGTAAATAAACCTTGACAGTGCAGTTTATTTTAACATTTAACTACAATATAAATAATGTAATGTAATGTGTAGGTACTTAGTACAGCCAGCAAGATCAATCATGGAAAATTTTTTTTTAAAATAATGTTTAGTCTCCAAATCAAACTATTTTTGTTATTTGTTACAATTCTAGTCAAATGGCTTCGGCTTAGTATACATGGTGTAAGTAAAAGTATAATTAACCTTTTAACCACAGACTCTACCCATCAAACTGAACAACTTTTACTATGGGTTATTGTCAGAACAAAAAAAAAATCTGATATCCCATTCTAAACTGTTATACCTACTCGATTCAAACGCATGGGACAGCTGATATTTTTTTATGTCGACAGGTTTGTTCCTATAGTAAAAGTTGTTCAGTTTGATGGGTAGAATATGTGGTTTAAAGGTTAATGATACTTTTCCTTCCACCCTGTATATGTGTAATCTATTATTTCTTCCAATAGGCAAGCACGTATCCAGAGGGAGAATAGTTGAGATTGAAGATAACTAACCTAAAACACTAATAGGTAGAGTTATTGCCGTTACTGCCAACCCTAAGTCCTCAGAAAAGCTTCATCGTATCGATAAAGATTTTAGTCAGATCAGACATAAAAAGCTAAACGACATGCAATATTCCTCGAAAGCCTAACTGGTTGTTGAGGAAGCTCTGATTACTAGTGACTAACGGTTTTATGGTGATATCCAGTTTATGTTAAGGTTAAGTTATGGTTGTCACGCATAACGCCCCGGGCGCAGAGATATGCGTATTCAGGAACAAATTTATTCTCACCTATTTTTATTCTTTTTTAATTTATTTAAGGGAAAATAATTCGGAGCGTGCTCCATACAAACGAAGTCTGGTGAAATTTTCAATACTAACTAATTAAAGTCAATGAAATTTTTCCGAAACAATCTAGAAACTAATCTCTATGCTTGTATGACGTCAGATTTTCGATAAAATGTATAGTTTTAAAGTTTCAGTGCCTCAAAGATTTCCATACAAACTTAAATTAATTCTAGCATTAAAACTGTATATTTTAACGAAAATCTGATTTCAGACAAGTATAGAGTTTAGTTTCTAGATTGTTTCTGAACAATCACATTGACTTTAATTGGTCAGTATTGAAAATATCACCAGACTTCGTTTGTACGCAGCGCGCATTTACGCATTCGGAATAAACTTCTCTTAACATCCATAAACTCACAACACGTATTTCCCTTTCAGGGTGGTCAGTAACTTTGTTACAACTGCAAATAAAATCTCATGGTGAAGATGTAGTATAGGCGTTAGTCCACCACGCGTACCAAATTGATGGATTGGTGGACTTCACATACGCAACCTTATTTCTTCTTCTTCAGCTGATAATTTATAATTAAGAGGCTATGTGAAAAAAAATGGATTCTTCAAAGCATCATATCTCATGAAGTACTAACAGTAGGAGTATGATTTGCTGATATGTGTAAATTCAACATATAATTGAAGTTTTGATTAGAGCCAAAACACGATTAAGACACATTTTCTCGATAGAAAAACAAGCCAAAGTAGCCTCCGTCTTTATCGATTAAAAGGTGAATATTAGAAACAAGAGGCTTGATTTAAAAAAAGAGACTTATTTTTTTTAAATTTTGATTAGAGCAGAATTGAACTTACATAAATAGTACAATTACAATTAAATAAAGTTTGTTTTATGCTTGCGTCGTTTCAGGCGCGCGCGCCGCCCTGTCTCTTTCTCTCGCATCAGGCAGTAATATAAGCTATCACACGCCCATTTCGCTTCAATTATTTGACATAGGCCCTTAAGTGTTAATGCATAAACGTGCAAGTACCTACTCTACCCTGTGGGACAATGGCGTGACTATATTGTATGTAAAAACGAAAACTAAACAACACTTGATAAGTAAATATAAAACCAGCACTACGTGGCGAATTTAAGTATATTATTATATGGAACAGCAGATTTTTTTTCGCTATTTTATGTTGGTGCCGTAGAGAAAGTTGTTCATTTTGAAGGTCAGATCATCTCCTTAAAAAAGTGTCAGAATATTAAGGACAATATACAGGGTCCTTCTTAATATGCTGACACTTTTTAAGGGTATGACCAGACCGTCAAACTGAACAACTTTCTCTATGGCACCAACATCGAAATAACGAAAAAAAAACTGACGTTCCATACAAAACTCTAACGTGTTTTTCATGATTTCGATATTGGTGCCATAGAGAAAGTTATTCAGTTTGACGGTCTGATCATCCCCTTAAAAAAGTGTCAGCATATTAAGAAGGACCCTGTATTTAGATATTGTTTTATAATTTTTATACGATCGTTTGTGAACACCGTTTATATTACTGCTGACCAAGCATAATATTAGTTCCCAGCGGTATATTATCAAAGTGTCACGTGGCAACCCTAGGTATTATATGACGTTGACTCCGGAAGCGGGTGTCGCGGCATCGAATGCATCATGTTCGATGGTCAATTATTATTACTCGAGTTTTATTTGAATATTTGAATTGAATGAATGTGATTAAATCTGTTTAGTTTTTCTTTTTTTTATAAAAGGAGAGTGCCCCTTGGTGTACCTACTTACCTTACCTTACCTGAATAAGCATAATTATCTTCTATTTGCTCTTGTGAATTTATAATATGACTTATATTATAAAATAGTCAACATAATCACCACTGGCTTTTCGGTGAAGGAAAACATCGTGAGGAAACCTGCATGCTTCAATTTCGAGGCATGTATTGTACCCACTGTCCATTATAAGTGGCGACGGGCTCACCCCCCGTCACACTGGACATAGTTTCGGTACTATTGGTGAAACGTGGATGTTCTGAGGTTTCAGAATATCTCTGACTACCCCCTCGGGGAATATAGTCGTGAGCATATGCTGCTAGTCAACATAATTACCTTTTACGTATATTTTTGTTTAGGTACCATAAATATTTTCCCATAGAAACTCGATCTCGACTCGATCGGCAGATCCGCACTTTTGTATGGAAGGTCCAACTATTTTTCTACCCATGTTTTAGGGAAAGCTGTTGAGTTTCATTAACCTGAAGTTGCCTTTAACATTTTTATGGAGATTAAAAAATAGTGGTGTATACAGGGTCCTTCTTAATATGCTGACACTTTTTTAAGGGGACGATCAGACCGTCCAACTGAACAACTTTCTCTATACGACCAACATCAAAATCGCAAAAAAAAAATCTGCTGCTCCATACAAAACTGCAAACCTACTCGAACAATATGTATGGGATAGCAGATTTTTTTTTCGTGATTTCGATGTTGGTCGAATAGAGAAAGTTGTTCAGTTTGATGGTCTGATCATCCCCATAAAAAAGTGTCAGCATATTAAGTTGGACCCTGTATATCCCACTGTAGGACACAACGCAATGCAACATTTGAATCGAGTCGTTATTGCAGTTTAGTATGGGACAGCTGATATTTTTTTGTTCTGACAGGTTTGCTCCCATAGTAAAAGTTGTTCAGTCTGATGGGTACAGTATGTGGTTTAAATAGTCTAGGAAAAATAAGGTTTGAGATTGCATTAAAGACACTTTAGTAAATTGTGATTGAAATAATATTACTGTTAGTTTATAACACTGTTGTCGAGATTTCATGGTTATATTGGCTCAGGAACCTGAGCAATACCTTAAAATCGATATAAATGTTTAAAGGGCAAACTTATTTCGAAAGATATTTCTTCCAGCATACTAGCAAAAGAGACAGTTAATTATCACAAGGCAAATTTGATGTGTACAAACAAACAGTAAATAATTTAGTTTTGAGGTTATAATTTATGAAGACTTACAAAAATATTAAATATCTACTCAAATTTACGATATTAACCGGGGATTATTATTGTTATAAGTAAAACGTATTGAATGAAGCCATCCTGTAAAAAATCACCAGTTTTCCATTTTTTGTTCATACCTAAATTTAATGTTTTGTAAATGTCTTAATTATTCAATAATACACAATAACAAATTGGGGATTATTGAGAATTTATGTTTTTCTGGTATTTATCTACTATATTCCAAATTATCACCAAAAGTGCAATTAATGCAACCTTCTCCATACAAAAATCCGTAGATTTCCCAGACTAAAAGGTTAATGATACTTTTCCTTACAACCTGTAGAAATGTCAGTTAAATTGAGTAAAAATAATCCAAACCCGGAAATAATGTCACCGCGTCATTGTACAAGCTATTAATACAACACGATTGTGAGCCATAACGTATTGATAACTGGAAATAAGCACTCCGCAGTTACTTAACAATAAATATATGTCTGTTTGTCATGAGTTACTGCACCGTTTTAGATAGCGTTTTAATTAATGTCATTGACAGCTTGATAATTGTAATGTTTCCATATATTTGATATATACTTGCTATCCGACTGAATGTGGTTGATTAAAAAATCTATGATCATTTCATAGCTGTCCCCTAAAAATATGTTTATTGATCAAAATAATTCGTTAATGTCTACACAAAATAAGTAATCATCAAGATGCTTCGTCAAAACATTAAATACACAGTTAGAGATCTGCAACATGCTTCGTCAACTTACCAAACCAAAATCTACCTCAAGCTTCGTCAGTAATACAGCAATAACAGGCTTAAGAGGATATAATTTGGAGCGCGCTCCATACAAACGTACTATGGTGATATTTTCAATACTAACCAATTAAACTCAATGAAATTTTTCAGAATTAATCTATAAACAAATTTCTATGCTTGTATACAGTCAGATTTTCGTTAAAATGTATAGTTTTAAAGTTACAGTGCCTCAAAGATTTCCATACAAATCTTAAATTAATCCTAGCATTGAAACTGTATATTTTAACGAAAATCTGACTCCACACAAGCATAGATATTTGTTTCAAAATTGTTTCAGCAAAATTTCATTGTGTTTAATTGGTTAGTATTGAAAATATCACCATAGTACGTTTGTATCCAGCACGCTCCGAATTATATCCCCTTAAATGCTCTCCGCACCACGGAACCCACCTGGCTCAAAGGAACTCATCACACTAGCAGCATTACCACGTTGAATGGCTAGAGAAATCATTTGGACAAGATAAGAACCCGAGCGGGGATCGTTCCCGCTCTCAAAAAGCCTCCTGCCCAGCTCTCGCTCAAAAGTCTTGGCCTCAAAACCCCAAACACCCGACGTTTCCACTGCTAATGGTACAAAGACGTAAAGGGACTCTAACTCTGAGTACCTGTCATGCTTGAGCAAGTAGTTGTCCCCTACTTAATAATCGAACTAAAATATCTTTTAAAAGACAGTTAAGAAGTGAAACAAACATTTGCTTACATCAAAAATAATAGGTGACCGAAAATTTTGTCACTTTTAAATGTTTTTTGCGTTGGGGGGTTTTTGAACTTAGTAACATTGAGGTCTTTTTACCCGACTGCGCCAGAAGGAGGGTTATGTTTTTCGAGCGTATGTATGTATGTATGTTTGTATGTCTATTTCTTTGGCACGGCCTATAACCTAAACGGCTTGATGGATTTTAACGTATGAGGTATCATTGGATTCGTAAAAATCGTGAGAGTGACATAGGGTATATTATTTCAAGATGGCGTCTACGAATTAAAAAAGAGAGGGGAATACACAATTTATTTTTGTTAAAAATTACAATATGGGTATCAAATGAAAGCTAGTAATCAGACGATTTCAAAAATATATATTATAGTACTTTTAATGTACTGTTTCGTCACAAGACTAAAAAGTATGAAATAAACTAAATTATTAAGATAAACAAGAAACCCGACTGCATAAAAACCTATAAACTGAAAAGAGAAAAACAAGCTCTATAATCACTAATCATCTATAACAGCTTTATTTTGAGCTAGTATAACCTACCTATTAGGTAGACATTCAAATTATACTAGCTCAAATAAAGCTGTTATAGCTGATTAGTGATTATAGAGCTTGTTTTTCTCTTTTCAGTTTATAGGTTTTTATGCAGTCGGGTTTTTTGTTTATCTTATTAAAAGAAATATAAGAGGTCAATGCTTACTACTAAGTATACAGTACGACCAGGAAACAATGTTCGTTTGCGCAGGGTCCCCGACAAAACCCGAAGTCGTTTAGTAATCAAAGGGTCAAAAGCGAAGCGGAAGCTGAGCTCCAGACAGCGGCGGAAGCTGAAGGAGAGGGCTTCCGCGAGCAACGTAACCCCTCGCAATAAAGAAGTGAAGGAGAACCCTGTCGCTGGCCCCAGTGGGAGTGGCCGACCGACTGCCGGTGAGTTTAAACTCCCGCGTACAGTTGGTAAGTCCACAGCGCAGGGTGTTGGGACAGCGAAGGAAGCGCCAGCCGCTGGCAAAAGGGACCGCGATGAGAGTTCCTCTCCAAGGGGCGAGAACAAGCGACAGCGGCTAGGTACTCCCATCATCACGCACCCAGAGGGGTATGCCAGCGCTGTGAAGGCTGACCTTGTGGTCGCCGTCACAGAAGCCCAATCGGGCAACTTGTCCTCGGCACAGGCTGGCCAGGTCTTGGAGATTCTGCATAAGAAACTCCTGGAGCTGGCTAGGGTGGCGCCGGAAGGAACAAGTAGCCCGCTTTTTCAGGGCAAACCCACGCACGTGGATGGAGCACTCCAGGTTTGGTGTACCGACTCTGGTACACTGACGTGGCTCAAGACCTCCATTGAGGGCATCACGCTGCCGTCTGGAGAAAAACTCGTCGTGAAGCGGCCATGCGATGTACAGCGGAGGGTGCGCTGTGGCATCGTCATACCCGGGGCTTTTGAGACCAAAGACATTGGCACAATGCTTCGGTTTCAAAATCCCTGGGCGCAGGTCAGACGATGGCTGCTTCACCGAGCGGTTAAACAACCGAGGGACACGTTCCTCGTCGTCAGCATCCCGGAGGATGTGGTTAAAGCCCTGGTTGAGCGCGAGCGCCGGCTCGGCTTTATGCTGGGATCGGTGTACGTGAAGTTCCAGGGCCCCAGGGGGAAGTTCACGAACATACCTCCTGATCCACGAACAGACCGGGACTCTGACGACGAGGAAGGTGAACCCTCGCCACAACGGACTGACGGCTCAGAAACAGAGGCACTTAGCGTCACTTCTGACGGGCCTCCCGAATCTCCCCCTGGGTCCATCTCCGAAGGGTCGGTCCCCAGTGCAGCATCCTGCCTGGGCTCCGACAACGAGGAAGAGTGGACCAGGAGGATCGAGGCCCTGGTAATGGGGGATGGAGAGGAGATGCCCGATGGCGTCCCCCTCTGAGAGCAAGATCCTCCAAATCAACCTCAACCACAGTGAGACCGGTACGGCTCAGTTACGGCGGTGGTTAGAGGTCAACAAATCGGCCATTGCATTGATCCAAGAGCCGTGGATCTACAATGGCAACAGTGTACGTGGGCTCTCTAACATTGGAGGTAAGCTCATCACAGGAACAGATCCTGGCCCTAGGGCCTGTATTTATATATCTAACAAAATATCGGCATATCCGCTAACAGATTTCTGTTCCAGAGACCTGTGTGCAGCTGTGCTCACATCGTCGCAAATGATTAGCCTCAGGAAAATCGTCATCGCGTCGGCGTACATGCCGGCAGAGGAAGATCCACCCACCCATGAGGTAGCGAGGCTAGTCCAATACTGCGAGGATGGCGGGATGGAACTCATCATCGCCACCGATGCCAACGCACACCACACTATTTGGGGCAGTGAAGACTGCAACAATAGAGGTAACACCCTTATTAACTATCTTTATTCAACAAGCCTGGATATACTAAATACGGGCTCGGAACCGACCTTTGTTCGAGGCCGGAGTAGGACTATCGTTGACCTAACCCTGGCCTCTAACGGAGCCGTGGAGCTCATCTCTGGATGGCACGTCTCGAACGAGGCATCATGCTCAGACCACAGATGGATACGCTTTGACATCAAGGTAACTATCAGCGAAATTATACCGCGTAGAAACCCCCGGAAAACCGACCGGGACAAATATCGGAAACTATTGATCGACAGACTGAGTAGATATAACATTCCTGACAGAGTAGAAGGGACTCAACATATCGAAGGCAACATTAACGACCTTACAAACACGATAACAAGCTGCTATCACTCTGCCTGTCCCCTGACTATCCCATCCGTATCAGTCCAGATGGGCCAAAACTGGTGGGGCCCTGAGCTGAACAGGCTCAGGTCTAAAGTCAGGAGACTATTTAACAGAGCAATGAATACAAGCGACTTACTGGACTGGGACACCTATAAGGCTGCCAAGGCCAATTATAAGAAGCGCCTAAGATTTCGAAAAACGGCCGCATGGCGCAGTTTCTGCGAAAATGTGGAATCAAACGAACAAGCAAACCGAGTAAGGAAAGTGCTAAGTAACCAACCCAACCATGGTCTAGGGTCCTTACGTAAAACAGATAACACTCTAACCAGCTCACCAGAGGAGGTACAACTTGTCCTTCTGCAAACTCACTTTCCGGGCTGCAGAATAGTTGAGGATGATGATAGCTGCTCAGAACCAACAACAGAGTTAACACCGACAGCAGAGTGCTGGCAAATCGCCCAAAACGTTGTCACGCTAGACAGAGTAGAATGGGCAATAAACAGCTTCCACCCATATAAGGCAGCAGGTGTTGATGGAATCTTCCCCGCCTTAATTAAGTGGGGTGGCAGACAGCTAGCGGAAGCTCTTACAAAACTGCTGAGCTCGTGCCTAGCACACAGGTACGTCCCCGGACAGTGGCGCCAGGTCAAGGTAATCTTTATACCGAAACCAGGAAAAAGCGATTACACTAACGCAAAATCCTTCAGACCAATCAGCCTAACGTCCTTCCTCCTCAAGACGTTGGAACGGCTGTGCGACAGGGATCTGAGGGATAAAGCACTTCGTAATATACCACTACATCGGAACCAACATGCATATAGTTCGGGTAAATCAACGGAATCGGCTCTTCACATGGTCGTGTGCAAAATTGAAGAAGCCCTCCAAAACAAAACAATCTGTCTGGGGACCTTTATAGACATAGAAGGGGCCTTTGACAGAACGAGCTTCACCAGCATCAACGCCGCCCTAGCCAGACACGGAGTAGACGAGGTTATGTCTGGCTGGATAGGTAACATGCTAAGCAAAAGGGTGGTAAGATTCGAAGGGAAGGACTCACAACGAGCACTAGTCGCGAGGGGATGCCCCCAGGGCGGGGTCCTTTCCCCGCTGCTCTGGAACTTAGTTGTGAATGATCTCATTACAACCCTAAATAACCAACGGTTCTATACTATCGGATATGCTGACGACCTGGCTATCCTCGTAACAGGACGATTCGCAAACACGATCTGCGACGTAACCAGAGCAGCTCTGCGCATAGTCGAAAGATGGTGCACCGAGTACGAGCTAACAGTAAATCCGGCCAAGACGGAACTAGTTATGTTCACAAACAAGCGAAACCTAGGCAACTATCAATTGCCTAGGCTTTTCAACACCGAGCTAAGGCTGTCGCCTGAAGTAAAATATCTCGGCATTATATTAGACAGCAAGCTGAACTGGAACAGCCACCTGACCAACAAAATAAACAAAGCGGGCATTGCCTTCTGGCAGTGCCGAAGGATGATGGGCAAAAAGTGGGGCCTATCTCCAAAAATAACGCTGTGGCTCTATACTGCAGTAATAAGACCAATGGTTAGCTACGGAGCAGTAGTCTGGTGGACACGGGCGACGCTCGCTACTACCATCAGCAAACTGCAACGGTTCCAAAGAGCGGTCTGCATGGCAACAACGGGATGTATGAGGACGGCGCCCACTGCCGCCCTTGAATCAATGCTAGACCTCCCACCATTGCAGCTATTCATACAACAAGAGGCAGCCAGCTCCGCGATCCGTATGAGCACACTTAACCTCTGGAAAAACACCGGTGTCCCACACACAAAAATTTTCAATAATGCAATAGAGGACATCCCCCTCTACCCGGCTATAAATGATAGGATACCGGTTCAGTACGTATTCGACAAAAAATACAAAATACAACTGTACGAAGAAGATTTCGAGAGCTTAAACACCAGAGATCTAAGAATCTTCACTGACGGTTCCAAAACTGATACAGGCACAGGCTCCGGCGTCTTCTCGGAAGACCTGCATATCAAGATATCTTCGCCCCTAGGAACACACAATACGGTTTTCCAGGCTGAATGCATGGGCATCACCCTAGCAGCCAGAGCGATCACGGATAGAGCGACTACCAATCACTCAATCAGAATTCTATCAGACAGTATGTCCACACTAATGGCGCTTCAGAGCAATGTTATCACATCAAGCATAGTTCTGGAGTGCCACAAAACCCTATCAGAGGTATGTGAGCGAAACCACATCACCCTGCAATGGATAAAAGGCCACAGCAACTCGCGTGGCAATGATGCAGCGGACGAATTGGCGAGACGCGGGTCTAGCACAGACGCCATAGGGCCCGAGCCCATTATACCGCTACCTTTCGGCTGGATCCGCTCGCAACTACGCAAGCGCACTAGTCAAAAACGGGACGCACTCTGGGCTGCACTAACAGATTGCGAACAGGCGAGGAGCGCTCTACCAAGGGTTAACCCTCGCCTCACCAGGAGCCTCTTGCGTCTCAGGAGAGCTCAATTACGACTAGTTACTGGAGCCCTGACTGGTCACGGTCCTTTTAACAGACATCTTTTTAATATTGGTGTTACTAACAGTCCGCTGTGCAGGGTCTGCATGGAGGTTGAAGAAACAGCTGCGCACGTGCTATTAGAATGCAACGGGCTAGCACAATATCGAGCACAACACCTCGGATCACCGGGGTCTCTTCCAGAGGCATTCGGTAGTATTAACAAGCTGGTGGGCTTCCTGGAGGAGCTAGGGTGGCAAGAATAGTCATTCCCACCTCACGCAAAATAGGCGCCTAAGACGTCGAGTTGCGGAAAATGAGCCCGCTCAACCAATACCAATACCAAGTAATCAAAGGGTGCAAAGTCGGATAGCAGCGAAAAGGGCGCGAAAACAATAAGCCAATCGTGGCAAGGCATTGAATGTGGCACATCCTGATTGGACAATATAATTTCGCGCGCTATTAAAATTTGTGAACTGCGCAGGTCCATCTGGGAACTTATAAATCTGGTACTACTATACGTAAGCGTGAAGCGCTCGTTGCCGTAGTTTAGCTTCGGTATTGGAAACGATCACCGAAGTTAAGCAACGGCAGGTCCGGTCAGTATTTGGATGGGTGCCCGTGAAGTGGTATTTCATCTCGAGCGTTTCCTTGCTTCGAAAGGCACGTTAAACAGTTGATCTCGGATATATAGGGCGGTTATCCTATTAAGGCGGTTTGAAAATTATCTGACAGCAAGTTGACAACTAACTTGCATCCACCAACACGCACTGGGCCCTCGTGCTAGAGTGTGGCCCACTCCCTCCCACCATTATTCGCGAGAGGAGGCCTTTGCCCTGCAGTGGGATTCTACAGGCTATATTACTACTGTACGTATTTTTCCTTTGACGATGTACAAGAAAAGACCATGTTACTTCAGTTATCCGTTAATTACAGTTATGGTTACGCACTCTTTGGTTATGTATGTAATACTTAGGTACATACCTATTCATACACGTCCACTCTTCCGAGTCTGCGTAATTACGCGTTATATTATGTATATGTATGTACACTCAACAAGTCAATGTTATGGATCATACCACGACCTCTTAAGGGTCGTTTTACCGTTCAGTGGCATCACAATATTGAAGATTTCTAAATCAAGAAAACCTAAATTAAATAAAAATCCGGTCAAGTTCAAGTCGGACTACTCGCACACCGAGGGCTCCGTACTGTACAGTACCAACACACAACATTTAAACTTACAAAAAAAATTTTCGTTTTCTCCGGGACCCTTAGCGCAAAACCGACTCATACTTGACCAGTTTTATTATTTGTTGTTATTCTGTAGAGTTTCCACTATAATCACACCAAGTTTGACGTTTGTATGTATTACTGTTTTTACGATAGAGCGAGAAGAAAAAATGTTGAAAAAATACTTTTTTGTTTTTTATGATTTGTCTTCAAATCCAATAAAATTATACATATTCTGTGAAAATTTTAACCAGCTACCTGTTACGGTTCAGAAGATACAACCCTCTAAAGTTGAGGGGGAAGGACAACGTAGGCCTAGTAATAGGGTTCGTTTTCACCCTTCGGGCACGGAACCCTAAAAAAGCTAATTATACTTATTTAGGAGGTACTTACAAATAACGAAATATGAAATATTTTGAAACTGACTGTACCTACAATGTTAAAAAGTGTTAAGTGACTGTAAAATTAATTGGAGGATTGGATAAAGTGCTCATAAATTAAAATTTATTGGTTAAATTAGTTTATTTAACAAGTGTTTTCAAACTTTTATGTTAACTAGATTATGCCCGCGACTTTGTGCTTACCGGTTCCCGTTATCGTAGCAAGATAAAATATAATGTAACAGTTTTTAAGTCCACCTAAGCTGTTAAATACACAAAGTTTTATCAAAATCGTTCCAGTAGTTTTTGCGTGATGCCCGATAGAAAAAAAATCTGACAGGAAAACAAACATAAAATCTGCAATATGGAGTCGCGTTGCGGGGTTTGCCCCGAACACTTGTCTTTCGCGTGGTGTTCGCGCGGTTCGCGTCTCAGCCTGCCACGAGGCCCCGTAATCCTTCTCAGTTGTGTTCTTACTCAATCCGGTATCCTTAAACAATCCTCGAGATTGGATAGATACTCCCTCAAACCACTTGACATTGGCGGAAATGCGGTGGTAACGCACAAGCAAGAAGTCCATTAATCCATAAATAATAATAACCTTAATTATATTTTCGAGTAAACAGTAGCAAATCGGTTCTGGCACTCGCCGGCCGCTGCCGCGGCACGCTCGCTGCGCTCGCTGTGGTCGCAAGAAAGCTAACATGCTCGTCACTTCGCTCCTCGCTAATAACCGACTGAGTTAGATCTGGCGTCCAAAAACTCATACCCGGTCAAAACCACTTTAGCCTGATTTATGCAGTCAAAAGTGGTTTAGACTGGTTATAAAGTGACAGCTTAGCAAATACTGAAACGGTGAACTCAGACCATCACACTGAACAACTTTCACTATGGAGCCTACCTCAGGAAAGCGAAATAAAAAACAGCTGTCCCAAACAAAATTGCTGTACCTACCCGACTCAAATGTATGGGACAGCAGATTTTTTTTCACGTTTCCTTAGGTAGGCTCCATAGTGAAAATTGTTCAGTTTAATGATCTGAGTTCACTTTTTCAATATTTGCTAGGCTGTCACTAACACCCTGTATACACTTCTATTACAGTTTTATAATAATGTAGTTAATATAATAATAGTTGGTAGGACAACATTTCTGTGAGAGGCCAACTCCTTGCTACAAATTCTAAATAAAAATTAAAACATAATCTCAAAATACATTCACAGCACAGGAAATGAATATTGTGAATAGACCGTGCATCACAATTCGAGTTATTTTATTACATTTAAAACGTTTGTTGGCCAATAACAGTCAATTAGTAGATTCTCCATGGCTTTATTAG
This sequence comes from Agonopterix alstromeriana, assembly GCA_963924505.1. Taxonomy (NCBI): domain Eukaryota; kingdom Metazoa; phylum Arthropoda; class Insecta; order Lepidoptera; family Depressariidae; genus Agonopterix; species Agonopterix alstromeriana. Next base: position 1,727,737 of record OZ004669.1, on the reverse strand, counting down.
TTTCTAATTTTGTATGGGTTGTTAAACTAATAAAATAGGATACAATGATGTTTCTATCACTGTTTCCATGGTTTTCTTAACAGATGAAATGATACATCATGTTCATAAATACTCTGAGTTGTAACACCATTTATATTACCTGTGTTCACGAATACATAATTTTGTATTTGTATATTTATGTTGTAAATGCATTTTTGGTTAGATAACGTTGTTGGTTTTAATATAAACCAAACTTTAACTTTTGAGTGCATTGCAGTTTTGTATGGAGCAGCTGAATTTTTTGTCGCGATTTATATGTTGATGACATTGTGAAAGTGGTTCAGTTTGATGGTTTTAATCGCCTCTTTAAACTACCTGAAAGAACCAACCATGTTATACAGGGTCCTTTTTAATATTCTGAATCTTTTTAAGGGTCAAACTGAACCACATTCTCTATGTGACCAACATCGAAATCGCAAAAAAAATCAGCTGTCCCATACATTTGGCTCGAGTAGGTTTGCAGTTTTGTATGGAATAGCTGTTTTTTTTTCGCGATTTCCATGTTGGTGCCATAGAGAAAGTTGTTCAGTTTGATGGTGTGATCATCCCCTTAAAAAGTGTCAGCATATTAAGAAGGGCCCTGTATACTGTTAAACGTATTTTTCTCCGTATATCACCTTTACACACTCAATGTTAAAGTTTACCATCATACTAAATTCTACCATTCACCACCATCATTGGCATGTCATCTGTGTGGATTTGAATCCAGCCCGTTTAGAGCAGGACTTCCCAACCAGTGGGGCGCGCCACCCATGGCTGGCGTAGCGATATCGTTTGGGGGGCGCAATGCGTTTGCATTTTGAAAAGAAAAATCCAGTTAACGACGTAAATTCCACTCATTAATTCATTTTATCAATTCACTCATTCATTCTGTTACTAATTCACCCATTAGTTCGTTGTTACCGACACATTTCTAGGTTCCGCAGGTCTCAAATAGCACCGTTCGATCCGCGCATTTCGTTAAAATTTCGAATCGGGGGGGCATGAAAATATTACTTACAGGGGAGGCGCGACGCAAAAAAGGTTGGGAAACCCTGTTCTAGAGTGTCCTGTTACCAGGCCACCCAAATTCTGGCCTTAGCAAAACAAGAATTTTCATTGGCGACTTAAAAGCTATTTTATTCATGGCCAGACTAGCATGTCGCAATGCGTACTTATCTACTCGAGACTACGTCTGCATAATGCAAATCTTGCATATCATTGACACACTGCTGCTATTTTCTTGCATGAAACTGTGAATGGTTTTGTACAATTTCAAAATTATGATGTAGTTTGTAGGACTAACGTGGGTGGTTACATAATTTATAAAGGTTGGTTGTTTAAATGGCGTATTATAAGTTTATATCCTCTATGTTCATAGGAGATTTATAGTGATTGCTTATTACAACAGCAGACAGGTGGGTACGTAGGATAAACAGAGTCCAACTTAATAATTATGTTGATGGAACTCAGGCTGAGATTCAGAGACGATTTGTAAATCATAGTTCGGACTCCCGTATGTCAAAATCCATATTTATATCGCCACGCTTAGCTCGAGCTAAGACTAAAAAAATCGTCTCTGAATCTCAGCCTTAGAGACGATTTGTAAGTCATAGTTCGGACTCCCGTATGTCAAAATCCATACATTTTCGCCACGCTTAGCTCGAGCTAAGACCAAAAAAATCGTCTCTGAATCTCAGCCTTAGGTTCAGACGAATATTTTCTATGAGAAGCGCAATTGCCCAACCCTCCGAAAAGAGCGTGCGTCGTGCGTGTGCCGTATTTTCGATTAAAAACAATAAACAAAATTACTTTTTATAGATTTTATTTATGATTTCACTAGATAAATGAATGGTGAGTAGTTTCCAGGGTCCGAATATCCCTTAATGATAGCCAACCTTCGATAGCACCGCAAGAAGGACATATTTGTAACATGATCTTAGAATTTAAGTATAAGCTCACCATATCGATTAATACTGCGCAATTCTTACCAGAACTTTCTACTATATTTCGATAAACCCTCAATCAATCAGTATCAAACGAACAGCAAATAAAGCCAGACACGTAACTCGATATTAAGAGCGATGGCGGCGTGGTGTGCGCCCGCGCATCCGTGCGGTTTCCCATCGGTGTTGGTTACAGCTGGTCGCAAGCTGGAGGCGATTTTTGTTTGTTTTCTATTTTATTGCGTTTGGCTTGAGAAAGGGGAGTTATTAAGGTTATTGAAGTCACAATACACAAATTGTAGACGGCAGTGCACTATCTCTTGGTAGTGACCTCTCGTGAATGGCGCGACAATTTGTGGCGTCCGTCGTTTTTATTACATTGCATCTTTTTGCGTTTTGTTTCCACTGTCCAGATAGGCTCACTTTCTGTCGACTGGATAGTGCTTGGGCACTTCCAGTCAATTTATTAACATTAAAATTTGGTTTATTAATGTCGAATATTCAGGTTTGTTTGTATAATAAAAGTTGTCAAGTTTGCACGGTGAAAGATATCTAAGTACGAGTAGTATATGTGCTAACTATTTATATAAGCAGACTACTAGAAAATTTGTTTTAATATGTAGATTTTAGCCAGAAATAGTTTTATAACTATGAAAGAAAACCCTGCTATGATAAATATTGTTCATAAAATAATACGCTACTAGAAATTTTTCTCTGTGTGCAGTGTAGTCTTAGTTTAAAATTTTAGATTGATGTTAAATTGAATACGCAATATATAGGGTCCTTCTTATAGGTAGACACTTTTTTAAGGTCATGACCAGACCGTCAAACTGAACAACTTTCTCTATGGCACCAGCATCGAAATCACGAAAAAAAATCTGCTCTTCCATACAAAACTGCAAACTTACTCGAGCCAAATGTATGGGACAACTGTTTTTTTTATCGCGATTTCGATGTTGGTCCAATAGAGAAAGCATATTAAGAAGAGGGTCCTTCTTAATATGCTTTCTCTTTTGGACCAGGAAAAATAAGACAGACTAATGATGATAATAATGACAATAAATCTCCAAGTAGAAGCGACAATTTTAACAAACAATCGATCGATTCAAAGATATCAATCAAGTAATTACAAAACATTCCAATCACCAATTAATCAAACAATGTTCACGACCCAATAATCGGTTTAATGTACTTTATATACATATGTATAAGTGTTATTTAACGATGTGTTAATGCAGTTACGTGTCAACCGACGGTTAGGTGGACAATTTATAGTCTAGTCTCTGTAAAAAATGTAAACATTACAGTGGTTTATTGTAGGATGTTTATACCTAGCTTAATAATCCGATTATTCTCACTAATAATTCAATACATAGGTACTATAAAACCAGATTTTAAGTCAGATCATAAGCTATCAAACAAAAAAAGTTTCATCAAAATCGGTTCAGTAGTTTTCGCGTGATGCTCGAACAAAAAATACACAAATAGACAGACAAAAATTCTATCAAAGGTTGATTTGGAGTCTCAGACACCTAAAAACAATATCCTCATCTTTTTTTGTAAATATCTTCAATTTACAGACACACTTCTACAGTTTTATAACAGTTAAGAATAAGATACAACTCAAATAAGATTTTTTTTACCGAATGCCTTCCTTCCTCTTCTTCTTGTCGTGTGGGCAGCAATCCCTGGTGTCAGAGTTTTTTCAGACCGCCTTACGGCCTCTGACGTGGTTTTTACAAAGCTACTAACTACCACTAGAGATAGTAGTCGAGACACGGATCCAAAGCACGGAATCATCTTTCAGACAATCAGGTGTTTCATGTCTGTTCTTAACCATTTAGACCACGGAGGTAGTTTATCGAATGCCGCAACACGATTAACTCTTTCCATATAAAAGACATCAACGCGACCATCATTTGAATTTTGACATTTAAAAATTAAAGGTGCGATTATATTACCCATTTAATCGGGCCCGATTTAGCATACATTGCTATCCTTAATTTCTCTATTTTTAAAATGTGGCGATCAAAGCAAGCAATGTATGCCGAAATCAGACCCGTCTAATTGGATGTATAAATGAACCTTAAGATTTTTTTTTTAATTCTTTATTTTTAATTTTTTTTTAATAGGGACTTTATAATCATGAGGTTATGCCAGCCCAACCTTAAGATTTCAATACATACATTTACAGCAGGGTTCGAAATTATAACGACAATTATTTTATAAGATAATTATCATGATAATTATCGGATCAGATAATTATCTAAGCTTCTTCTTATCGTGTGGGCAGCAAGCCCTGGTGTCAGAGTTTTTTCAGACCGCCTTAAGGCCTCTGACGTGGCCGTGGATCTAAGCTGATTCTTTGTTTTAAGTTTAATTTGGAACTAAAAGTACTAAAATTGCTGGTTTTCACTATGTGTTCTCGTATCCAGACCAAACAGAACCTAGTCTTCGGCATTTTCGTTTCGTATCACAATGAATAACAAATAATTGAGAAAAACAACAGAAAACAAACAGTGAGAAATTATTTTTCGTGTTTGTGGGCTTCGTTTTTCTCGTACACGTGGCGATACATTGCTAGCGCAAGTTTTTTGTTTTTCCAATTAATAATTATCAAGATAACTAGCTGTTGCCCGTGACTCCGTCTGCGTAGACCTTAAAAAAGTATCCCATGTGTTAATCCAGATCATATTTTATCTGTGTGCCAAATTTCATTAAAATCCATTCAGTAGTTTTTACGTGAAAGAGTAACAAACATCCATCCATACTTACGAACTTTCGCGCTTATAATATTAGTAGGAAGTAGGATTATCAAGATAATTATCAACGTATATTTATCAAGATAAATATCGTGATAATTATCCTTTCGAATCCTTCTTCTTATCGTGTGGGCAAAGCCCTGCGCCCGCGGCATGGTGCCTCGATAAACGTTTTATCGCACCTGCTAACTCGTTCGTTCGCGCGCAAAAAGAAAGGGAGCTAGGGCGCGATAGAGTTTTATCGCGCCATCATGCCGCGGGTGCTGGTGTCAGAGTTTTTTCAGACCGCCTTACGACCTCCGACGTGGTTAGTATGTGACGACTACTGCCGCGAGAGATAGTAGCCGAACCCTGATTTGCAGAGATAGGTATAACGGGGAGTGAACTGATACAGTGTTGTGGCACGCCTTGGGAGATGCCTACGTTTATGTTCTGCCGGTGGGCAATGATAGGCTGATGATGATGACACTCAATGCGAGTGAAAATAAAAGGTTTGACTATGGAGCCAGAATCGACTCGATTTAAATGTCGAACAGCAGATTTATTAAAAATTTATTTCGACGGCGTTGGATCCATTTTAAAAGTTGTTCAGTTTGATCCTTTAAATACTACTAAGCTGTTTTGTTACACCCTGTATATAATACTGTACCTCAGGTTGACACCAAAGCGTAACGTACGAAAAAATGTCATGCAAATTGTCATTAATTTTATAATACCATGTGAGCACCCGGCACCGTTCACAAATTAGCAACATTATTCTTATAAAGCGATATGTTTTTTCATAAACAGTCCAATTTGAAACACTAATAATAAAAAACCCAGCCAAGTGCGTGTCGGGCCACGCGCAGGGTAGAGTTCCGTAGTTGCCCGTCACAATATACGGTCTTAGAAAGGGGGCTTTTTGATTTATACTACGGTTTAACGGCTAATAAAGTCTAAAAAGTAGATTTTACAAGTTGGTCGACTTTAACTTGTAAAGCCTACGTAGCTGTGATAGTTTTCCAGTTTTTCGTATCCAAAAACAACCTTTTAACTGGCAGGGACACACACACACACTTGACTCTAACAAAAATTTTGCAATTATAAACTTTAAAGCCTAATATTTCGCTAACCGGGATCCATAAATCGAAAAATAGTTTTCCCACACCCACAATATTTTTAAAGACGGAAGCCGCGGACAGAGAGACGGACATGGCGAAACTATAAGGGTTCCTTGTTGACTACGGAACCCTAAAAAACTACCTATTCAGTAATTACGGAAAAAGCAATCAATCATGTTTATCGATCCATATTTGAACGCAGATAATTACAATGATGTTACATGTAAATGACATAACACGCGTTATTGTTTGTTTATTAACATGCGATATTTTATATCTTAGCAAGTGACAATAATTTATAGCAACGTTACTGGTGATAGTACATGCGACCATAAATTGTTTATAGAAGTGGGAAGTACTTAAAACAGTTATTGTGTTATGTATTATATATAGCATATCGTTGGCTACAGTGTCAAACCTCGTAACTACATTTTATTTTTCAAATTATTTTTTATCTTTGACTAATTATTATAAGGACTAGCCTTGCGGTAGCATTTCCCCTCTGCCACGGTATAAGCACAATTGATCTTGTGCATTTATATTCAATTTTACACCTTATCACTAAACCAGACAGCCTATAATTGCGAAATAATGACTTCGAACTTAGAACGTTTGGGGTTCACACGAGACTACTTTTCATGATTTTTAACATTCAAAATTAGAATCTAAAGTTATGGGGAATAAAATCCAAAGTTGCGGATTTCATGTTACCTCGCCCCCCGCAAAAAGTGGCAGAAATGTTTGTTAGTAGAATTACATGCGTAACCAGTCCACATATAAATAGTCAAAGTTTTTTATACAATGTTATTACTGATTTCTGAAATTTCTGCATCCATGGCACAACTCTTAAATCCTTTTAAAAAGCTGTTACAATTTAAAATGATAAATAGACAACCACATAACTCTGGGCTGCCATTTTAGGTAGTGAAGTTTTTTATGCTTCCTGTAAAATTTGATCTGATGGAGTTACAAGGTCTGACACTTTAGTCGACGATATGTTCATGACTATATTCCCCGAGGCGGTAAGTCAGAGATATTCTGAAACTTTAGAACAACCACGTTTCCCTAGTACCGAAAGTCCTGTCCAGTGTAACGGGGTGTGATCCCATCGCCACATATAATGGACAGTGGGTACAATACATGCCTCGAAATTGAAGCATGCAGGTTTCCTCACGATGTTTTCCTTCACCGAAAAGCCATTGGGGTTACAAATCGTACATATATTCCGAAAAACTCACTGTATTAATTATATTGATACGAAATACAAATTAAAACAGTTTCAACTTGTGCCTAATGATTTTAATCTAAATTTTAAACGGACAACAAATAACAGTTTAATCTTACAGTTAGGAATTCAGGAATGCATTCTCAAAATTACCTGTATAATTTTTATTTTGTTTTATTAGCAGTAAATATATATAATATAATTACCTGTAAATTTAGTAGCAGTTATGAAAGGTGGTCAAACAACTCTTACTAATCCAGAGCCGTTAAAGACATTTTATAAAAAAAAGCGCGACCACCCTCTCAACGTTGAGGTTGTCTCTCATGGAACATAATTCATGGTCACTCCAGTGATAGTACACTTGACTTTATCACGCCATTTTGCATGTCTCATTCGACATTAAATGATAATTAATTTATTCAGAGAACGTTACGCAATTTATCCCCATTGTCGTTCCATATCAACGTTTTTGCGTTACTTTTCTCGCAATGTGTTGCATAAAATTTGAATATTAACTGTATCAAGTAGAAACTGACGTTTGACTTTTAAATGAATATCAACATGGTAAATAATAGTACACTATCATTAACTATTTTTATGCCTTAGGCATATTATACACTTATATGTATAGTAGTATATTCTTTTTATTATGCTGTCGGTTTTAATATGATGAAGGAAATGATCGGACTACCCATTGACTTACTAACTTATGGATGCCGGATCTAATACAAAATTCGAGTAAAAAGTGTCCTAGGCTAACCTACATAAACGAAAGTAAATACAGGGTGTAAGTGACAACCTTGCAAATACTGAAACTGAGACCTCAGACCATCAAACTGAACAACTTTCACAATGGAGCCAACAACGTCGAAATCACGAAAATGTTGTTCCGTAGAAAACGTCCATGCTCATTTTACTTTGATCTAAGCTTCCATGGCTATTCGACCCAAATGTATGGAACAACTGATTTTGTTGGTGCGAAACACCTACTTTAATATGTAACGCAACTCGGGTAACTCTAACTAAGTACAGGTAATGTTTGAAATAACACATTGCATAGTTTTGTATCTAAAATTAAGTTAACTGAGCTCTTTACTTACTCTCGTCGAAAGCTCATTAAAAGAATATCAGGTTATTAAAACTGCAATTAAGATAACAATGGTATTTGTAAACGACTTAGCAGGTACATACGTAAACCACATAATAAGCAAGTGTTAACATCTTTCTAATAACATATTTCCGTACCTAACTAGATATTTCTGATGTAAATCGAAGCGATGAGAATGAACGCGGATTTATTTTCTTTAGTAGATTTGATAAAATGGCCGCGTTTTTATACTCAAATTAGCGATTACAGTCTCTTTACCTCCGTAGCAACTGGACAGATTCTTAGCTGGACAGATTCTCAGCTGGACAGATTAGTTAGAAACATTTCTGCAACTTATTCTGCTCACTACCGCACAGGAGTACAATTTCGGAGACGTCCCATCACTCAAGACCAATAATCCTCCACATTTGTTTTTGTGGTTGCCGTGAGTTAATAGGTACTTAGGATTATCGTATCTTTTACAATGTTTCTGTGGAAAAAAGGTGAGATACCAAGCTATCACCATCTGAGCGATCATAGCCCATACGGAAGAGAGCTAGCGCCTCAATTATGAGGCGGCGGTTCGATTCCTGGCCTGTACCACTAAGTTCTTCGGAATTTATGTACGGTTGTATTTATCATTTACTAGCTCGGCGGTGAAGGAAAACATCGTGAGGAAACCTGCATTCCCGAGAACGAAAATAAAATACCATTAGTTCGTAGGTATGTGTAAAATATAGGTGAGCTTGGGGCGAATACAAAGGACCATCGCTGGTCTCAGTGTTACATAACGACCCTTGCTTGCAATAGCCCAGCCACAAATCAATCAATCACTACCTGACACGTCATTCTGTTCTTAAATATGAAATCTGATGGAACGGGACACACAGGCGGGGTCAAATGCAGGGGCTTGGTTATAAGCGTCAGCCCGAGGGGATGACGATGCCTGAAGAAATTAGTCGCCTCTTACGACATCCGTCTGGGTTGGTACTAGGTGATATAAAAAGCCTAAAACCACACGGAATATGTGGCCACTACGGATCATCAAGTATCGAATAATTATGTCCTCGATCTGAAAAACATGAATGCTTCATCAAATAAAATTAATCACCCAATTCTCAGAAAGGATAAATGTCTTTATGATGTTGTTACACATAGCACAATAAATCTGCTCCAAACTTCACGAGCCATTGACTCGATTATACCAATTATTAAGCAAAACGGTGTAGCGGAAACGAGACCATCTTGCTTGCGAGCCTGTGACAAAAACGTCCGCAGCTCGGCGCACGCGCACGCTCAATAAAGGAGGCGGTCCATAATTTTCTTCGCATTATCGTCTAATTACGGACGTATCGCGAAAAAACGGATTTTTTGTTTTACCGCAACATTGTGGGTTGAGAAAAAATTGGCTTCTGAATCGGATATTGATGGAAGACTAAAGATTTATGGTTAAGTGTTCATGTTTGTTTTGTATGTATGTTTGTTTTACATGCATGTAAATGCTCACGACTTGCTTCCCCAAAGGAGTCGGAATGGGAACAGGAAATAATATGGAGGCAAGATACAAAACAAGACTTAACTTATATTTTAAGTAAGTACGTAGAAGACCCACGTCATCATCATCATCTCAGCTGATAGACGTCTACTGCTGGACATAGGTCTCCTCCAAGGCCTCTCACAACAACCGGTCCTGCGCTGCCCTCATCCAACGTGGCTCACCAGGTCATGCGTAGATGATCTGCGTACATAAAAGATTTTCCTAATGTACGTACTCAAAATTTTTTATTATAGGGATAGGTATTTCACGTCTCCAGGACGAAATACCTACATATTTTTAAGTTATGGTCCCTTTTGTTGTGTATCACTGTGACGTGAAATATATTCATCTAACTAGTGTTTACAGTTCCTTGGTATTTAAATTTTTTTTATTTTCATTTTTAATCAAAATAGATAAACATTATAAGCCTCCCGGAGTGACGTAGGCTAAGAGGAAGGATCTCCATAGAGTCCGCATAAATTTACGATTGTAGTTGGTCTCTTTTGTCTTATGACGTACCTTTAATAGTAGAAGGAGATGGAACTATAGATATTTGTTTATGCGGCTGTCCACTTTTTTATGAGCTAGTGTGTGTGAAAAGTGACCGTAAACATAAGGCCATATGTCACTCGGTGCCTTTTGTCCATACTACTTGACACCACACACTCAAATCTAAACGTCAAAAAAAGTGGACACTTTACAATTGGTATGGCTCACTCTAGTCCTTCCTCTTAGGACGTAGATATACGTCCGGCGCACCCTGGGCAATCAGCTAGCCTCTCTTATTGGAAAATCTCTTCACCACGATGGCAAGTCATACTCTATGACATACATATAGGGGCCAACTTAATATGCTGACACTTTTTTTAATGGGACGATCAAACCGTCAAACTGAACAACTTTCTCTATGGGACCAACATCGAAATCGCGAAAAAAAAAATCAACTGTCCCATACATTTGGCTCAAGTAGATTTGCAGTTTTGTATGGAAGAGCTGATATTTTTCGCGATGCCATAGAGAAAGTTGTTCAGTTTGATGGTCTGATCATCCCCTTAAACAAGTGTCAGCATATTAAGAAGGACTCCGTATAGTCGATAAAAGATAGGTAATAAAAGGAAAATATTTGAAATAACAATATTATCCTTTTTTTTGCAATTGATTGCTTTTGGGACGTCGCGTCGTCGTTGAAGAGTTTTATTAGTGGAAAAATAAACAATATAACAAGAAAAGTCTAGTGCTAAAGCTAGTTTATCCGTTGCAGTACATATTATAAAAGGTGTTATTAATTGCAGTGTTGCAATTTACTATGCTAATGTGATATCTTGAGCGTTCGTCTTGCGGCTTTGGAAATTAAAAACGCATTATTTTTAATTGGTACGGTTTTTTTTGTAATTAATTTTATATCCGTGTTACGCATAATAAGGACATGGTTAATTGCAACAGTTTACTTTAGTTTTATGGTTATTAAATTTGATGTCTGGTTATAAGAAAATAACAGAGTGTTTATTCGATTAAAATTTGGAACTTGCACAGTTTTATATTTTTAGTATATCATAAAGATTTAAGGCTTACATAAAATACCTAAAACAAAAATTGTAAAGTATGCACAAATCATTTATTTATTGCAAATCAAAAGTTGACTTTTGAACTTCCGCGCCAAAACGCTTACTGCCATGACGTGACGTCACTCCTTTTCATAACGCGTGAAGCTCAAAACAAATCATCTCCTATAATATTTTACCGTACTTTTCTAACGCACGCCAGTTGCTAATCGCTTCGCGCGTCACTTTGCGCTGATTGGTGTTTGAAATTACGTTCCGATCCACGTAACTTATAATTGAAATATTTCGTAAAAATTAAAACTTTAGTATAAATCTTTCAGTAATGTTCTATTCACAACTATTACTATTTAATTATTAAGATAATTTCTCAATATAATTGTAGTGCAAGTTCCCCATAGGATAATCTTATTTCATCGAACAAATAAACAGACCGACAAAACGTGAGTCGTGAGTTTATTATGTATGTATTTTATGTAGGTATGTAGAAGATGCAATGCGAAAGAGTGTGTCAGTCTGTTTGTTTGATACAATTCTAAACGGCCGAACCCTCTGAAGACCAAAAGCATAAAATTCCACACAAACGCAGCGTCTAAGTTTAAAATATCTCTGAATTCTCTGACTATCCCGTCGTGGAATACAGTCGTGAGCATGCATGCATGCATGTCTTTCGCATCACATGATATACAGTAGAATATTTACGTACGCGGTCATTGACTTGAGAGATTCATCATGCATCAGCCATTATCATTACTACGAACTATTTGAAAAACGTCCAATTAAAGAGATTCGAAATGTTGAAGAAATTTTCCGAGACGGAAGATCTGCACTTCGTTTGACGTTCCACTGTCTGTGTCGGATAATTGTTATCGGTGTCTTATTTCAATGGAAAACATACCCGTTGGCGCGCTCCATACAAACGAAGTCTGGTAATATTTTCAATACTAACCAATTAAAGTCAATGAAATTTTTCTACAATCTAAAAACTAGTCTCTATGCTTGTGTGTTGTCAGATATTTGTTACAATGTTTAGTTTTAATGTTGCAGTGCCTCAAAGATTTCCATACAAATCTTAAATGAATCCTAGCGTTGAAACAGTATATTTTAACGAAAATCTGACAACATACAAGCACAAGATTAGTTTTTAGATTGTTTCTGCAAAATTTTATTGACTTTAATTGGTTAGTATTGAAAATATAACCTGACTTCGTTTGTTTGCAGCGCACATTAGCGTTTTCGGAATAAACTTATCTTAATATGTAAACAAATGATTAACCTTCTAACAGAAAATAAAAATTAAAAGCAACATCACTTTTAACGACGAATAAACTACTACTCCTACTTTAATTTACTTAAATTCATTAATTTTATATCATACTTACTCATTCGTGTATGGATTAGTTAGATCGTATGGAATTCAAATAAAAACCGACCAAGCACAGGGTAGGGTACTGGTAAAATTGTCACTTTAAAGCTTAATATTTCGCCGCCCTCCGCCAATTTACTCGCAATTTTTGTAAAGACCTATCTAATGATACCCCACACCATAATATCAACGAGAAAAAAAAATTTTCATCCTCACTATTCATGTAGAAGAGGTGACCTAAAAAAAATGTTTTTCATGATTTTAGTTTACCACTTTGTTGGCGTGATAGATATGTATACCCATGTCAAATTACAGCTAAGCGTCTCTGAGCTAAGCCGCGGACAGACGGACAGACGGACGGACATGGCGAAACTATAAGGGTTCCTTGTTGACTTCGGAACCCTAAAAAGCACTCCCAACTCATTCAGACGCGGGAAAACAACCTCGGCCAATTTGTATTCAAATAATCTTATTTACTCTGTGTATGTCTTGTTTTTATTAGCTATTTTTTTTTTTTATTAGTCCAAGATATATATATTTATTAAATTCAAAAATTATAGAAAAAATACAATATGCGCATCCACAACAGGCTTCGTCAAAGGTAATACAATACTCACATCCGCAACAGGCTTTGTCAATGGTAATACATCACTCACATCCACAACAGGCTTCGTCAAAGGAAATACACCACTCTGATCCACAACACGTTTCGTCAATAAATACATCCCGTATATCTGCAACAAGCTTCGTCAAATTCCTACACAAACAAAAAAACAATAAAAAAAAAAGGGGGGCGGGGGGACCTACAACCTGTAAACCTCCTCCAAAGCCTCTCCCCGAGGGACGGTTCCATGAACGCTGGCAGCATTCCCCCTCTGAATCGCCAAGCTTATGCGCTGACGTAGGTAACTGCCAGCCCTCTTATCACCAGTGGTCTCTATAAGGCGTGCCGATATCTCCTTTATAACCTATTTTGTTTTTGATGTAAATAAAGTAATAAATTTGTTAATCCAATCATGCAGGTCTCTATTCTATTGATTCGATGGCATGTGATTCCAAAATTTTCGAGTCAAGTATTTTCCGCAGTTTCTTACGGGGACCTGATGCCGTCTATTTTTCCCATAATAAAGTGTATTTCATTCAATGAATCAATCAATTAAAATATTCTTCAACTTATTAATTCATTCATTTAATCATTCTGAAGACAGACACTTCTTGTTGCCAACTGTACAATTCTCAACTACGGATCTTGATTAATATGCGGACGGTACATCAGTGCGGTAACGTGTGAATATAATTGTCTGTTAAGACGTCAGAACTATTTAATTGTTAGTTTAATTTTTAATTGTCTTAATTCATACTGTTTATCCAAAGATGGTTGATAAGGCGACTGTTTATCCATTTAATTAACTTACTATTATGGCTTCCAGTTCAATTTAGAGCTAATTTCACTCTTTGGTAATACAAAAAGTACTTCGGTATTACTTAGTTAAATATGCTACGGTGAACGTTGCTACAACTGCGCGTTAACAAATTTAGTTTATACAGGGTGAATTTGATATCATTAGAATCCTATTAAACTAAGAGTCTATCCATCAAACGGACCACCTTTTACTAGAGGACCATACCGATCGGAGCAACAAAAAAACTGTTATTCCATACTAAACTGCATTGCCTACTCGACTCAAATGTTTGCAACAGCAGATTTTTTTTTGCTCCGTACGGTTTGCTCCCATAGTAAACGTTGTTCAGTTTGATGGGTAGACTCTTAATTTAAAAGGATGCTAATCATATCAAATTCACCCTGTAGTTTTAGCAGTGTTTCTGATGAATGATAAATGTGTAATGTGTCTAGAATCATCATCATCAGCTGATCATTGTCTACTACTCACTGAATACTGAACAGACGCCTCCACCACCAACCAAATCGCGTCAAAATTATTTCTTCGGCTTTCTTCATCCATTCGCAGTTCATGTTTCTGCAATACTAAATATTAATCGGTATTTTTTTTAAATCTATTTATTTCATAACTTTACACAATACCATTGTAAAATTTATTTATCTGCAAAACTATCTCAGTCAAATTCAAATTCAAATTCAGTAGGTATATTTTTTAATTTAACACCGAAGCATCAACATATTTTAAAGACAATGAATTTCACAATTGGTATGACATTACAAATTTTCATCGAAAAATTCAAGCATAATTTTTAAGTTTTTTCCTTTAAACTTTGTGGTAGATTATTTATAATTTTTGGTACAAGGTAGGCTCTAGTCCTTTGCCCATAATAGTTGATTCACTCAAGGTATGCTTAGAATCTGGTTAGTAACATTTCTGGTCTGATGGCTATGGCTAATTGGCTTTTTGAATTCATCATTTTTAAACTGTTCAATTGCCAATGGAAAATTCACTTTTTCATGGTACGGCAGCATTCTGCACACGTTATTATGTACATGTATTGGGTATCTTGGATGACATTATTCCAATTTTTCGCCTCCTTCTGGCCGTATTTTCTCTACAACGCATCACCTTCCGACGCGGTGGTAGAGTCAAAAAAACTTCGTCAAAAAGCTTCCTATTTTGAACGAAAATTTTTTGATATTTACTTTGTATAATTCAAAATAACTAATAAAATTATTTTTTGTTTCAGTGAGGGTTTGTTCACTTGTCCAGTGAACGCGTCGCCCGTCGATTACGCTAAGGTAAGTTTTCAAATTTTTATAACTGATTAGTTCCCCCCCCCCCCCCCAACATTTTATACGTTGACTAAAAAAAAATGTGTTAATCCAGAACATAATTTTCCAAATGTCATTCAAAGCCGGTGAGCCGTTTATGCGTTATTGAGTCGCAAACATCATCACATCCTATCCACTTATAATTATGGATAGGATAGGATATATTATATGAGTAGTAGGATAATAGTATAAGCTATGATGACACAACTGACCTGCTACTGTGAAAACCACCGTATAATATAAGAAAGAGTAAAGGAAAACGGTACCTACCTACGTTTTTTCATTTATATAGATAAAGGGAGCTTAGATAGATATGATAACATAAAGTACGACTAAACTCGATGCAATAATAAGTTTGTCCGTTGCAATAAAAAAAAAAAAATCATTCAAATAGTACATGCAAAATAAAAGAGTTCTCACTTTTAACCCTACATCGGACGTAAGATACCACTTTGCCACTGTGGGCACGCGCGTCGGCCTCGCCATGTGCCAACGCGGGTGGTCGCGCGCACCAAAATAAAGCGGTTCGGGCAGCTGCCGCTAGATGGCGCTGTATACAACAACAATAACTCATGGAAACCACAAGTATTTTTAAGGGCTAAACTAGTTTTATTGTCTCGTAAAATGAATGTTCTCTTTTAGAAAGAATTCAAGAGATGGATGTTTTTACGTGGCAGTGAAGAATGCTTAGCGAGCTATTGTTTTCTTAGAAAATTGTACCGTGTTCGTTCACATGGTAGCAAGAACTGAGATACGCTCAACTATTCATTATCATTTATTTTTTACACTGAGTTGATATTGCTCTGATTGATAATTTACAATATCTCAGCGAAACATAAAAACCTAAATATTTCATTTGTAAAGAAATAAAGAAAAGCCGGCCGTTCCAGCTTAGAAAGGTAGAAGGTGACTATGGGGCAAGGTTTCTTGTGCAATGTTTGAGTGAGAACAATAAGGTTTTCCATTAATGTGAAAATATGCCTTACTTATCTTACTATTAAATGCCTACCTAACCGATGTGTGAGTCTGTGACCGCCACAAACTTCAATCACGACGAAAAGTTATCGAATATCGGGGGTCAGGAAGAGACCCTCTCCGAGTGACGTACTGAGCCCTCGACACTTCCGGCGGACCCTGGACAATCAGCAAGCCTCTAGTGCTGGTTGGCAAATCTCTTCACCACGATGACAAGTCAGACTTAATGACATGGCACAGACAGAAGAAGACATTAAACACTGCTTTTCTTGAGAAATTATATCCCCTTATTTGTAAACATAAAATCCCAATCACTGCCATCTCATAGTAACCCGTCTTCATCTAACAGTAGTTTCCAAAGAGAGAAAGACCACATTTTGGTCCGTGAGACCCTTGGCAATAGTCCACGGGATGGTCCTGCTACACTTATATAACATTTGCCAGTAAATTTAGATTTTGAAAGCAATTTACGTTGAAAGAGATGGAGTGAATAAATCCGCGCCAGCCAATAAAAATTATCTGTTGAATTAAAACATCTAAAAATAATTAACCCCAGGATTATCCAACTTGTTAAGAAGATAAAAGCTCAAAAATAACATTGACGCATACAGCATTACAGCATATAGTTTTCTGTTAAAAATGTTCGTTTCATTAATGTTAAAGTTATAGTAGAGTACTCTTACTTCACGTTATATGTTTTAAGTTTTGATTAAAGTCAATTTTTGTTGCATCTTGTGGTCCCAGCTAACAACAAAACACTCAAACTGATCTATAAAGATAATCCACCGTAATAGTAAGAGCAAGCAGAACTTAAATCAGTCAATCACCTACATTTCTAACGGATATTTCACATCGGATTTCTAACATTATCCGTCAAACGCGATCGCACGTAATTGAATTCTAGATCGACCGCGTGTGAACCACGCTGCTGTGAGCTATGTGATCAACACAATAAGCAAGCAGTAATGATAAATAAAATACACAATCATGCCCGCTATGAGAAGCACGCTAAGGGTCGAAGGATTTTAGCACAGTATAGGAAAGAGTATCTAGTACTAGCTCTAACCATCATTAACTTCACCCTCTCTTGGTAGAAAGCGTGGCAATGGTGTATTCCTTCTTCGCTCGCACTTAGTATCACATTATGCTTACCTCTTCGTGTCAGTTTTTCCCATTTATATGAATTGACAGCCAAGTATTCAAGGTATGATTTTAGTGAGAGCTCTTGTTGTTGCATAATTTCTTCTAGAACCTAAACAGGCTGCAACTTAACCTTGCTTACTTACCGCAAACATGGGCTACGTTACTCTACGTTAGCCTCATCCAGGTACACTAGTGAAGCTTATTATATCAGCAGCAGTCGTCGTAGCCAGGCATGGAAGAGACTGCAATCACTACATTTGCATTCTTAAAATGTGGTGGTAGCTGTAACAAACAATTTATATCGAGATGGACTGAAACAATTTCCATCTCAAAAGGGTATACTGAAATAGTATACATTTCTGTTGCGTTGCGTGTCTTGTTGTCATTGAACTTGAGTTATTATCGCGATTTAGTGAGCTTAGTAGTAGTACTGTTTGAATGATGTATTGGGCTACGATTGTAAGAATTATCATGTGCGTGCGCCGATCTACTTCTGTGCAATAAAATAACATTATACATAAACTTTATAGGTACCTAATTTATAATTTAATAATAAACACAAAAATATAAGACTAGGTAAAATATTTTGCTAAAATTGATGACAAAATATTTTTTAAGCATTCGTAGGTTGTAAAACATGAAAAAAAACTTTTTTAAGCTTGCAGCTTCCCAACAGTACATAGGTAAAAATGTAAATATCCAAGTAGATATTATGTATATAATGTAAGGTAGATATAGCAAATTAAAACTGAGCAGATTCCACTTATTGTTGTGATTTCAACAAAAAAGACGTTAAAACTAACGTCCTTGTATAACTTAGCATGAATCATCAATCTAAAATAAACTGAATCCAGAACTTGAAATTGAAAACGTGTTGCCAATTTAGTAGATCGATTACTGATCCTTCGAGCCGGATACGCGTGAAATATGAAGAACATAAATGGTGCCACAGCAACAAAAATACAAATCATTCACGCTTTTTGCTCGATTTAAGTCCCACTAAATCTCACGGTTAATTAACTGTAATTATTCGCTAATCTATCGATTAAAAATCAATAGTTACTGCTAACCAAAACATGGGGATTTGGCACGCAAAGTGCGCGCGCGCATTTTGGTGTCAGTCACCCCGCGGGACGACCTTGCAATGCTAACCGGTCGTGCCGCATCGTTGCTGTCTCTATCTTCCACGGTAGAACCAGTAAAGAAAGAGTGTTGCTATCTCTGTCTAGTTTAGGTTTGTTGTTGTCTCATTCGCTCGAAGTGCACATTCGAGTAAAGTGGCCGTATGCTGTGTTTAGTTCAGACAATAGCTGATAGATGTCGCTGAAAGTTTAGTGTGAACAAAACCGTACTGCTACGGTTGGGTTAAGAATATTTGCAATGGAATGGGGTTGGTTTTTCATATAAAGATAATTCAGTTTGTATGAAGAACTCTTATTTTGTTATCTTTGTTTCCATTTTAACAGTTGATCAGTGTAGAAGAAACCGTTAAGCTATTTGGCTTGGTATGGGCGCTTATTGGCGTATAATAAAACATTACTTTTACTACAGGTAGGTTCGAATGAAAGTGCGAAATCCAATTCATACAATAATCTACACTTTCTGTACATACCTACATTGAAGATATTTACAATAAAACGACGAACGAAACGATATTTCGATGCGGTGTTTTGGCAGCCACGAGCATCCCACGAAAACATTCGGGTTTGATTTTGATGAAACTTTGAGTGGACTTAAAAACTGGTATCCGTATACTTTATCTCGATACGATGACAGGAACTGGTGCGGACGAATTCGCGGGCAAAACTCGTGATTAATAAAATTCTTTGAGAATCTTACCACATTTATTTTGTCCACGTTTGAAAGGTTTGGGTTTGGTTGAATTGGGCTATTGGGGTTATGTTGAGTTTGGGATTCGGTGGGTTTGATAGGTTACAAGCACATAACATAACATAAAATAATATTCTTTATTTGTAGGTACACCAAAAACATACAGCAACAAAACAGACTAAAAAGAACGTAAGGGTACAAATAGCGGTCTTATCACTAAAAGCGATAAAAACTTGCTATTGCGGTGTAATAAATGAGATATAAAATATATAGCTTATATAATACATACAAGTATATTAAAATATATACATACATAATACATAGCACAATATTGGTAAAATAAAAATTCGCATACAAAAATGACCGTTTGGCTCGCAAATGAATGGTGCAGTTTATGCGCGAGCGCAGGTCGTGAGAACCAGCAACTGAGACAACACGTTGTCGTCGCGATCTAAAAAGCACATGTTGTTAAAGTTAGGTTTCATGTTATTTACTTACTTACATACACGACCGTTTTCCTTATTTGGGGTGGTCAGAAACATTACTACAACTACCAACTGAGTTTCTTAACTATGCGGTTGTTGCAGGGCAGAGGGGCTGTGGAAAATTGCAATAAAAATGTGGGTTTTTATTAAGGAAAACATTTCAGTGGATTTCTCCACTCAAATATTAAATTTTTAAATAAATCCAACGCAATCAAGCACAAGCTAATATAACACATTTACACAAAAATAACACATTTTGAAAAATGACTGAACTGGGTGGATGAGGAGTCGAACGATGATAGGCTCCATAAAACCTAAACATATTACAAAGTAAACTTGGTCTGCAATTGCACCCTCACGCCTGCCACACACATCATATCCGGAATTCCGAATCAGTATTTGCGTTTTTCCATACGAAATCGTTATTCTGTCCGAAATAATTCCACATGTAAGGGCAGGCCTTAAAAGGGTTCGTAAATAGTTGTAGACTTATAGTACATTTTCTGTCCACTCTGAAATTGGAACACGCATGGTCTTGAATTTATAGAAATACAAATATCTTTATTAACAAAAAGAGTAAGTCAGTACTCATGATACAATGGACCCCGCGTGCGGCAAGCCAGAATCTCGGGAATCCTTTACGATTAATCAGGCACAAATAATAATTTTAGGACAGAGTGAGCGACTTGTGAGTGAGTGAGTGATTAAGGGGATATAATTCGGAGCGCGCTCCATACAAACGTACTATGGTGATATTTTGAATACTAACCAATTAAACTCAATAACATTTTGCTGAAACAATCTTAAAACAAATCTATGCTTGTATGGAGTCCGATTTTCGTTAAAATATACAGTTTCAATGCTAGGATTAATTTAAGATTTGTATGGTAATCTTTGAGGCACTGTAACTTTAAAACTATACTTTTTAACGAAAATCTGACTCTATACAAGCATAGAAATTTGTTATTAGTTTGATTCTGAAAAATTTCATTGTGTTTAATTGGTTAGTATTGAAAATATCACCATAGTACGTTTGTATCGAGCGCGCTCCGAATTATATCCTCTTAACATTCCAGTAATAGTGTGAAAGAAGTTATAAGTACCTATAGAAAATGAAATTAAAACTAAATAACATAACGGAGTCATGCAATGATGGTAATATTTAATAACCTACACATTTATGTACTGAGTATTGCATGTTTTCTTTGCAGGTTTTATTTTCAAGGAGATGATCAGACTAGCAAACTGAATAACTTTCACTTTGGGATCAACAATCATCATTCTCTTGTATTTGAGGTCGGCGCAATATGGGACCAAAGACGAAATCGCAAAAAAATAATCTGATGTCCCGTAGGTCCATTTGGGTAGACTTGTGATTGACATTCTGTAGAATTACGCCTGCCACACACATACAGAATTAGAATTTTGTATTGGATTTGATGCCTCCGTAATTCAGAACGGAATTCTGGAAGGTGCAAATCAATACGAAACCCTAATTCTGATTCCGTATATGTGTGGCAGGCGTAGCTGACTTTCTTTCGCTGTTTCAATATTTTTGACCCATAATATAAGATGTTCAGTTTGATGCTCTGAATCATCCCCTAAATTATGTAACGCATTCAAGTTTACATCCTGCATTGTGCGTTTTCTTACATACAAAAGTACGGCTCTCTCTACAACTCTGCATGCATGTTTTCATAATAGGATCTCTCCAAATGTGTTTCGCACATGTTCAAAATTTTGTGTGAAAACTGGAACTAATTGTTTTTGGACCCTTTTGTCCTAAAATAGTAAAGTAATTACTATTTTATGGCATTATAAAGGACTCACACATATATTTTAATGTCTAACTGACAAAACTCTACATTTTGTTATGTAGTAGGTTGAAAAAAAGCGTTGAATTTTTGAACAGTTCGTAATTATTTTAAAAGTGAGCTACCGACATCATTTTAACCTTCCAACTTCTGCTTCTGCCGGTTTCCATCTAACTAATGCCGAGGCCAATGGTTCGTGCGTGGTTGCATTACTGAGGTAGGTAAAAAGCTGTCACGCGTCTACTGCACTACTGTCGATGTCGCCCTTTGTATCCTGCGTCTGTGTACGACGAAGTGTTAAATAAATAAAAAACTGTACTTCGCAGTGTAGGCGTTACCACACCTACACTGCGAAGTACCGTTTTTTATTGGATTTGATAAAATAGTTTAGATAAATAAAACTTCTGCTATAACGCGTTGAATATGAAATCCTAGATGTATGTCTTAACCTAAAATACTGTTATTTATGATCACAATATCGGATCAATAACACTTATTTACAAAACAGAAGGGCCTGTTTGTCTATACCTTATTGTTTACATAAAAAGCAAATACGATATCAGATTCATTACAAATACAAATAGATTGACAAACAATTATCATTGATATTTATATTTACTTGCATCAACAAATAAAAATATTGTTGTGGAGTATAAAAAAAAATTGTGACTTCATTTAACGACAGCCGATTTCAATTACCTATTTATACAATGATTTACTTGATACGACGTGCTTTACAATGCGGCGTTTTCCAAGACTAGTAAATCAAAAAATCACTAGACTGTCAATGACATTGACAGTAAAAGTGCTGTTCGTCTATGGTTTGCATCACGTCTGACAGGTGGTGTTGCCAATGGATAAATTGTTCACAACCAATTAATACGCAATAGCAACGAAAATATTAGTTTGTTACATGTAAAAATGAACATTAACTGCACAAAAAGACAATTAATTCAAAGTATCAAAACGTCTTTCACATTATAACCTTCATAATCCTATTAACGAATTAACAAATTGATCCCTTTTAGGGAATCCAAAAAACACGTAACACTTTCGATCTTACAGCTTATTTGGCACGATTGTAACGCCATCCTTCCAGTGTCTTTGAACTAACTTTTTTAATGAAAACGCTTCATAAGAATTCTATATAAAAAAAATAGGGCTGCTAATCCGAAGCCTGTCGCAACCCTTTTATATAGGCGATGGCAAAAATTTTGTTCCTGTTGTACTGTTTTATTACGTAGGTACTAAAACCTTTCCATAAAAGAGGAGATTTCATATGTGAAAGAATCATCAAAATCAGTTTAATAGTTTTCGAGTAAATCTTTCCCATTCGTACGCCAGGAAAAAATTTTACAACTCTAAATGGCGACCATTATTATGCAAGCAATCTTTTTTTCGAGTAGCTGATACGTTTAGCTTCAATGTTGTATACACATTTATTAGCTAAACGGGTGATGATAGAAAATCAACAGGATATTTTTTTTGCATCGGACTTCCAGGATATTGTGAATTTGTGAAAGGTTTCATGATGGCCTTTTTAGGACTCTTAAATGAATTATTTCCACTGGAACTACAACACAAATACTGTAGAAAACTTGCAGTGGGATCTTGGAAATAAAAAAGCGTACATAAGATACTGTTATTTTCCAGCCAAAGGCATTATGTTGGTATAAACTCGTAATTGCTTAATGTATGCTGTATGATTTGCCTCCTACATTTCACATAACTAGGGAGATGCAGATTTCTCTGCAACCATGCTGATTTTCTCACGGTGCTGATGCGAAATCCAAGAATATTTAGCAAGTGATTTAAACTTGGTATATACAACGTGTTAATCAATAAGCGCAAAACCTCATACACCCCAACTGATTTATAACAAAATAATTAGATTGAAACAATAGTTTCATTATATTGATAGTTAAAATTTAAAGTTATTCGCATTTTAAGTTATTAGGAAAAAGTGGGTCGTTATCATTTCAGCAATGAATGAAAGCGCTAACGTGTACTGTTGGTTTGGTAGTAAGTAGGGTAGTGTGCCTGTGCGGTGGGTTGACATAGAGTTCCGTAAATTTTAAATTTTACAAACAATTTATAAACATTACCTATGTTCAAACCATGATAATTCGATTCTGCTGTCGATTCTAAACAAACTACTTTCTAGTTTTGCGTTTATTCATTAACACGTTGTATATATTGGTCGGGTTTATCGGTAAATGTTTAATCTTACATCTCCAATCGTTATTTAATAAAAATGTACAAGGCGACTTGTTGCATTCATTTTTGGAAATAATCTTTTACATTGTACCTAATCGTTTTTAAGAATTTTTACCGATAAAGTGCATTCACACCGTAAGTAAAACTTACTTGTAAGAAGAGGCTTGAGCACTGCACTGGGGGGGACTTTATGATGACTATGAGGTTATGTTTGTTGTGTATGAAGATACGGCTATAGAAACACATTGTTGTTTCAAATAAAATCAGAAGGCATCTACAATGATAGTTCCACGTTGCACTAATTGTCATACAGGCTGTTGTTTATATGCTTAACTATCAGCTGACTGCATTGTCAACATTCAACGAATGTAATCAAATATGTTTGAGAATCGTATGAAATATAATTCGTAGTTACTTACATAGAGAAAGCCTAGACGTATAACTTACAGTCGGTAATATCAGGAGCTATACTTCATTCAGAGTTTCGGTACTACTGGTG
Source organism: Agonopterix alstromeriana (assembly GCA_963924505.1). NCBI lineage: Eukaryota > Metazoa > Arthropoda > Insecta > Lepidoptera > Depressariidae > Agonopterix > Agonopterix alstromeriana. The sequence continues at coordinate 1,703,437 of OZ004669.1, read as the reverse complement.
AAACGTGGATGTTCTGAGGTTTCAGAATATCTCTGACTGCCCGCTCGGGGAATATAGTCGTGAGCATATGCTATGCTATGCTATGCTATACTTCATTCCAAATAAGGACGACGAGATTTTCCGATTCCTATTTAGCTTTCTGGCCAATTCTGATTACCAAATGTAATTAATTTATTGGATACATATACTATCCGCCATATCTTGGACGTTACTAAAGCTGTTCTAAGAATAAGTGAGATTAAGTGTTTGAAATCTCTGTTTCTGTAATGCAAAATAGGCATAAAATTTCGTTGCTATTTAGAATGGAGTATAGAGTAGAGTAGTAATTTTTTCATACAGTCGGGTTTTTTGGTTTTCTTAATATGTAATTAAGTTTATTTCATACTTTTAACTCTTTTGCCAATGGTAGCATAAAAGTACTATAACATATAATCTGCTATTCACTAGCTTTCATTTGATACCAATATTGTAAATTTTTCCTCCTCTTTTTTTATTCCCCTTCTTTTTTAATTAGTAGACGCCATCTTGAAATAATATAGCCTATGTCACTCTCACAATTTTTACGAATCGAATGACATCTCATAAGTTAAAATCCATCAAGCCGTTTAGGCTGTAGGGCGTGCCAAAGAAATAGACATACAAAATACATACATACATACATACTTACATACATACATACGATCGAAAAACATAACCCTCCTTCTGGCGCAGTCGGGTAAAAATAGATCGCCATTGAAAAAAAGGCCGTATAGAAAACAATATTTTCTATTCAAAAAATGCATTATAAATGCATTCATAATTTTATACGATCACACGCTTATTAAAATCCTTAAACTCAAAATAGACAACATCAAAATAAAAGGAACTTGATACCATACAAAGGAACTAGCCACTAGAAAGGGAAACCAAACTTTTTATCTCTACTCACCCCCTTTCGGAGTTGAAGAGGCGTAATGATGTCGTTATTCAGTTTTTACCCGACTGTCACAAAGGGTTTAGCTCAGTATAGCAAGCAAGCAGTAGGGCTACTATTGTACAAGTCTCCGATCATCGACCGTTATAAGATCGATATTGTATTTATGACAGACATTATGCATACACAATGCACCCCTGAGTAATCGGAATATTGAGGCGATTTCCTAAATATAAACACTTTTTTAAACCTTACTGGGTCTTTTCCTTATTTTAACCCAGTTACTCATTATCTGCGTAAATTATACCTACTACAAAATTTTATAAATTGTCGTATTGTAAGAATCGTTTTAATCATAGTTTTCAATGTATACTTCTTTATATTTAATTTATTTCGTATTGTGGCAATTGAGTTCTACTGTCTGTGTGTGACTGTGTGTAGTAGTCGAGTTATATGAAAGATAAAAAATACCTAGGATGTTGACTATGCGCTCTTATGTTAAATTTTGTGTCTTTGGTTTTATATTGTTAATTTCTTACAATTTTAAACAATTTATTCAAATGAATGAATGAACATGCTGAAATTTACTATTGGCCTCTAAACAATTCGCTCCGTTGTTCTTGCCTAGTGCGCGCATCTACCTACGTGATAGATTCATTTGATTTACTATCAATACTGTTTGCTTACTGTATTGGGGGTTATGGTTTTTGATCCCTTATCTGTCAGCGATACGTGAAAATGGATTACAAAAGGAGTTATAGGGTTATCTAGTTTCTATTAAGTCTTTTGTAGTCAATGTCATGTGTGATTTGATATCAAAGGGTATGAGATAATGTGAGAAAATGTATTTTCTAAAAGCTAGAATGTACTTTAGAGTATATTACCGTTGGCGCGCTCCATACAAACGGAGTCTGGTTATATTTTCAATACTAACCAATAAAGGACAATGAAATTTTTCAGAAACAATCTAGAAATTAATCTCCATGCTATGCTATGCCTGCCTCACTTTGTATACTCTCTCTCTGTCACGGGTTTGCTGTAATTGTCTATTATGCTGTTTTCATATATATTTCCGTGTGTACAATAAAGAGTTAAAATAAATAAATAAATGCTTGTATGTTTTCAGATTTTCATTAAAATGTATAGTTTTAAAGTTACAGTGCCTCAAAGATTTCCATACAAATCTTAAATTAATTCTAGCATGTACACTCTAGCATATAAACTGTAGGTATATTTTAAAAGAAAATCGGACAATATGCAAACACAGAGATTTGTTTCTAAATTGTTTCTGCAAAATTTCATTGAATTTAATTGGTTATTATTGAAATTACCAATAACCAGACTTTGTTTGTATGCAGCGCGGATTAGCGCGTTCGGAATAAACTTCTCGCGAGGGTGACCGAGCGCGCCGCATACAAACGAATTGTCGTCCTATTTTCAATATCAACCAATTAAAATAATTCTAAGTATCCTAAGCTCCGATCCATTCTGGAGATACGATTATTTTGATATCTTACGTTGTAAATATTCACCTCTTATACCTCTTCCTCAGTAGAAATTCAGAAAAGATAATAAAATTTCATCTGAATATCACATACAGGTCACAGTCGGGTGTCCACACGTTCCTTCACGTCCCGTCCCTTTGTTTACACCTACTTTACATTAAAATGTCCGAGACTTAGCTGTTTAATATTACAAGAAACTTAATTACAGGGTGTGCTAGTTAGAGGAAATTCTACAACACCTTCAAATCTTGAATGCCCATTAAATATGGTTCTGAAAAAATACGCCGAAATGTGGTTATTCTGATAGTGCAATATTTCAGTCTATCAATCAAATCTTTACTTGTAAGAAATAGGTACACCCCTGTGGGGAATAAAGTCGTGAGGAATGAATGAACTAGGACGAATTATCCTTTAAGGGAATATGATTCGGAGCGCGCTCCATACAAACGAAGTCTGGTGATATTTTCTATACTAACCAATTAAAGTCAATGAAATTTTTCAGAAAAAAATTTAGAAACTAATCTCTATTTGTATGAAGTCAGATTTTCGTTAAAATGTATAGGTGGTTTTAAAGTTACAGTGCCTTAAAGATTTCCATACAAATCTTAAATTAATCCTAGCACTAAAACTGTATACAACGTGTTAATGAATAAGCGCAAAACCTCATACACCCCAACTGATTTATAACAAAATAATTAGATTGAAATGATAATTTTATTATTTTTATAGTTAAATTTTAAAGATATTCGCGTTTTAAGTTTTCAGGCAAAAATGATTTGTTACCATTTCAGCAATAAATGAAAGCGCTAGCGAGCTCGTTGATACATTTTAAGAATCTTGTTTTGGTAGTAAGTAGGGTGAGTGTGCCCGTGCGGTGGGTTGAGATCGAGTTCAGTAAATTTTCAATGTTACTAACAAATTATTTATTATTTTGAAAATAATTACCTATGTTGAAACCATGATAATTTGATTCTGCTCTCGATTTTAAACAAACTACTTTCTAGTTTTGCGTTAATTCATTAACACGTTGTATATTAACGAAAATCTGACTTCATACAAACATAGAGATTAGTTTCTACATTATTTCTGAAAAATTTTATTGGCTTTAATTGGTTAGTATTGAAAATATCACCAGACTTCATTTGTATGCAGGGCGCATATTTAAGCAATCTCACCTAAAATACGTACTAAGTATTATTATTTATAAAAGATCCCATAACTTATGTCATTTAAAGATTCGTTTAACAAAACTTAAAGGAAAAATTTCCTTATTTTAAAATTAATGCATTTAACATCACCCTGTATCCCATCCTGACACACAGCCCCTGTATTATCTAAACATGAATACACCCAAATTGGACCCTTTTGAATAAGGTCAGTGATCCACCGAACATATCTTAAGACATATCTTAAGATTAATCTCTAATTTAAATACTGCATTTACAAAGGAATGAAGAATGTCTAATAATGTTTGGTCAGATTCAGAGTTGTATAGAAATGAAGTATGGGGATAGAATGACAGTTGATTTGACTAGGGAATGAACTCGACCGTGTGAATGAATAATATCTGTACAGGGTCCTTCTTAATATGCTGACACTTTTTAAGGGGTGATCAGACCATCAAACTGAACAATTTCTCTATGGCATCAACATCGAAATCGCGAAAAAAAATCTGCTCTCCCATACAAAGCTGCAAACTTACTCGAACCAAATGTATGGGACAGCTGATTTTTATTCGCGATTTCGATGTTGGTCCCATAGAGAAAGTTGTTCAGTTTGACGGTCTGATCATCCACTTAAAAAAGTGTCGGCATATTAAGAAGGACCCTATATATTTCTAAACAGAAATATTGATGTATCCTGACCTTTGACTATTTATATGTGGACTGGTTACGCGTGTAATTCTACTAACAAACATTTCTGCCACTTTTTGCGGGGGGCGAGGTAACATGAAATCCGCAACTTTGGATTTTTTTCCCCATAACTTTAGATTCTAATATTGAATTCAAACATCATGAAAAGTAGTCTCGTGTGAACCCCAAACGTTCTAAGTTCGAAGTTATTATTTCACAATTATAGGGTGTCTCGTTTAGTGATAAGGTGCAAAATTGAATGTAAATGCACAAGATCAATTGTGCTTATACCGTGGCAGAGGGGAAATGCTACCGCAAGGCCAGTCCTTATAATAATTAGTCAAAGATCCTGACTCACCTCCCTACCTTCTTATTGTGGAACAATCTCCGATCATAGGTTGTTTATAATTAGTGATGTTCTGCGAAATGACGAAATGCCAAGTGCCTTTGGACCTGAAAAGTACCCCCTGAAGAAGAAGCCCCAAGAACCGATACGAGCATTGCAATTACACGCATTTACTGAGCGTAGGTATTTCTTTTGGTTTTCTACGGGATCGATCGATGGTGGTACGGGCCTGTGCGAATAAAGGTCAAAATTAAAAATGGTCTTATTTAAAATTACAAAGGGTTTCCCCCTTTGTAATTTTAAATAAGACCATTTTGACCAAAAAGACGCCAACACGTCTTTTAATGGAATATTTAATATGCTGACACTTTTTTAAGGACATGATCAGACCGTCAAACTGAACAACTTTCTTTATAGCACCAACATCGAGAACGTAAAAAAAAAACTGCTGTCCCATACATTTGGTTAGAGTAAGTTTGCAGCTTTGTATGGGAGAGCAGATTTTTGTTTTCGCGATTTCGATGTTGGTGCCATAGAGAAATTGTTCAGTTTGATAGTCTGATCATCCCCTTAGAAAAGTGTCAGCATATTAAGATGGATCCTGTATTTGAATAATTTTAATCGAACATTTGAAAGTGACATGGCTGTATAGGTACGATTCCTTGGCCTTTAATATACAAGGTGTTACAAAAATACAAATAAACATTTAAGAGGTTGGTTTTGACCACCAAACTGAACAACTTTCACTATGGGACCAATATCGAAATCGCGAAAGAAAATTATTATGTTCCATACTAAACTAAAAATCTACTCGAGCTAAATGTATGGGACAGCTGACTTTTTTTTTTGCGATTTCGATGTTGGTCTCATAGTAAAAGTTGTTCAGTTTGATGGTCTAAACAACCCCCTTAAAAGTTTTAAATATTTATTTTTACTTTTGTAACACCTTGTATAATATGCTATCTATTCTTTTTTTAGGAACTAAAATTTATTAAAGAAAAGAAAAACGCTCATTGTGCCGCATTTTTACTTTGACTGAAGGAGAGCGCAGACACCATACTAAGATTTTGCCAGAGGCCTCATAAGGTTTGGTTACGTCGTTGATGTTTTGGAATCAATCGGGCCCTGAGACTGCATCGCAAATAATAAAAAATCCCGTTAAAAACCCGTTGTAATATTTAATTTCAATTTAAAAACTTCTTTACTAATTTCATGGTACCATTGATTATACCGAAAAAGCGGCTAAGCCGAGCAAAGTTTTTGCACTTATTCTTTTTTCTAAATTAGAAAAATGATCTATTTAACGGTCATTAACATAAACAGGAAAGTTATTATAACAGAAGTGGACAATAAACGTTTTATCTTTTATTTGTACCAAAGTAGCGAACGTTAATGGTCATTTAGCTTTTATCTCCAGCTTTCTCACGTTCAAGTATTTTATTTGTCATGCGCGTACGCATATAGGGTGAAAGTCACTATTGTATGCACTGACCGTGGACAAAGATTAGATTGATTAATGTAGATGCGACAGCTTGAGCTAATGTTATGTGTAATTTAATTACTCATTTTAGGGTTCCGTTAGTCAAACAGGGAATCCTTATAGTTTCGTCCAATTCTATCTGTATACCCCTCCTTAATTACTATTGCATTTTTTCACCTATTGAATCAATATTTGGCATGAAGACATTTTATAAGAACCCAAAAACAGCAATTAATGTGTTAATCATGAAGAAAAAAAATAAAGTAAAGTAAAAGTAAGTAATAAAGTATATTTGATTGATTCAAATTAAAGATTGAAAAATTTGTCTCGGGCGGGACTTGAACCTGCACTCTTCCAAACCGGGGAAGTGCCGGCATGTTGATAATCAATAATAGTTGAAATTTGATTGATTGATTGACAAAAAATCATTTTGACTCACACAATTTATCCGTAATGTGTAAAAAGCATAATTTATACTTGACATTGTTCGATATAAATATTTGGGACCTCAAGGATTATTTTATGCACAAAAACACACTTGAGCCATCACATAAAGGCGACCGCCCAATACCTAAGTCTTGCACGGCGACTCTTAATAGCCTCTTCTTGTTAGTGCGAGTCTGTTTGTGTGAAGTGTCTAGGTTGTGAGAAAGATAAAGCACTATAAGTGAATTTTCTAAAATGCTACATTTTTTACTCACCACTCCCAGAGTAAAAGCCACAATGAATGGAACCTTTATGCTACGAAAGCCTAAAACGCAGGTTGTCTACATTTTATCTACACGGATGTAGGAGTAAAAACGCAACTTGGAATTTGTACGGACTGTCGATTCTACCTAAAGCTAGTGTAATGTTAATCTATGACAGTATAATGCATTCCACACGGCTTAGCGGACGAACGGACGGACATCTACATATCGGCTGTAAATAACTACAGTCATAGGTCACACATTTGACTTGTTTTCGGATAAAGAAAACGTTGGGGGTATTCTAAATATTTTGTAAAGAAATTATGTATGGTATGTGAGTGGGAACAGTTTTGTGATTGTAACTTTAAGGGTAGGTAAAAGTTTTTTCGTGCGTTACATAAATTACATTCATGGACCATAATATTATGCGGGGTGAGCAGACATTACTATAACTGCCAGCTATCTTTTTAAGCGTGCAGTTGTAGCAAGGCTCATTTTTTGCATATTAAGTTTCTAGATGAAATGACTATAATAATAGTGAAATAAGCATTAAGAGAAGTTTATTCCGAACGCGTAAATGCGCGCTGAATACAAACGAAGTCTGTTGATATTTTCAATACTAACCAATTAAAGTCAATGAAATTTTTCAGAAACAATCTAGAAACTAATCTCTATGTTTGTATGAAGTCAGATTTTAGTATAATATGCTTATTAAAAAAAAATTTAGGTACATATTCTACAAAAAATAAACACTATTTGAGATTCAAAGTAGTTATTAATGTATCAGATTTCTCTTCATAGTTTTAACTGTCTCTCAAAATATAATATGATAAAAAATCGAAGACTAACCCTAATCACATTACGTTCAGATCACTTCGTATAAAGCCTTTGACACTGGTCCCATATTTAAAGCGTCATATTGTAGGGTAGACGCACCAATGATGGACCACTATGATTGATTATGATTACGACGATAAATATTAAGTAGAGTGTACCATTATGTGACAATGTGATAGATTCTTTCAAATGAAAGCGTTATTGTCTGTGATTTTGATTGATATATGACTTTGGATATTAAATTATAATTGAAATGGTTAGAAAAGGATAAGCAGATATAAACGTTTTTAAGTCGACATTTTGTATTTTTTCGTATACAGGGTGTAAGTGCCTAGCAAATACTGAAACGGTGAACTCAGACCATCAAACTGAACAACTTTCACTATGGAGCCTACATCAGGAAACACGAAAAAAATCTGCTGTCCCAAACATTTGGTCTGAGTTCACCGTTTCAGTATTTGCTAGGCTGTCACTTACACCCTGTATAGGGTCCTTCTTAATATGCTGACGCTTTTTCAAGGGGATGATCAGACCATCAAACTAAACAACTTTCTATATGGGACCAACATCGAAAGTTGTTTAGTTTGACGGTCTAATCATCCCCTTAAAAAAGCGTCAGCATATTAAGAAGGACCCTGTATGTAAACTTAAATAAGTTATATACTTTAGGGGTTGCTTTAGACCATCAAACTGAACAACTGTCACTATGGAAAAAACTTTAAATCGCGAAAAAAAATCTGCTGTTCCATAGAAATTTCCAATAGCTACTCGACCAAAATGTAAGAAAAGGCTGTTTTTTTGCAATTTATATTTTGCTCCATAATTTCAATGCCACTCAGATAGACTTATGACTACATATTTTATTTACTTCAGAATTCAGATATACTATTTTACTCTTGTTTTTGGTCATACTTAATACAATATTGATTTAGGTAAGTAGGTACTTTAAAAAAAAACAAATGAGTGAGATAGAGAAGTCAAGGCAAGATGTAGTAACACAATAAAATAACAATATTAAAAGTATTATAACAAAATACAAGTAGTCAATCACACCAACAAATTACTAATACTGATCTTCTACAGATAAAAAATACATATGACCCGTTCTGACCTCAACTTTTAGGGATCCGTAGACAAATATAAATAAAATCAGGACTCTTGTAATTTCGCCAAAAGAGCCCAGTGGCGCCCTCATCACAATAATAAAGATTTGTCAATAAAGAAAGCCTAAATTAAAAAGTGCTACTCTAATAAACTACAAAAGCTATTTTTATAGAATACTTTTGTAGGTTTTTAACCCCCGTCACACTGGATAGAGTTTCGTTACTACTGGCGAACCAAGTGCGGGAATCCCGGCATGCAGCATAAGAATGGCCATTAGGTATTGGGCTGATAAAACACACAGGCTGGAGTGGTCTGGCCTTGCAGGGCTACAACACTCTAAGAAATTTATCAGCAATGTGACAACTTGTGTCTCAAAGTTCATACTGAACAACAGCAGGAGCAAGGCTCGTGCCATCATCGGAGCCCTCACTGGGCACTACGCTACAGGCACGATGATGCACAAAATGAAACTAACCCTAGATCCAAGCTGCCGAGCATGCGGAGAGGATGAAGAGACCATGGAACATATCCTTTGTGACTGTGATGTCTTGGCGGCAAAACGCATGTGCCTCCTCGGAGATGGATACCCAAAACCGGGAGACCTTAGGTTTCTTCCCCTCAATGGTGTTGCCTCCTTCATTGACCATGTATTTGAAGGGTGAAGAAAATTGGGGTTAACACAAAAGATCCCACTGGGTCGAAGTGTTGCTGGCTTGCCAGCCCCCACAACAAGATAAGATAAGATAAGATACTACTGGTGAAACGTGGATGTTCTGAGGTTTCAGAATATCTCTGACTACCCCCTCGGGGAATATAGTCGTGAGCATATGCTAATTTTGTAGGTTTTTATAGGACTTAACATTTGAAAAAAGAAAAGAAACTGGTTGTTTTTGTTTTAGAACCTATAAAAGTATTGTATAACAATAGCTTGAAGGCTTTTGTTGTTTATTGGAGTATCACTTTTAAATTTAGGCTTTCTTTATTCTTCATTATTGTGATGAGGGCGCCACTGAGCTTGTAATAGGCCTCATAAGTAATCTTATTTGAACATCCGGGTATAAGGCAATGTCCTCAACCTAAACTTTAAATGAAAGGATACAACATGCCTGTGAATTTTGTTTAATTGGATGAAAAACATTCAAGAAAAATGTGGTCTACAGGGTGAAATTGATCGCAGCAATACTTAACTGGAATTTTTACTCGACTTTATTACACTATGGCCGAGATCCAGAGACGATTATTTTGGTCTTAGCTCGAGCTAAGCACGGCGAAAATGTATGGATTTTGACATACGGGAGTCCGAACTATGACTTACAAATCGTCTCTGAATCTCGGCCTATGACTCAACTGTATGAAACAGCAGATTTTTTTTTGCTACGATCTGTTTGCTCCTGTAGTAAAAGTTTTTAGTTTGATGTGTATACTCGTAGTAATACCATATTATTACTACCACAGTATTACTATAGTTAATAGTAATAATGTGGTAGCATAATCTGGTTTGGAATCTGAACAAAACTTTATTTAAAATTAATTTGTTGATAATAAGTTTCAAAATACGTTGTTTTATTTATAGCTCGAACGAAAATAAAGTATTTAAAATAAAAGAAGGAATAAACTGTACAACAATGTTCTAAAGTTTTTTATCGAAACTTTTTTCGCTACGGAACCCATTTCTAAGCGTGTGCGCACACTTGGCCAGATTTTTTTGTATCACCATACAGTTCTGTTGCATATTGTATGGACAGTGAATGTAATGAATAATTCAGTTGAATTTTGAGTTGGACTCAATTGTGAGTCCTTTGAATAGTTGTCAGGCTATTTTTAATGTAATACTTAGAAATTAAACAATCACAAGTCTGGTGTTTCTTTAGCGAGGTCAGACGCATGTTGAGGCCGCTTGAAAATACTCTGACAGAAGGAGTAAAAGTCAAAGTCGACATAATTTATTCAATATAGGAGTTTGAAGCACACTTAGCTACCACCGCGTCGGAACGTGTTGTCGGTGTAGAGGAGATGCGGCCAGAAACTCTACAACCTTTGACTAATTATTATAAGGACTAGCCTTGCGGTAGCATTTCCCCTCTACCACGGTATAAGCACAATTGATCCTGTACATTTACATTCAATTTTACACCTTATCACTAAACGAGACAGCCTATATTGGCGAAATAATAACTTCGAACTTAGAACGTTTGGGGTTCACACGAGACTACTTTTCATGATTTTTAACATTCAAAATTAGAATCTAAAGTTATGGGGGATACAATCCAAAGTTGCGGATTTCATGTTACCTCGCCCCCCGCAAAAAGTGGCAGAAATGTTTGTTAGTAGAATTACACGCGTAACCAGTCCACATATAAATAGTCAAAGTCTACAACTATTACAATGTAAATTCTTAAGCTAAGGTTATGTATACAATAATACATAGTCTATTTAATAAAATAATTGATACTATACAGTATTATAGGTGACCACTAATTGCCTTGCGGCCTATTCTTAGAGAATTCTTACAGATCTGACATTGTAGGTAATAAAACTGTATGGTCAAACCAAATTATGGATTGAAAAATGTTTTATACAGGGTGAGATTGATATCATTAGCATCCTTTTAAACTAACTACCCATCAAACTGTACAACTTTTACTATGGGAGCAAACCGAATGGAGCAAAAAAAACCAGCTGTTGCATACATTTGAATCGATTATACATTGCAGTTTAGTATGGAACAGCAGATTTCTTTTGGGCTCCGATCGGGTTGCACCTATAGTAAAAGTTGTTCAGTTTGATGGGTAGACTTTTAGTTTAAAAGGGTGCTAATAATATCAATGTCACCCTGTATAGAAAGACGCATCAAGTAGTAATACTAATCACTAGAAAAGAGGATTTATCTTTTATTTAACTAAATAATAAAGAAATAAATAATAAATAAGATATAAACATAAAAGTAAGGTTGAATAAAAACCGGTTAAGTGCGAGTCGGGATACTCGCGCACCAAGGCGCGAGGGTTCCATAACCATAAATTTGTAATGACACTACGGTTACCACAATTTCCCAAAATTGTACTCAAACAGAGTGGTCAGGTCACAGAACCGTGACAACACTTCTGTAATCAAATTACTTTACGTAATGCTCTGCCATCCATTGTTGACTTGTTATCTTGACATCTTTATTGTGGTAATTACCATCACTATTTGGTGATAGGACTGGTAATTGTGTCCACTGCGTTCTTAATGAAGAATAATTGTGGGATATTACTACACGTGGACCCTATATGCACACACATGCTGACACTTTTTTAAGGCAATGATCAGACCGTCAAACTGAACAACTTTCTCTATGGGACCAACATCGAAATCGCGAAATAAAAATCTGCTGTCCCATACATTTGGCTCGAGTAGGTTTGCAGTTTGGAGTTTCCCTACGAGATCGAATCAGAAATGAAGAGAACCGCAGAAGAACCATGAGTAACTGACAGCCCAAAGAATTGCTAAACTAAAGTGACAGAGGGCGGGGCAAATTGCTCGCAGAACTGATGGCCGATGGTGCCGAAGAGTTCTCGAGTGGCAATCGCGTACTGGAAAGCGCAGCGTGGATAGGCCTCCCACAAGGTGGACCGACGATCTGCTGAACGCGGCCCCCGTGAACCCGTTGGATGAGGACAGCACAGGACCGGTCGTTGTGGCGATCCTTGGGGGAGACCTATGTCCAGCAGTGGACGTCAATCAGCTGAGATGATGATATAATAATATGACCTATGTGTAGTTCAACAATCCGCATTGGGCATGTCTGGTTCTTTCACCCTGGTCTGGTTTCTTTGTCTGGTACACCCTCCATGAGGGTAGGCCTGTGCCCTGAAGCGGGCAGTATACAGAGTGAAATTGATATCATTAGCATTCGTTTAAACTAAGAGTCTACCCATCAAACTGAACAACTTTTACTATGAGAGCAAACTATTGGAGCAACAAAAAAATTTTCTGTTCCATACTAAACTGCAAAGCCTAGTTGCCTACTCGACTCAAATGTATGCAACAGCAGATATTTTTTGCTCCGATCGGTTTGCTCCAATAGTAAAAGTAGTTCAGTTTGATGGGTTGTCTCTTAGTTTAAAAGGATGATAATGATATTAATTTCATCCTGTATACATATAGGCTGATGATGATCTCATTACATACTAAAATCTATTTCTTTTATTTTCAGGTAAGCCAAACAGTAAATCGTTAAAATACAAAGATTTCTCGACCATCCCGACATGATCCAAAAGGTGCATTCGAGGACTCGAAGAGATTTTTAAAGTCATTTCATAGTGGTATGGGAGCAGCTGTGCCCGCGCAGCTGCGCAAGGTGCGCGCGCACGTGTGCTACGAACTCGGCCGTAAGTGCGCAGTCTAGCTTTGTTTTATTTTTACTTTCAGCTTTCTCGATTGATTGGGATCGCAGTTGATCGTACTAAGTTTATTGGTAGTTATTTTTGTCGTTATATTAATGAAATAGGTACATAAGCTCAGGCCCTTTATGCCTACTAGGTATAACTTTTCCTACACCCAGTTACAGCAAAGCTTGCCTTTAGCATATCGAAGTTGTCCAAACCGAACCTCAGTGAAATTACCTACTCATTTCATTATGAAAGAGAAAATACAAAATATATCAACACAAAAATGTTATATTAGAATAGTATCTAGCGACTCTCGGTAGTTTTAGATATAATTTTTAGGAATATTTTTAATTTGGAAAAGAAGATACATCTTACGTACTTATATATGTACTCCATTCTAAGTGGCAACGAAATTTTAAGGCTATGTTGAATTTCAAAAACAGAGATTTGAAATACTCTCCTCACTTATTCTTAGAACAACTTTAGTAAGTTTTAAGATATGTCGGATAGTATATCTTTCCGATAAGTAAATTATATTTGATAATCAGAATTGACCAGAATGCTAAATTGGAATCGGGGAATCGTTTCGTCCTGATATCGAATGAAGTATAGATCCTGTTGTAAATAGTTGTTACAGTCCGTGAACACTTACAATAACATTTAACTGTGGGTAGCGGTTATATTCGTATAAAAAGATCGCGGCAAATGACAATACTTTGTTTTAATAGTTTTACAATAGTTGTATAAAGTTTAAAAGCAGTAATATATTCGCGTACCTCCGGCAATAAGCCAAGTCGGCCAGTTCTAAGGCCGAGATTCAGAGACGATTTTTTTGGTCTTAGCTCGAGCTAAGCGTGGCGAAAATGTATGGATTTTGACATACGGGAGTCCGAGCTATGACTTACAAATCGTCTCTGAATCTCGGCCTAAGTGCTCACGGACTGCTGTATGTTGCGATTTTCCCAAATTTCTCTGTAATTATTTCCCTCTTATCTTCGATTCGGATTACCTACTATTTGATCATCAACTTTTTATTCAAAAATATTAATTTTTAAATGTTATTTTAAAGCTGAGATAAAAAACTACGATTACGTTACGACCTAAGCAAGACAAAAAACAAAACAAACTTTTTTATAACCTAATAGGTAGGAAACTTCAACAAAATCAAATTCCACGTTCGTTTATCAGTCGCATAGTTGCAATTCTTTGGCACTGCGCGGCCGCTCTTCCTGCTTTCCAGACCGGTTCCCAGGTAGGTTCCTATTTCCTATGCTTATAGGTTACTGACACAGGAGTCACTTTAATATATTGGTGATGGATGACTGATGATATTGGAGAGGACGACCAAAGAAAAGATGGATGGATTGTGTGAAAGATGACATGTGTAAAAAAGGTGTGTGCGCTGAAATGACGGCTAAAAGAGATGAATGGAGGAAGACGACATATTGCGCCGACCCTAAATAATGGGATAAGGGCAGGAAGAAGAAGAAGGATGACTGATGATTCTTTAGATATCCTTACGGCGTCGTAACATTAGGTAGTTCTGGAGCCCGATTGCGCTAATTTAAAACATCGAAGTTCTATTTCAATTTCAGTTCTAATCTCATTGCAATCCAATTACTATTCAACTGTGCTGAATTCCGCTTCGCACTAAACTCTATGTAACTGACAACCTTTAACGTTTGAGCGATCTGTCAAAACGGCTCTAACGGCTGTCAAGAGTAGGTAGTACCGCGATTAGCGCATTACCAAATGTGTCAAAAGTTATGGTTCGTACGTAGTCCAATCACGGTTCAATCGATGAATATTTACCGCAATTGCAGCCCTGCAACATTACAACCCCAGTTGATTTCAGCCAGGAGCTGTGCCTACCTACGACTGGGAACCAAATTAAATAATAATATATTTCTCTGGTAAATAAAACCAGCCCCCCTAGACAAAGTGACATTCTATTGGCGTTGACGCTAGTAGAAAATGACAGAATGTATGGATTTGACATTAGCGATCGAAACATTTTGACGATCGCTAATGTCAAATCCATACATTCTGTAATTTTCTACTAGCGTCAACGCCAATAGAATGTCACTTTGTCTAGGGGGGCTGGTTTCGAAGCATCCCTCAGAACTATTTATAAAAAAGAGGAGGATCTATGTGAAATGGTTGTCAGTCATGGGAAAAAGAGTCGTAACGGATTAACACGATGACAATGCGATATCGTTGCTCAACTGTGATGAACGGTACAGAATAACACATCTAATTGTTAGTAGCAAACTAGTACTAACAGGACATTGATTTATGCTAGACACGAAGTCACGGGCTCACCCCCCGTCACACTCTGGACAGAGATTCGGTACTACTGGTGAAACGCGGATGTTCTGAGGTTTCAGAACATCTCTGACTACCCCCTCGGGGAATATAGTCGTGAGCATATACATACATACAAGAAGTCAAGAACCCTAGCCTTATTTTTATCCGACTGCGCCAGAAAGAGGGTTATTTCTAAGATAAATCCAGCACTCATTGTCCATGTGCAGGGCTGCCAGATTGTATAATTGGATATAAAAACTGTATAATTGGGTGGCAGTTTGTATCCTCTGTGTATCCTGGACTCTTATGTATAATCGGATAAAAAAAAAATCATTAATTTTAATGAACTGAAAAGTTCTGCTGGAGTCCAAAAATCGCAAAAGAGTGATTCGTGAAAGTTCTGTAGAATCTTGCCTCTCGGTTGAACCAACAAATGCTGAATATGGTGCAAAAATACTTGTAGTGAATAAAAAAATCTATTTTAAGTTCAAATTACGGGACGAATAATCATGAAAAACACAATTTTTAGAAGTTTCTGAGTTTTTTACCCCTGTATGTATCCTGCGAGACAATTTTGTATAATTTCAGGGGCCTGGCTGAATAATTGTAAAAAATGTACTGGCAGCCCTGTCCATGTGACTCCTATAAAACTACTATAAAATCTTAATAAAACCGTTCAATTAATCAAGTCATCTCTAGCAGACAGAGCGTTGAACTTGTCCAGTCTTGTCTGGTAGGTCGAGACAAGGTCGCTGTCTAACAGGTATTAACGCGACACGTCACGACAAGTTTGTGATAGTGGCCGATACCTGCGCTTTTACCCTGATATGGAACTTAAATTAATTGTTATATCTGGAGTTAATGATTTCTTAAAACGTTTACGACCATAATGTCAGGCGCCAGGTATTGGTCAGCGACGACGTACTTAGCGGAGGCTAACCTACGTGAGCTTCAAGCTAGACTAGCTACTGGTAGGGTTGCCACCCACCTCCTCTTGATTTGAGGGTTAACAGTAACAAAAATACGGTTTTCAGTATTTTTTTATTGACTTATATATTTAGCTTTGTTTACCCCGTATTTTATTTTGCTAAATTTCTGGTTCCTATAATGTTATAGCCTGAAAAACAGGGTAATCCGTAAACGCGGGGTATCTGGCAAGTGACAACCCTAGCTGGTGTGGCAAGTGGTTACGCAGGATCCGCAAAAGTGGCACTCTTTCGTTAAAACCAAAATGATACCAGAGAGATTATTTAAAAAAAACATTAATGTTGAAAGAATCCCAGCTAGTTCGTATGTTAGTATGCGATGGACGGCAGTGTGGACCAGAGCTGTTCTGTGGGGTCCCTAAAAGCCTGGTCAATTTAACGCTTAGGAACCTATGTCTAAAAAAATCGACTGATCACTGGATGGATACGCCAGGATTAAACCATTCCAAGGCACTAATTGCGGCATACGACTGCAAAATGGCAAAGGAGAGAATCGCGCTCAACACGACAAACTTGCCCATTATAGTGAGGGCGGGGGGTTAGCTGACGGGGCACTGTAGGCTGAACAAACACCTTACGACCTTAAGCATCAGGGACATGAAAGCAGACATTGTTCTGCAGACTCTGTCTGGAGGAGGACGAAACCCCCATTCACATCCTTTGTGAATGTGGCCCACTAATGTACAAACGATATGCTCACTTGGGTAAACACTTTGTTCATCCGAGTGAAGTAAAATCTTTCACTGCTAAAGAAATCCTACAATTACTAAAGGAAGTGGGTATGAGCAGTGAACTGTAACTATTGTGGCGATCACAAAAGATCTACATAAGGTCGAAGTGATACTAGTCTGTAGAAGACTCCAATAGCCGCTTTACAATAATAATATAATAAAAAAAAAATGCGATGGACGGATTCTCTAATGCAAATGACCGTGTTCATTGACCGCTATATTTCGCCACATTTTGCAACACACCAAACATTATAATCCCAAAGTATTATAACATCCAACGAGCAGTAAATGTAAAATAACCGGATAAGTTTTACACTAAAACTTTTTGTACTTGTAGTTGCATGCGAAACTTTTTTACCAACACCACCCATTTAACTTAGACCTTCCCTGCCTCTCTTGCATCTTCAGAATCATTACCAAAAAGATGACTAGAGGTATACAGTGAGAGATCTTTACTAAAATGGTTTATTATAGCAAGGCGAATGGACGACCTTGTCAAGTTGAAAACATAATTAGCAAGTTGCGATTAAAGTATGAGATGAAAGAAGGATGGTAGATAGTGAAAATGTTGGAGTCAGAAAGAGATGATAATAATATTATCAGTTCTGAGGGTTTTATTGTGACAGTTTGATGAGTTTTTGAAAAGGGTAACAGGGATAATCTTAGTGTTTCTGTCGCTGGTGATACTAAGTATGTTGAGAAAATGAAAGCAAGTGCAGCCGTGGTGGTCCAGTGGCGAGTAACCTTGCCTGCCGTGCAGGAGGCGATGGTTCGATCCCCGTCCAGGCCGACTCGTACCAATGAGTTTTTCGAAATTTATGTACGATTTGTTACACCGCTGGCTTTTCGGTGAAGGAAAACATCGTGAGGAAACCTACATGCTTCAATTTCGAGGCATTTATTGTACCCACTGTCCATTTAAAGTGGAGAAGGGTTCATTCCCCGTCCCACTGGACAGAGATTCGGTACTACTAGTTAAACGTGGATGTTCTGAGTTGTCAGAATATCTCTGACTCCCTCGGGGAATATTGTCGTGAGCATTTGCTGATGCTGATGCATGAAAGAAAGTGTAGTAAAAAGGGTAAGAAAGTTAAATAGCTAAGTAGTCTTGCTGAACGCTCTAGTGTCTTAGAACAAATAAATTAGGGCTTGACTCATACTTGAGTCATTCTTTGGACATTGCCTCGTAGATTCAGGCTTCAATAATTATCCAGGGTCCTTCTTAATATGCTGACACTTTAATAAGGGGATGATCAGACCGTCAAACTGAACAACATTCTCTATGGAACCAACATCGAAATCGCGAAAAAAATATCAGTTGTCCCATACATTTGACTCGAATAGGTTTGCAGTTTTGTATGCAACAGCAGTATCTTTTCGCGATTTCGATGTTGGTGCCATAGAGAAAGTTGTTCAGTTTGATGGTCTGATCATCCCCTTAAAAAACTGTCAGCATATTAAGTTGGACCCTCTATATTATTCGTTATATGGGATAAAGTCGATCAGCGCCTTTTTAGCCCTACTAACGTCAGTAGTAATGTTAGAACTGTTATTGAAAGCAATTAGGTACACACTACGATACATCAAGCTACGCAAAACCAACATAAGCTGGCCGCGCGACGTTATACATTTACTCTACCTACGCGCGGCCAGCTTATTTTGGTTTTGCGTAGCTTGATGTGTCGCCGTGTACACTAACCTAAAAGATTTTATATGCGAGGAATCCGATTTTTTGTTGGGTTTTCAGGTTTGCTCCAATAGTAAAAGTTGTTCAGTTTGATGGCCTAACCACCCCTAAAAATTTGTTAACTCATTTCAATGTCACCCTGTATATACAGGGTCCTTCTTAATATGCTGACACTTTTTAAGGGGATGATCAGACCGTCAAACTGAACAACTTTCTCAATGGAACCAACATCGAGATCACAAAAAACCTACGCGAGCCAAATGTATGTGACAGCTGTCTTTTTTTTCGCGATTTCTATTTTGGTCCCATAGAGAAAGTTGTTCAGTTTCACAGTCTGATCATCCCCTTAAAAAAGTGTCAGCATATTAAGAAGGACCCTGTATAGATAATATCGTCGATGGAGAATATAACTCATTCACAAAGCTGAAACAAAACCATTATTATACCAACATTCCCTAACGGACTGAAAATAGAAAGTAACAAAGAATCAAAACACACAACTCAATAAAACATCCTTAAAGCCAGAATTATAACAATAAGAAAACAAATGCAATCCGTTATAGCTCGTAATAGCAAAGTAGACGAGTCTTTACAATTGTACAAGACACAGGTGAAACAAATTGAACCGTTAACATCGAAATTAGACAAAAGAACCTATTGTTCCAAAAATTTCAGCAAAACACCCGTAACGAAAACGAAAACGGGAGTCAGCGGGTTACAATCCCTACTGTACCCTAAATGCGTTAAATGTATACAGAAAAAAACTTTAAAAGGTTTTTACGGAACCAAAATGGCGGTAATAAAAAGTGTGACGAATTATAAAGGTAACTGATGCTTCTATTTTTAGGGATCCGATGTCAACAAGGAACCCGTATAGTTTCGACAACTCTTAGTAGGTACTAGAAAGCTGTAATTTGGAATGGGTATACAATATACATATTAATCATGCCGACGAAGTAGTAAAACAAATTTTTATTCAAGATTTCATTAAGCTTTAAAGTGTTATTTTTAGTTAGAGTCAAGTATCGTCAGTATGTTAAGAATACCTTTTATAATAACGAAGTTACAAGTTAACAAGTGATCGTCACCCAAGTTAAAAAATTCATTTCTAAGGCTGAGATTCAGAGACGATTTTTTAATCTTAGCTTGTATGGATTTTGACATACGGGAGTTCGAACTGTGACTTAAAAAACGTCTCTGAATCTCGGCCTTAGTCACACAAATTTGCGAATATTGTGACGGGCAATTACGGAACCCTACACTGCACTTGGCCCGACACGTACTTGACAATTTTGAAGAAATAGATTTGTTTTGTGGGTGGTGACTGGTGGACAATAATTGTGATTTTATTTGTTATAGCTTTGGTTAAAATTTGTGACCAACAGTGACGCGATTCGCAATGGATGAGTCATTGCTTTGTAACTAATAATTTAGATACAAAAAATACATTTTCACAGAATTAAAGCAAAAGAATTGTGTTTAGTTCAAAATTGTATTTAAATAATTAATTCAGAGTTTGAACAAAAAAATCCTAAATCGTAGCCAATGCTTTGTCGGAAACCGTCAGCAAAAAATAAAATAGCGTTCTTAAATGATTTTTTTAATTTTGAACAATAAAATTATTAAGATATCGGATTTATTTTAATATACAGATTTGTACCTACTCTTATATACAGGGTGTTAGGGTAAAAAGTTTCATTAATTTAAGGGGTGATTGTTGTCATGATACCTACTGACCAACACTCCCTATGGAAATAGAAAATTCGCAAAAAAGGATTTCTGATGAGCACATTATTTTTTGCGATTCTGATGTTGGCTTCATAGACAACATTGTTTAGTTTGATGGTCTGATCATCCACTTAAAAACCGTCTACATGTTAAGAAGGCCCCTAATGGACCATACAGGGTGTTAGCAGACACTTGCATTACTTTAATAGGTGATTGTCTTCATGATACTGAACAACTTTCTCCACGGAAACTAAGTAAAATTAGTAAAAAAATTACTTTTAAACAAACGTTCGATCAGCTGATGTTAACCGAACAGTAAGGTTTATTTAATTCATACTAAAACAGAATTTGTATAAAATGTTATCATCATTATGAGAAAAAAAAACAAAAATACAAGAAGGGCAGAAAGGACCAAAACAATAACACTAAAAACTAAAGTCGCAAAGTATGGCAGGAAACAATTGAATTGTGCCACTGCACTGCAGCGGCCACAGAAGTGTGCTTAGGAACAAAGAACCGCAACAAAGAAGTACAATATTACTTTTAATAAATAGCTACCTAAAGAAAGGTGCCGTTTTAGTGTTATTAGCGTTGTACAATAGACTTAGGAATTTTACACTGTAAGCTTTATGTCGAAAAGTAAGTAAGTTATTGCATGGACGAGCCCACTGCAGGGCAAAGGCCGTAGCATAATTTATAGTAGAATACAATTTTCATAGATGGTGAAATTGGAGCCGTTGTTGATCAAAATTATAATGGGAGAAAAAATTCTGTTTAGTATAGTGTAGAAAACGGTAATGTCTACTCGACTCAAATATGCATGTTTTTTGCGATTTCTGCTTTACTTCTATAGTAAAAGTTGTTCAGTTTGATGTTTAGAGCTTTAGTTTAAAATTAAATGAATGCCAACCGACTTAAATTTCTGAGTATCCCGGATTCCCGATATAGAATATCAACTACAATCAACATCAATGTGCCTATAATTTGTTTGTCAACGACACCGCCGTAAATTGTGTAATTTTTTGTTGTTTAACAATAATATCTCTCGATCACCCGCCAAAGTAACAATTTCATTACTTGGAAACCTTTAAGGACCTCCCAAAGGTTGATACAAAACAAGACAAACAAATTGACAAGACATTTAGACTATATCGGATTCAGTGGAAGTGACTCAATCGCACCGCCCTGCTCACCCGCTGGTAGAGGCGGCTTGAAGATACAACAAACACACACCTTTTAAATTTTCCGATTCAAAAAACTTTTAACTCTATTTCAGTCTCTGTAGCGATGATATTTCAACGACTGGAGAAAATTTAGTCAAGAATAAAAAGTTCAAAGAAATTAGAACTGTAAAATTCTTGAAATAGGATTGAAAATGCTTTGTATTATAATTTTGTAGTAAAATGGTGTCAAGCTGTGATATACAGGTTACCAGTAGAACCACCAGCGTCGATCTTGACAAACTTATCTTTGCTTTTAAAATAGCATTTAGTATTTCAGACTTAAAGTTTAAAATACTTTAGGGTGGTTATGTCATAAGTTGTTCAGGCGGCGTCAGAAAGGTGCAAAGAATCAATCGAACGATGACAACACAAAATATGGCGGTATTGACGCGAAAAATAAAAATTATCTGTAAGTGGACCTTTTGGAATTCGTTCAAATGGGCGAGGGTGACCAAATACGTAGAATAATGGAGATAATTAACAAGACTGGCGATAATATGGATGATATTGCAATTTAAACAAAAAAGGAAACTTGTTTGCATAAGTTACTTTTATTACCATAAATAGGCGACAAGTTCAAACTATTTTGCATAAATTATTGACTAGGCATTTTTTACATTAGGTAGCCTGGCTCATCATTTTCTCCTTTAAGAAAAATGGAATTAGATTCTTGACATTTGAATAAAATAGTCTTTGTCTGCGGCAACTATTTATTTATACATTAAAAATAACAATATCACATGTACTATTATAATGTATTTCTTTCAAATTAATAAATATCATTATAAGGGCAATAAACTACGTAATGGATGAATAATAATAAAATAAAACTAACTGAATAAAATAAAAATACAACTAGTTTAATAAAATATGTTAAAAAGATGAAACAGACAGTAGAAATAATGGAAATACAAAAGGATTTTCCGAACTATAATTCTAAGGAGCAAAAAATTTTGTTGATTTTTTAGCGCTACCTATAATTTTGGGCTAATACCTAACTGCCAGTTGCACGTACCTTTATTAAAATTAATCCTCCATTAAATTTCTTGCTATCACTTTTTGTCTTTTTGACGTAGTAAAAGCTAGCAGGAGATGTAATGGAGGATTAACTTTAATAAACGTACGTGCAACTGACCGTTTGTCCCGTTGGCACTCTTTATGTACATTAAAATATTGTCAAACAATTTTAAATCTACAAAATTGTACTTATGCAATCTATTTACTCACTAATCTTCTTTTATGGACATCAATAAAACTCTCATTATTTACAACCTTCGTGTTTGCACATCCATTCGAAAATTCCTGGACTCAACGCAATATAATGAAAATGAGTCATAAAGATACCGCCTTGTCCACAAACTGTCTCCTCCACCCTACGAAGGTGACACATTTGTCGTTAAGGTTTTATAGTTTTTCCTCCATTGCCGTTTTTGTTTAACCTTTCTTGTAAAGTTTTTCAGGGAAGCGGTAGTGTATTTTATTTTATTACTTTTGTCTTATTTTTATTTGGAATGAAATTTGTTTGGGTTGGACATTGATAGAAATGTTTTTATTAATTGGTTTTATCCGTGTCTTCTTTAGATAAGTTTTAAGTGTTGGCTTATTGTTTTATCTCAGTGGGAATTTATAGAAGTGGATGGTGATAGGTCGATTAGATTTCTCTATATATATTTTTATCCTTTCGGAAAGGCAATGGGAACTAGCCCTTACAGCCGCTGTCTATAGTTATATTTTTCATTGAATCTAACTTAACCTATAACTATCTCTTGATATGCGAGGGTGGTTCCCTCATTCCAATGTGCAAGGGAGTTTTACGTGGGGATCAATCCGAATCAAACGGGAGTGCCTGTCTTCATTTCTCACTTCTCCATTAATGGCACATTATTAAACGAATTCCACCACATTAAAACAATAATAGCCGCGAAAAAAGAATTTAGAAAATTAAGAAACAAAGCCCGTCCTTTTCTTATCGGTTCCCGCGCAAAACTCTTAAGTTATAGCCTGTATAATCCCACTGCAGGGTAAAGGCTTCCTGTCACGAATAATCGTGAGAGGGAGTGGGCCATACTCCACCACGCGGGCCCAGTGCGGGTTGGTGGAGGAAAATTATTGGTCATCTTGCTGTCAGAGAATTTTCAAGCCGCCTTAATATGCCTCTGACCTGGCTTAACAAATAGTTACATCGTCATCTGACGGAACTATCCAAGACCAACTGCTTATCGTGCCTTCCGAAGCACGGAAACGCTCGAGATGAAATACCACTAAACGGTCACCCATCCAAAGACTGAGCAGACCTGACGCTGCTTAACTTCGGTAATCGTTTCCAATACTGAAGCTCCACTATAACAACGAGAGCTTATATTAGTTATTAAAAAAATTATGATGCTCTCTTTCTTATCTATACTTCTATACTAATATTATAAAGAGGAAAGATTTGTACCTATTTTTGTATGTTTGTATGTTTGTAATGAATAGGCTCAAAAAGTACTGGGCCGATTTAAAAAATTCTTTCACCAATAGAATGCTACATTCTTCCAATTTGACATAGGCTACATTTCATTTTGAAAAAAATTAGGGATCCTTGGTAAAATTTGAACAATGTAACCGAAGGTGTAGAAAAATTAGTCTTAAAATTTATTTGTCTACCCCGTGCGAAGCCGGGACGGGCTGCTAGTACAACATAAAGGTAAACAACAATCACAACATCACACATTTTGCGGTGTCAGAAAGTTTGTTACAGCAACAAATAAAATACTGCTTACCTACAGAAAGAAATCAATATCTATCAACCGTCTAAATCTAAACGATAAAATTAAAATATTAATATGGTTGCTTTTTTACACCGCCAAACTGAGATTTGTTTCTGTAAAATTCTTTATTCGTTGTATCAAAAAACCCATTCATCAAACTTATTAAAATAATTCAGTGACAGTAGGTAACTTCAAAGAAATAATAAAATCAAATATCAAAAAGCCACCTTCATTTGTTTTAATATCCTTTTGTCTTAAATCGAGTTCGAAATATAAAATTAACTCTACATTTTAAATGCTTGACAAAAAATGCGCGGAACATTTTACAACGTATGGAAATGGGCACGTTTTTTATGAACGGCTTCTTTGCGTTTTGTCGCCAGTCAAGAATTCTTCCACGAAATCTTGCTCCAGCTAAATTATTCGACAGCTATTAAAATATATTTAGTGTTTACTTTGAGTTTCGGTACTACTAGTGAAACTGTTCTGAGATTTTGGACGGCCCGTTAGCACAGACGGTAGTGATCCTGCCTGCTGGGCTGAGGGTCGCGGGTTCGAATCCCGTAAGGGACAAATATTTGTATGTTGAATATGAATATTTGTACCCGAGTCATGGCTGTTTGTATCTATATATGTATTCTATATCGTTGTCTAGTCATCATAACACAAGTTCAGGCTAGATTCTGATACTTTAAATGTGGCTAGATAATTTGTGTGAACATGTCCAAGATATTTATTTATTTATTATTTATTCCAAAATGTCTCTGGCTACTCCCTCGGGGGATCTAGTCATGAGCATATGCTATGCTATACTATGGTGTTAACAAAATGAACCCAAAATAGGCATAGTCATCGGCATCGTCAACAATCAACATCTCTGATACAATGATGCCCTTTCCGCTTGGCTGCCGGTTATAGCCACTGCATCCAACCCCAACTCTGATTGTATCATTTTCCTGTACCATCAGAATCAGAAAGTTTAAGGAGGAGATAGTACAAGTGTTCAGAGCACTCGCTTATGCTATAAAAATATCATTCGTATATCTGACTTATTTACTAATAAAGCAGATGCCATGTTAAGCTGGTTTCTAGCCGCATCTTCTCTACAACGCGGCAACGGAACACCTTCCGACGCGGTGGTAGAGTTAAAAATGACGTCAGAAAGTTATCCATGTGATATTATTTAGATTTTCTGCCTAAAAAGTGCCATAGTTAATGAATAAAATGGTTACAAAGTTCCTCAATTTCACGATATTTTGGAAGGAGGGCCCTTAAGCAACCTGCCCAAGGGCACTCCGAAGGGGTACGGACCTCGGCATTGGGTGTTGCTAGGACGAGAACCACTTCGCGTGTAAATATGAAGTTACTAATACTAAACGTGCATATCGCTACCACTGTAAGCTCAGCCGTGTGGTTCCGGCTTAGAATGGACCACCCCAATTCTTCCCGTGGTTGTCGTACGAGGCGATTAAGGGATTAAATGTTTCTCATGCAGTGTTTATGTGGGCGAAAGGCTAGCCACCTCTCACCGCTTGGCACGTCATTCCATCCTGAAACTTAAATTGCTAAATGTGATCATTGCTACAACTACATTCTTAAACAGAAAGTTGGTAGTTGTAGCTATGTTTCTGATCATCCCGAAAGGGATTACGGTCGTGAGTTTATGTATGTATTTATGTATGTAAGCTTCAAAAGATCGCTCTAGCAAAGATTCCTACTGCCCCGAGACCTTCGTTTTAGCAGAAATAAAGTAAATTGGAAAGTAGTAGTCAAGACGGTTAAGACACGTTAATCATAGGAACCAGTATTTCCTGATGAAGCCAACAGCTGATTTTGATACTAGTTCTCGTGTTAACGGACAGCCGATCGTTATTTTTGTTAACCGGTTGTGGTATTGACCTTTAGAATCATATGGTAGAATTTGGGGCCTAGAATACAAATTACAATAGCATTTAAGGTATTTTTAGTTTTTAACATTTTTAACGGGGTCTTCGGCATCTTCAGCACATTCTCAGATTGGTTTATCTTTCACATAAATTAAGTAGCAAAGTACATAAAATCGCTAGCTAGTGTCCCTACTGCATTTAGATACATGTGCATATTTCAAAAAAGGGATTGAAGGAAATCAATTGTTTTAGTAAATTAAAGTATATTTTCATACTTCCTACTATTAGTAGCATATTATAGTAAACTATTTCGAATTTATTTAAAAAAAAATTGTTTATGAACAACAGTGTAACTAGATTTCCATTTAATATACCTAATACTTTTCGAGCACCTCGATGTCGCCAAGTGGATCTGGAATTCCGAATCAAAATTAGCATTTTGTATATAATTGGATACCTCCGTAATCCCGAACGGAATTCTGGAGTGGGCAAAACCATACGAAATCGTAATTCTGATTCTAGCCCACTCTGATTCCAAATGTGTGGCAGGTGATAAACGTTTTCTTTCGACTTTTGTAAATATTATCTAACCAAATATTTTTAAATATAAACCGTCGAATAGTAATAAAAAACCACTATAAACTCATAATGATAATGTTTGTTTGACAATAGCTGCGGTGCGAGACGTGTGTCCGGAATGTGGTCCAAAACTCCGAACATGACGAACTATATCCATAATGAAAAAAATGTCCGAGTCTCGTTACTGATGGCGTGTTTGTATCTATGAGAATAAATGATTTTGGTATACTATTAAATGTTAGTACTTACTGTAATGAATGGATTGTAATATGTTTGATATTTGTGATTATCACTTGTTTGTGGATTAATAAAAAATATTTTAAGAATTAAAATAGCTTAATAACAACTAATAGGTACACAGCGTATTACGCTGGATATTTGGTGCGGATATTTGGTGTGATTTAGGACATAGTAGTAACAAACTATATGTCATAAGAACTTTCTATCGTCTGGAAAAGTCCTATAAGTTAGAGCCATGAAAGCAGAAGTTTAACCTATGGTTTCTTCCTTCATGCCTTGAGAACTCAGTATTTTCCTAGCGATATGGTCACGATAGACATTGCTTGGCGTCCACGAACATTGTGATTCTAATTTTACCTTTTGTCAAAACCAGCAGTCAATCCAAGGATGTAATTTTCGAATTGCTAAAATTTACTTAGCCTGGCTTATTTTAACAGGATAAAATTGAAATCATTAGCCAAGCCATTTACCAATGAAACTGAGCAACTTTTACTATGAGAGCAAACCGATCGGAGCACAAAAATTTTACCCTGTAGAGTGATCGACAGCCAATTTTTTACCAATCATTTCTCCAGATCGAATGCGTTTGCATCACCGAGAGAAACAACGTGAACCAACCGTTGACTCCCGTGACATAATACAGTAACTGACATTTCTAATTGACGTAGGTTGTACAAAACGTTCACTAAGAATTGTTTATTTTTAGACTTACGTTCTTTGGACCACCCCGCTTTCTATAAATAGGCCATAATTGGTCCAAAGATTAAGTGGAGATAAAAATTTAATATTTAATGCGTTAGGATATGTTGTTGACAAAGGATTTGTATGTTTATTCTGCTTTTTTTAGTGATGTTGTTTAGTCGTCTTAACATGACTCATTGTTTTTCCAATGTCAGTAAAGTATTTAGGTTTTTCCAGGGTTAGACATGATATCTCATCTATACTTCATTCCAAATAAGGACGACGAGATTTTCGCTATTCGACGATTCCTATTTAGCTTTCTGGCCAATTCTGAATACCAAATATAATAAATTTATTGGATACACATACTATCCGCCATATCTTGGACGTTACTAAAGCTGTTCTAAGAATAAGTGAGCGGAAGTGTTTCAAATCTCTCTTTCTGTAATGCAAAATTGCCTTAAAATTTCGTTGCTATTTTGAATGGAGTATAGTCATTCTTTTTTTGTTCATATTCTAGGATCGTACTCAGTGATGTTATATTCTTTTACTTGAATTTATTTGTCAAAATTTGTGCGAACGAAGCCGTGGCAGTTTAGTGATTAAAATTGCCATCTTTGCAAATGATTGGTTCGATTCCAGTCTAAATAAATAACGCTCACAGGCACATACATTGTAATTATCCCAAGTAAGATATTAGGCTTTTAGTATGGAAACAATACAACAACAGCACAAACATGTACGGTCCTTAATATGCTGACACCTTTTTAAGGGGATGATTAGACCGTCAAACTGAACAACTTTCTCTATGTGACCAACATCGAAAACGCGAAAAACTGATTTGTTCGTCGCGATTTCGTTTGGTTGGTGCCATAGAGAAAGTTGTTCAGTTTGACGGTCTGATCATCTCCTTAAAAAAGTGTTAGCATATTAAGAAGGACCTTATATAACATCCTGAAACGGGATTCGAACCCAGGACCCACTGGTTGAAAATCTGCTGAATATTTGACTTCATACAAACATAGAGATTAGTTTCTAGATTGTTTCTGAAAATTTAATTGACTTAAATTGGTTAGTATTGAAGACATCACCAGACTTCGTTTGTATGGAGCGCGCTCCGAATTATATAACCTAACCTAACCGGATCGTCTGGATCTGACTTGTTTATATCGAAATCAAATTAAGTTGACTTCAAAGTTAGAATACTTACAGAAACTCGAGATTTATGGGCTAGAATCGTTGCTAAAACTACCTACAAAGAACAGATTGCTTTAGTAAAGTTTACTCTTACGCTAAACATAAAAATTGCTAACGTCCATAGAGGCCTTTGAACTAAGTAACGTTAAATAACTGTTTAGTTCTTCATCAACAAGCTACGTTTAATTACATGTCTTATCATGAGACCGCCATTGTTGTAGCCACAGAGCAAGAAATGTTAGGCGAATGTCTCGATGAACCATTTTCCAAAAACAATAATTTAAAGAAAATGACACTGGGAAGGTATCTATAGAAAATAGTAACATAAATCAGATTGCATACAAAGCAATATGACCATAATTCCTTTCGGTGCGGTCAGAGACTATACCGCAACGACATAAAAATCAACCAAACAACAAAATGCAACAAACAACAATCATGTATGATATTTTAGGTAGGTAAAGTATGTAGGTACTTAGTTAATTGTGATGGGACGGTATTTTTTTTTAAAATAACTTTGTATGACATAAACTCACGACTATATTCCTCGAAGGGGTAGCCAGAGATGTTCTAAATGTGGCCATGATTAAAATGTGTTAGCATATAACCGCAATAAAAACCTGAAATTAATTTATACGAATTAAGAACTGAGATAAATGTATTCATCGTTGACAGCTACGACGACACGTCCCTTTAGCATTAGCACTGTATCGTATAGAACTGAAGAAACTATGGAACGAGCGTGATTATTTTTCTTTGTTCCGTGTTCGTAGCAATCTCGACTCCATTTGTAATTGTAGCAAATTCTTGATATGTAACTGTCAAATGTAACGTCACAGAAAGAGCCGCAGAAGTAGAGTGATTCTTTGTGAACCTTATTGCAAGTAGAGTAAGATCTAAATCACAAGAACCTTTTGATGATTTCTTTACTTATCAGGAATTTAAACCGCCCAAAACTGTGCCGAAGACATTCTCCAAAAACACTTCGTCTCGAATTTCAAATAAAAAATTGCGATCCGAAATGGCGGATGCCGCACAGCTGATAGCTGACAGCTACTATTGAAGCGCGTACGCATCTGCCGCTCTCCATTGTAACAGCAGCTGATGTGGGCGTCCTTTTGTACGAAAAGTACGGAATGTAAGCATTCCTGAGGGATTATTTGATTTAAAAGGGGAATGTTTTTGAATTTGAGATACTACCTACAAGTATACGAAAAATTTACAAATTTGTTTGTATACATGTAATGGTGTGATAATGTGTCTAAAATTACGAACTACCAGTAAAATAATAAGTTGTTAATCCATTTTTAAGGCTCTACCGCCCGATTTTACAGTAAAATTCAATTCAATTCAATTCAATTTTTGTTTAGTGGCATCCGATGTGTTATCACAATTCAGCCAATGTCTCGTTTTGTGGATAGTATATGAAGGAAAATGATCAGTAGTATTTATTAAGTCTAGAGTGGCAGTTTTGCCAATGTAAGTAGGTTATAATCTCAAGAGATTGTTTTAAGGTTAAAACACAAAAGAGTTCACAAAATGGTGGAGCCACGTGCAATCCCAACGCGCCGATACGCACGCGTCCGTACTCCGACAGAATTGCAGCGCGACTCCTACAGTAAAATTGGGTAACGTTGTAACCAAACTGCAAACTTAGCCTATTTTAAGTAGCTCTTTATAAAAGGGGCATGCGTGCATATTTTGATAACTACAGGATGAAATTGATATCATTAGCATCCTTTTAAACTGAGAGTCTACCCATCAAACTGAACAACTTTTACAATGGGAGCAAACCGATTGGAGCAAGAATAAAATCAGCTGTTCCATACTAAACTGCAATGTTGACTCGACTCAACTGTATGAAAAGTCGATTTTTTTTGCTCCGATCTGTTTGCTCCCATCGTTAAAGTTGTTCAATTTGATGGGTAGACTCTACGTTTAAAAGGATGCTAATGATATCAATTTCACCCTGTATATTACCCGAGGGGGAAAAAGCCGTGGTGGTCCAGTGGCGAGTAACCTTGCCGGAGGCGATGGTTCTATCCCCGTCCAGGCCGACTCGTACCAATGAGTTTTTCGGAATTTATGTGCGATTTGTAACACCACTGGCTTTTCGGTGAAGGAAAACATCGTGAGGAAACCTGCATGCTTAAATTTCGAGGCATGTATTGTACTCACCGTCCATTATAAGTGGCGACAGGCTCACCCCCCGTCACACTGGACAGAGTTTCGGTACTACTGGTGAAACGTGGATGTTCTGAGGTTTCAGAATATCTCTGACTACCCCCTCGGGGGATTTAGTCGTGAGCATATGCTTATGGGAAAAAAAGGATACAAGAAGAACACTTTTAGCAAAGCAGGGAAATAACAATGACATAAAAAATAAAACTATAGTAATTTATGTTAATTCTGACCGGCTAGTTAAATTTAAACTCTAAAGACTAATGTTATAATAAAATTAAGCAACGGCTTCTTTAAAACGACTTAATCTGCCTATTAAACTAATTCAGTTAAGCGGATATTGAATCTTGCATCAACGGCTCCTTCCGTTGAGTTAAACATCAATTTTAACCGGTAACTAAACTAACGAATGTAAATGTAACAAGTAACGTTACATCAGAGATTTTTATCTTAATTATGAGGATGTTGGTTAATGCGGTTCGAGTGAGAGTTGGAAATATTTGATGGTTTCTATCGTTGATATAGTACTGCAGGGTAGCAGTAGATATTCCCCATGATAACCCCCCCCCCCCCTCCATCCACCCCCCACAAACCCAAATAAACAATACAGTTAAAGACATATTTCTGGGAAGTTATTGTATTTTTTATTTTCTGTTAAAGAAACGATTAGCATGCATGCATATGCCTACGACTATATTCCCCGAGAGGGTAGTCAGAGATATTCTGAAATCTCAGAACATCCACATTTCACCAGTAGTACCGAAACTCTGTCCAGTGTGACGGGGGGTGAGCCCGTCGCCACTTGTAATGGACAGTGGGTACAATACATGCCTTGAAATTGAAGCATGCAGCATGAAACGATTGGCAGTTCTATGTAACATGATCGATGCAATGAATTTCATTTCTCTACGTTTTTGCGGCCCACTTATTGTACGTACTATCATTATGCATTTGGCCCACCAAAGACTTTGAGTTTGACATGCCTGAGCTATACAATACCAACGAGTGCTTCAGATTACACATAACCTACCTCTAAAACGCACTAAAACAGCCATTAACAACCCACCACTGAACCATAAACAATAACTTTTATTTTTAGAACCCTTTATTAGTCAGTTTAACGAACTAATTACACGCTGACAACGCGGTTTGGAGCATTAGTTGACTAATTCGTTCAATTTGACAGTTGAGTCGAGACGAGGTAATCATAATCGAGCAGTGGCGCCTTAAAAGACGGCTATCGACAAGCGGGTTAACTTTTTTTTTGGTTGTCACTTTGCTGGTTGCTTTTTTAAATAAGACGTGAGTGAGTTTTTGGCGGGAATTTGTCAGCTACGTTTGGAGTCCTCATATTTCATCGAATTTTTATTGTTAATAGTGAGTGTTCGTTCGTAAAATGGGTGTTGTTTTTTCGTAACAAAGTGTCGTGCAAGTGAACAATATACAGTTCTGTGAAATATGATGGTGTATGGGTCGTACACAGGAAAAGTGTTCCGTCATTTGTAGCGCGGTAAAGCGGTCGGTTCACCTCTTTTCTGTGGACTTCTCTGCGTTTCCTTCGTCTTTCGGTTATCTCCAAAAACTCCAAAGAAGAGTCAAAACGTCGAGCACCAGCGTTTTAATTGCTATAAATAAGAAGAATTTTATTAAAGACATCGGCTGTATGGGATATACAACGTGTTAATGAATTAACGCAAAACTAGAAAGTAGTTTGTTTAGAATCGAGAGCAGAATCGAATTATCATGGTTTCAACATAGGTAATTTTTTTCAAAATATTAAAAATGTTGTTCGTAAATCTTAAAATTTACTGAACTCGATCTCAACCCACCGCTCGGGCACTCTCACCATACTTACTACCAAAACAAGAATCTTAAAATGTATCCATAAGCATGTTAGCGCTGTCATTCATTAACGAAATGATAACATATCATTTTTGGCTCAAAACTTAAAATGCGTTTAACTTTAAATTTTAACTATCTAAATAATGAAATTATTGTTTTAATCTAATTATTTTGTTATAAATCAGTTGGGGTGTATGAGGTTTTGCGCTTATTCATTAACACGTTGTATAACCCTTTGCCTTAAATTGAAGAAAAAAAAAATAAGACGTGAGTGTTGTTGAAATGGAAAATATTGTTTGAGGAAAATTATGGTGAGGTGAAATTACGAGTACTCGACATAATATTTCTTAAAAAATATTGGTGCATTTTTATTGTTGTTTATTTTAAATGTCTATGTTTGTTGTTTTAAAATAATTTTGGTTGTTAAATAAAAGGATACCTAAAATGTGCTGATTACTAGAAAAATATACCTATTTTTTCGATTGTTAATTCCTCTACCCTAAGGTTGTCTGGAAGAAATCGCTTTTTAGCGATAAGAGCGCCTTATTTGTACCTACTTTTAATTCTTTATCTGTATTCAAATGTAGGTTCTGTTTTGGTGTGCAATAAAGTATAATTGAATTGAAAAATGTTTTAACACTTATTTGAAAACAGTTTTTTTACTTTATTCCCAGAGTAGACCGATACAAATTATCTCAAAAAAGGAGGAGGTTCTATGTTCGGCTGTACGTTTTTTTTTTTAAATGTATATTCGATATCTTTGTCAATTGTGGACCAATATAAAAAAAAATTGTTAATGCAAAATCCAAATTTTCCTAGGATAGGATTACGCAGTGTCGCAATACAGGGTATAAGGGACAGCTATCCGTAATCTGAAACGGTGAAATCAGACCATTAAACAGAATAACTTTCACTATGGAGCCTACTTCAGGAAACGCGAAAAAAATCGGCTGGTCCGGTAAGGTCCGTTAAGTCCAGCAGTACAGCAGTTTTGTATGGGACAGCTGATTTTTTTCGCGTTTCCGGAGGTAGGCTCCATAGTGAAAGTTGTTCAGTTTAATGGTTTGAGTTCACCGTTTCAGTTAGCGGAGGGCTGTCCTTTACACCCTGTATAGACTGCATTGGCGAATACGCCACCGACTAAAACGATGACGATGATGATATAAAATTATCCTTGGTAACATAATTATTTGAAAAAAAGAAAGTTCAAAAACTAAAAACCAGTAGCTCTTACGCATTAAAAATTATCAGGAATAGTCCAAGACTTACGAGCTGTCAAAGGTAACTGACAAGCTTAATAAATGAGTCATTTGTTTTTATTTTCTTTTTTCGATGTACTGCCATCAATGTCACTTCACTATTCCATGATTTAAAAGTTCGAAGCCCTTTCTTTGTTTCGAATTTTCAAATTGAGAACGTTGTCTATGACGCAACGGTTTTGGCGTTTGGTTTTATGGAGGTAGATTACTCCTATAGGATTATGCTTTACTATTAAATCGTATAAATGTGGGGTATTTAGCATATTGATAATTAATATTAGGATAAGATCATTTTGTTCTATTATCCCTATGTACCCATCCACGAGCATTTCCTGAGGTAGGCTCCATAGTGAAAGTTGTTCAGTTTGATGGTCTGAGTTCACCGTCTCAGTCAGTACTTGCTAGGCTGTCACTTACACCCTGGAGATCGATTGCGCTAATTTAAAACATCGAAGTTCTATTCTTATCCAATTTCAATTCTAATCACATTACAATCCAATTACTATTCAACTGTGCTGAATTCTGCATCGCTCTAAACTCTATGTGCGATCTGTCAAAACGGATCTAACGGCTGCTGTCAAGAGCAGTAGGTACCGCGATTAGCGCAATACCAAATGTGTCAAAAGTTATGGTTCGTACGTTCCTTAGGGGGGCCTATGTCCAGCAGTGGACGTCCATCGGCTGAGATGATGATGATACGTATGTATACTAGTCGGGTTAGATTACTTGGATCCTTTAAATGGTACAAAAATTATACCCATTACTCCGCGTACATTTTGAAGCATAGTTCTTTTAACAGAAAATATGTTCCCCTCCTCCATGCACAGTAACTTTGAAAATAGAATGGTGTTTACAGATCTTGGTGTTAAACAAAAGGGGGTAACATTACAAATCGTCATAACGTTCGATAATGCGTTACAGAGTGACAGCTGATTTATGAAATGCCGCCATTTTGATTGTTGTTTTCATTGTGTGTTAG
This sequence comes from Agonopterix alstromeriana, assembly GCA_963924505.1. Lineage (NCBI taxonomy): Eukaryota > Metazoa > Arthropoda > Insecta > Lepidoptera > Depressariidae > Agonopterix > Agonopterix alstromeriana. The sequence goes on along the minus strand of OZ004669.1, from coordinate 1,668,081 downwards.
AGAGGGAATTCGTTAATGTTATTTATTGATGGTTAAATTAGTTTTGTTTAGATTTGAGGCTTAGAATCCTTTATTTATTTTATTTACTATGAAATTACAATAACCTACATTCTGTAAGGGGTGGGAAGGTAAACTTCAGAAAATGGCACTAACGGCGTTGCGTGTGCACATGCGTGATGTAATTTTTTCGCAGAAATTGTTAAAAATTTCACTAATTCCATTTACTTGCTCTTTCAAAAGATATTCTTTTAACTTCAACTTAGCTTCAAATAAAATATTTTATGGTCCAAATAGAAAGCTTTTCAATCACCAAGAAATTATGTCTAAAATTTATCAAAAACTAAATTTCTTCACCCATTTATTTACACTGGATTCTCGCGGTGGAGTATGGCCCAATTCCTCTTTCTCTTATTCGAGAGAGGAAGCCTTTGATCTGCAGTCCAACGGGCTATTTTTTACTAGTCTCATCCCATAACTGTAATTTGATTTAAAATATGAAAAAAGACGTCTTTACTTTCGCAATATTTCACTCAAACGTTCCATAAAATTCCATCACACTCATCAACCAATTAAAAAATAAAGTAAAAAAAAAACAACTGAACGCCATTCATAAATAAAATTTTCACATTTGCATAAAACACTTCACTTAAACCCAAATGGCCAAATCGTATAAACGTAAATTTATTACATTGCAATTATGTACCTTAAAAGGTGTGTCTTTCTGTCTATCAGTGTAGGTGTCACAAATAACAGTCTTGATCCAGTTATAGATCAACCTGCTTTAAGAGTTTATTATTGGACTTGTACCGGATTTAAATTAATATAAAACACTATTGATTGATTAGGCGGATTTGAAATTAATCGATAAAATTGCGCTACAACATCGTACTAGCTGCAAAGAAAATTTATTTGATCAATTTATGAATAAAACCACAGAACATTATAGGAGGGGTTAGAAATGCAAAGTAGCGCTTTTGCTTCGGAGACGGCTGTCGCCACTTGTCTTCCCGCTCACGCTGCTACAATTACTTATGCCCTCTCGCTCGCACCACGCCGCGCGCCTTATAGTGTTATGCAAATCATTGCATAACCTGTGGCGACACGTTCCACGCCTACTTTGCACTTCTAACCCCTCTTATAATGTTCTGTGAATAAAACAATTTTATTTAAAGATTCAAATATAGAATCCTTTTTACACAAATCGGTCACGTATCGACGAGGAGGCGTGACCACGTCCGCTATTATAGCGATCGAAGGACCGAACAATCAAAAAATAAAATGGCGCCAATGAGGTCATAATGTTTAATAAACATTTCTCAGTACACGCGTGTCTCTTGAACACGACTTTTCCTATTATGTAATTGTTTATTGATTTTATTGTTTGGTGTCTTTAAACAATAGCTACTTTAAAGTCTATTTTCAAATAATGATTTAGATATATCAAACAAATGTTTGAAAGATCTGTAATGTTCAGACAATGTAACCTAGTTTTCATTGCAGAAAAGTTGTTGAGGAGAAAGGGCCGAATCCTTTTAGAACTTTTGCTCATAAAGTGTTTAAAAAAATCAAGTGGGAATATAATTGGGAGCATGCTCCATACAAACGAAATTTGGTGATATTTTCAATATTAATTAATTAAAGTCAATGACATTTTTCTCAAACAATCTATAAGCTAATCTCTATGCTTGTATGAGATCAGGTTTTCGTTAAAATGTATAGTTTTAAAGTTACAATTCAATAACATCGTCGGATAACATTCTCATCATTCATGTTCTGTGTAAGTATTTACAATATTATTAAATATGTGTAGGCTAAAGTACTTAAACATTATTATAATAACACACAAATATAGCAAATGCTATGTTATGCACGCTATGTTCGCTATTTTTTATACAGGGTGTTAGAGTAAACAGTTGCATTACTTTAAGGGTGATTCTACCCATGACACTGAACAACTTTCCCTGAGAAACCTATAGAACATTCGAGAAAAAAAATCTACTTTTCATAAAAACGTTCGATCAGCTGATTGATTTTAGTAGGGAAATCCGAATTTTTTTTTGCGAATTTTATATAGGTTTCTTAGGGAAAGTTGTTCAGTATCATGAGTGCAATCACCCCTTAAAGTAATGCAACTGTTTACCTAAACACCCTGTATTAGCAATAAAATATTTTTCTATTCTATTCTAGTAAAAACTCATGTCTTAGTTATATCATTTTGTCCGAAAAATACCTCTTTTCCGTCTTCGTAGCTCTTTTTTACAGATTTCTGTTACAATTGACAACATTTCATTTTAAGAAAGGTACCAAAATAAGATAAACCGTTAAGAGATTATGTAATTCAAAGCTTATATCAAAATTATCAGATTTTTCTATCCATTATTTCTCGAGTTATTTGAAAAATACTGAAAAATATAATAGAGGTTGAATGAGATTTTATTCCTTTGCCTGCTTGGCTTTTCTATTGTATTTGACAGTTTTTATTTTTAATGTTATTGCGGCCAAGGTAAATTAGCCATAAATCCTACGTTTTACAGAAAATTCAAAAGTAAATTAAAAATTGAAATATCGGTGTAAAATAAAATCGGAAAAATACATATTTTTTAACCTATTTTTAAATTTTTATGTATGAAAATGTAATGTTGTCAATTAAACGTTTTTACTACATATTCCTTGATAAAAAAATGTATTTACATATCTAGGACAGGTCCCACTGCCCTAATAAAAGATCTTCAAAAACTAAAGAGCAAAAACTCTGGCGTCTTGTTTATCCATATGGATTTAAAAGCCATTGGGTGTTAAAATTATGCCTTTGGTTATTCCGCCACCATATGGGCACGACCACCACCAGGGTCATTTTGCCAAATCTATTTTTTTTTCTGCACGATTCCGTGACACACATGCTGTTAGATGGTATTAAATTTATGGGTTTTTATTCCGTCTGTCCTTCTGTCCATATGGTGTTTGTAAAGGATATAGACGACGAGTTAAGAAATTAATGCGTTTAAAAATAGGTCCATTTTGCTTTTTATTAAAACTTATTAAAATGAAAAACCAAATTTATATTAATTTAAAAATAGAGGGTCCTTCTTAAATTGCTGAAACTTTTTTATAGGGATGATCAGACCGTCAAACTGGACAACATTAAAATAGGGAAAAAAAATCAGCTGTTCCATACAAAACTGCAAACCTACTCGAGCCAAATATATGCTATAGCATATTAAGAAGGACCCTGTATACAAAATGTTGTATGTAAATTCCTAATACTTAAGTATTCAATTTTGTATGTAAATTCCTAATTCTGAAGTATTTAATTTTGCAATTTCATATTAGACGAAAATTGCAAACATACACCGAAAAAGTTTGAACGTCAAAAGCGTAGGTCATAACTCATAAGCTTTACAAGACAAGACTTACCCTGTGAGTTTGTTTAATTTATTTCTCAAAATTATTGAAACCACAGAAAAAAGAAAATGTTACAACTTAGGAGGTAAGTAGGTACTTACCTCAAACATTGAGAACCGTTTAGCAAAAAACAACCCCAACCCTTTCATTAATACAAAATTCATGTTCTATTTGTCTTTCCCATATAAAGCTATTTTATTATCCCCAAAAATTTATCACCCGTCACATAAAATATTCATCCCCTAAAAATAATAAAAAACACACGTGTTCAAACAAAAGTGGGATAACCTCTAATTGCCGTATTTTTTTTTTCTTAATTGTCTATGGCAGAATGATTGGTTTCCATTGTCAGCTAATTGAAAAAACTCGCCGTTTGCCGGAAATGGTTTTTAACCCTCTTCGGAACTCATTAAATATAATTGTTTGGTTAATTAGGCACGGGTTTGGCTAAGAACGTTTTGTTGAATTTTTGTGTAAATAATACTCATCATTAGTGAGAGAAAAGTAAAAAAATAGAATTAAAACATAATGATACAAAATGAAAATAGTGCAAGGTTATTGTTTATTATTCAGACCTAATAAAAAATTAAAAAAGGTGAACCTAGAAGAAGGTAGCGGGACGAAATCGATGGCTTCCTGAAGAACTGGCCTAACGAAGCGCAAAACTGGGACGCATGGAGAGAACGGAGGGAGGCCTTTGCCCAACATTGGGACAGCGACGGCTGATATAATAATAATATTAAAAAATGAAGCATAAGCATAAGTATATGCTCACGACTATATTCCCCGAGGGGGTAGTCAGAGATATTCTGAAACCTCAGAACATCCACCAGTAGTACCGAAATTCTATCCAGTGTGACGGGGGGCGAGCCCGTCGCCACATAATGGACAAAAGAATAAAAACAAAAAAATGAAAACAGACATTAAATAAGAATTTTTCAAAATTTTGAGAGACTCTTTGTAGCATTGACCTACTTATATCTCGCAAGTCATGAGCAGAGTTTAAAAAAAAAAAATAAGAAAATTTTAAGTAGGTAAGTGTTACGTCTTAAAACCCATTTTTAATCTTATTAAGTACTAGCAGCCCGTCCCGGCTTCGCACGGGGTAGACAAATAAATTTTAACTCATTTTTCTACACCTTCGGTTACATTGTTCAAATTTTACCAAGGATCCCTAATTTTTTTCAAAATGAAATGTAGCCTATGTCAAATTGGAAGAATGTAGCATTCTATTGGTGAAAGAATTTTTTAAATCGGCCCAGTACTTTTTGAGCCTATTCATTACAAACATACAAAAATAGGTACAAATCTTTCCTCTTTATAATATTAGTGTAGATAATCTTTAAGTTATTGTAAATCCGAAAGTATATGTACGTTTGTCTGTTACATTTCACGGCTAAACCGTGGAAATTTGCTTTTGCTACGAAACCCTAAAAATTGTTTTTTGCAACTTTTGTCGATCCTTAAAATATTACTAATTAGTGTTTTGTGGTTACTATACTTTATGTCTATAGAGTCTATATAAACAATTACAAGTCGAAAAACGGCCAATTATCTAATCACTTTCTAGACAAAGCCTGTTAGTAGCAAAGCCATGATCCTTATAGAATGACGTCTTTTAAAATATCTAGTTAAATTTAGGGGAATCGATTTAGAGTCACAACAAGGGTATTCTGTAATTAGCTCATAACAAAGGCGACGTGTATTTTACGGTGTTACAATATAATTTATGGCTGCCAAAAATAAAGCCACACTGCGATTGACGGGTGACTAATTTCGTACACGTATTTACGTGCAGTTTGAGAATACACCCCTTGGTTTTGTGGGGTAGGGTGACAATGGATGCGAAATAGTGGAGGATATAATGTTGGAGTCGCGCTGCAATTCTGGCGGAGTACGGACGCGTGCGTATCGGCGCGTTGGGATTGCACGTGGCTCCACCATTTTGTGAACTCTTTTGTGTTTTAACCTTAAAACAATCACTTGAGATTATAACCTACTTACATTGGCAAAACTGCCACTCTAGACTTAATAAATACTACTGATCATTTTCCTTCATATACTATCCACATAACGAGACATTGGCTGAATTGTGATAACACATCGGATGCCACTAAACAAAAATTGAATTGAATTGATATAATGTTATAAATCCTTTTTTCAGAATCTTTGAATAGGGCAAGATAGTTGCAGAAAATATTCAAGATGTCCTTAACCTTTGGTGAAACATTTTGAAACGTGAAAGAGCTCTAATTAATTGAATAAAATTTATAAAACATTAATTACACCAATAACCAACTGCAAAAATACAATGATAAAAGGATTTAAAAGTTGATCTCTGTAACGTTTTTATTTGTATGGTACTGATACCTGTACTCCATTCAAAATAGCAACGAAAAATTTAAGGCTATTTTGCATTACAAAAACAGAGATTTGAAACACTTCCTCTCACTTATTCTTAGAACTTTAGTAACGTCCAAGATAATATGTCGGATAGTATATGTATCCAATAAATTAATTACATTTGGGAATCAGAATTGGCCAGAAAGCTAAATAGGAATCGGAAAATCACGTCGTCCTTATTTGGAATGAAGTATAAGTACCTATGTATCAGTAGGTAGAAATAGTTATTTATAAGAAATAATAAATATGTACGACGACGTTATTTTTTTAAAATTCTTTACCTTTTTTAAAAACGAACACTAGATGTTTATCTTGTATATTTTCATTAAAATGTGGTCACCATAATAACAAAGAAAGCTCCGTATTAAATCAAAGTGACATTTTACACTGTTCTCAATTTTAGTGCAACTTAAAGTTTAACAACTTTTTATCAGAAAATAAAACAAAACATAATAGCTACTTACTTAGTGAAACACACTTTATGATCTTATTTTTCAGGAATTTTCAGTTTTACCTTCTCTATTTTTTTAGATAATGTGACTTTTTAGATAATTTGTTATGCGTCAAGAGAAGACATTTTGCGATTGTGACATTAAGCTTCTGGTCCTTTTACTCTAGAAAGTTTTTTCAATGAAAGCAAAGTCTGAAATCTGTTTGTGCAGATTTAAAACTACACACATAAACGCTCGACTGTAATCTCTTTCGGGGTTATGAGAAACATTGCAACAACCACCTACCATCTTTTTAGGCGAGTAGTGTAAAACAATGCAGAAAAAACCATATCCCTTAGTCGCCTCTTACGACTCCCAAGGTGGTCTATTTTAAGCCCAAAACACCTATAACATGTTTCAATGTCAATGTCTGATCTGAATGCACCCCTAACCCCCTAACACCCCTTTTTAATTACACAGGCTTTTCACAGCACCGTGCAATCAACCCTTGAGTTGCATATTAAATTCTTAAAGTATCCCACGATGTATGGATGGACTTGTGGTACAGATAGCAAAATAGTAATGGGTCCATACCAATAGGAAGAAGCGGAAACACAGTTTCTTTGTTAATCAAAAATTAAAAGAATTGAATTCTTTTAGTGCAGTAGAATTAGCACAAAATAAAGCATCATTTCACATAAATTGTGCCACTAATGATAATTTCCCCATCAACAGAGTTATGTATGGATATGATTACCTTAAATTTGCAACCGATTTGGAATTACGGAAAATGGTGAAAATTGGGAAAAACCTTAATTATTTAATAACTCCAAAACAAAAATTGTGGTACTAGTTGCGATTATAACATTTTATTTAGAGAACCAGTACCTACCTTCTCAGGAAATTTGGAGCGGTTGCGACATACGGAACCTACCTAAACTTGTAAAACAGATTTTTCGTCTTTAACTCCTAGGCATAATTTGTGGTACTAGTTGCGAACTCTTTGACAACTTGTATTAGCCTTCGACATTTAGTTTTAAGTTCGCAACCGGTTGCGACCTACGGAACCCTAAACGTCAAAATCCTTCAAGCCGTTTAGGCTGTTGGGCGTTTTTCGCGCAAATGTCCCGTTCGCTCAAATGTCCTATTCGCGCAAATGTCCCGTTCGCTCAAATGTCCATTCGCGCTAATGTCCCAGATCCTGTTTATCTAGAAGCTCCAGGAGCCAGAAATATAACGAGAACAAAAAGAAAAAAACGTGCTCATGTTATTACAACTACAAACGCGATCTCTCAGCATTCAAAAAAACCAATCAGACTGTAAAAAAAATAACGGGGTTCGTATTAGCAGGAATCGCTAGACTAATCCCGGTATGTGTAGAAACCCCGCTCTACAGTTTAAACCGGTAATAAGCGCTGGCTTGGCTTGGCTGTCGGCGCTGGCAGCTAGCTCGGCAACCTGCGCCGCCGGCACTTAACTCGGCAACCGGGGAGCTGCCAGCATTTAGCTTGGCAAGCAGCGCCGGCACTGATATGGAAAACCAGCGTCGGCAACCAAATGAGCGACTAGCGCTGTCAGCGGAGAGTGGCCCTTATAAAGTTGTTTAGGCCTGTAAGCAGCCAACTTGGCTGTCGGCGCTAGCAGTAATCTCGGCAACCGGCGACACCTGCACCTAACTCGGCAACCAGGGTGCTGCCGGCAGCTAGCTTGGCAAGCAGCACCGGCACTGATATGGATAACCAGCGTCGGCAAGCAAATGAGTGACTGGCGCCGTCAGCGAAGAGTAGCCCTTGTAAAGTAGTTTAGGCCTGTAACTACCTATAAAGCGCCTGGAGCGAACTTGGCTGTTGGCGCCGGCAGGTATCTCGGCAACCGGCGCCGCCGGCACCTAACTTGGCAACCGGGGCGCTGCCGCCAGCTAGCTTGGCAAGCTAGCTATATGGATAGCCAGCGCCGCACACTGTTTTCAAATGGATAAAAAGTGGACTTAGGGATTTTGAACCTTTTTTTGGCTGGCATCCTATGCAGTTTATCATTTCCTACAACGTTTGTATCATGACACACTTTTCAAAAAAGCTACAGATTCAAAGATATTATAACTTAAATAGGATTTTTTTGTATTAAACGTTAACTATTTATTACATTTCAGAAAAACTGATTCATTTGGGACGCCTCTCTCTTAAAGTAGTTTATAGACAGATTTTCCAGAATCTATCACAATAAGAACTAAATCCCAACTCGTCTCGGTTCTCATGACATGGGGCGAAGAAACATACAACAATTAATCTGTCACAATTTCAATTTTAAATGATAAGTTTTCGCATGTGGTGGTAATTATCTTATGAAGTACTGTAAAATAGTAAGAATCAACACTGACGGACCTACCTGTTTACCCAAAGCGTCCCAAATAAACCCATTTTTCTGAAATGCAATAAGTAGTTTACGTTTCATACAAATAAATCATTTAAGTTCTAATATCTTTGAAACCGTAGCTTTTTTGAGAGAAGTGTGTCATACAAACGTTGCAGAAAATGATAAACTGTATAGGATGGTAGCCAAAAAAGGTTCATAATTCCTAAGTCCACTTTTTCTCATAACCGGTGTGCGCCGGCAACCAAATGAGCGACTGGCGCCGTCAGCGGAGAGTAGCCCATGTAAAGTACTGGAGCCCGATTGCGCTAAGTTAAAACATCGAAGTTCTATTCTTATAAAATTTCACTTCTAATCACATTGCAATCCAATTACTATTCAACTGTGCTGAATTTCGCATCGCGCTAAACCTATGTAACTGACAGCCTTTAACTTCTGAGCGATCTGTCAAAACGGCTGTAACGGCTGCCATGAGCTGAGATGATGAGATGTACCGCGATTAGCGCAATACCAAATGTGTCAAAAGTTATGGTTCGTACGTAGTCCAGTCACGGTTCAATCACCGAATATTTCCTGCGATTGCAGCCCAGTTTAGGCATGTAACTGTTATACGATTTAAATTGGAGATAATTATTAAAACACCATTGACATGTTTGAAGTTCAGTCCCAGAAGACCTTTATTCATTTTAAAACATAAAACCTCATTTAACATTATGACAGTAACTAGCACCGACAGCCAACCTGGCTGCCGGCAGCAAGCTTGGCAACCAGCGCCGGCAGCTAGCTTGGCAACCAGCGCCGGCACTGATATGGATAACCAGCGCCGGCAACCAAATGAGCGACTGGCGCCGTCAGCGGAGAGCCCATGTAAAGTACAGTTTAGCCCGGCAACTAGCGCCGGCAGTACCTTAACTCGGCGGCGGCGGCGGCGGCGGCACGGGTAACCCGGCGCGGCGCCCACCTCTACCCTCACCCGACTTACTACCAAAACAAGATTCTTAAAATGTATCCATGAGCACGTTAGCGCTTTCATTCATTGCTGAAATGATAATAAATCGTTTTTGCCTCAAAACTTAAAATGCGAATAACTTTAAATTTTAACTATCAAAATAATGAAATTATTGCTTCACTCTAATCATTTTGTTATTAATCAGTTGGGGTGTATGAGATTTTGCGCTTATTCATTAACACGTTGTAAATGTACGCACGTACATAATGTATATACACACATACATACATAATTACATACGCGTTACGTATACATAATTAATAAATTACATTATGTTTATACGTACATAATGTATACAGGGTGTCCCAAAATTCAACGTCAAGCCGAATACAGAAGATAGGTGAGTTTATAACTGTTCAGGGCAAAATACAAAAAAATACAAAGTTTAATAGTTACCGAGATTTTGAAAAATTTTTAACATTTGAAAATTTCGCCACCCCGCGCTCAACTTTTAGATGTAGTTACTACAAATTTGTAAATTTTTTCATGAAATACTTGTTACGCATTTGACAACATTTCATTTTAAGAAAGGTATCAAAATAAGGAAACCGTTTGGAGATTAAGTGATTCAAAGCTTATATCAAAATTATCCGATTTTTCTATCCTTTATTTCTCGAGTTATTTGAAAAATACTGAAAATATAATAGAGATTGAATGAGATTTTATTCCTTTGCCTGCTGGGCTTTTCTATTGTATTTGACAGTTTTTATTTTTAATGTTATTGCGGCCAAGGTATCTTAGCCATAAATCCTACGTTTTTCATAAAATTCAAAAGTAAATTAAAAATAGAAAAGTCGGTCAAAAATAAAATCGGAAAAATACGTATCTCTTATTTTTTAACCTATTTTATATTTTTTATTAAAAACAAGTAGTTAAAAAAAATTAATATTGTCAATTCTGAACAAACTTTACAGTCGACCTAATTCAAAAATAAAGAATTAGTTCCATACTTTTTACAGAAAACACCGTTTTCCATCAGACTATGCTTTCTATGTCAACTTTGAGTTTGAGTATCAAAATGTATCGTCATAACCTGACAAGTTATTTTAAAAGTTGGCCAATTGCGTCGAGCGCTCGAAACGAGAAATTTTTGTTAGAAATCGAACGAAAACCGGAAAATCGAACGAAAATTAGTTGAAATCGAGCGAGGCGAACGATTCAATAAACACATTACCCTCCTTTGCGTCACGCAGTCGGGTAAAAATAAAGCTTCTGCCTCCCGCACGTTTCACAACACCCGCGTACACGCACAAGCTGCAACCCGCCCCCGCGCGCCGCACGCATTCCCCTCGAATCACCCGCGGTTTTTATTTATGAAATAGACAATGTTCCGTAATGTTTTCTTAAGTTGCGATTACAAGGTAGATAGAATTCGACTTATAAATATGATAGAAGCAATAATACAGACTACGCAAATTTTGCCCGAAGTAGAATTTCGAAAAAGGTATTTTTTTAGGGTTCCGTAGGTCGCAACCGGTTGCGAACTTAAAACTAAATGTCGAAGGCTAATACAAGTTGTCAAAGAGTTCGCAACTAGTACCACAAATTATGCCTAGGAGTTAAAGACGAAAAATCAGTTTTACAAGTTTAGGTAGGTTCCGTATGTCGCAACCGCTCCAAATTTCCTGAGAAGGTAGGTACTGGTTCTCTAAATAAATGGTATAATCGCAACTAGTACCACAATTTTTGTTTTGGAGTTATTAAATAATTAAGGTTTTTCCAAATTTTCACCATTTTCCGTAATTCCAAATCGGTTGCAAATTTAAGGTAATCATATCCATACATAACTCTGTTGATGGGGAAATTATCATTAGTACCACAATTTATGCAAATTGATAATTTAATTCTACTGCACTATTCGTCATTTACCACGGTTGCAGCCCTAAAAGTAGGTAATTTTTATCTTATTATAATACTATTTACTAAAATGCTGACAAATAATTAAAACGTAATGATAAAAAAAGTTAAAAAAAAAATTATTTTTAACAGTTAAAATTTAAAGTTATTCACATTTTAAGTTTTGAGGCAAAAATGATTTGTTATCATTTCAGCAATGAATGAAAGCGCTAACTTGTTCATGAATACATTTTAAGAATCTTATTTTGATAGTAAGTATCATGGTATTTTTTTTCAAAACATTAAATAATTTGTTTTTTTAATTTAAAATTTACTAAAATCGATCTCAACCCCCCGCACAGGCACAAGGTGAGTGTGCCTATGTTGAAACCATGATAATTCGATTCTGCTCTCGATTCTAAACAAACTACTTTCTAGTTTTGCGTTAATTCATTAACACTATATATATACATATATCGAGTTATTTTAATCAACAAACTCAAAATAATGTATTCAATACAGGAGCTAGACGTCAAATCTTTTTTTGAAGCTACCACCGCGTCGGAACGTGTAGTCGCTTTAGAGAAGATGCGGCCAGACACTCTACTCTTTTTTTTTAATTTTTTTTTAGTAATGACATATACAGCGTTGCTCAGGGAGCATTTACTGCTTTTTACTGCGGACTATTGGAGGGACCAGAAGGGTCACCGAGCCAATTGAATGAATTTAAGCAACTGACCTAGGGGCCTGGACCTCGGCATAGGACGTTGCTGGGGCTACGCGGCGGATTGGGTAGCTGGGATCGGTGAGAACTCTACTCTACAACATAACACGACTTAACTATTAAAATATAAATTGATGAGCAAGATTGAACAAGATTGCTAACCGTACATAAAAACCCTCTCGTCCAAAACAAAGAGCCAGCGGGGTACAAAGAAACAAAAGCTCCAAGGGGTTGTTTCTGCCCCCGGACCTACACAAAGAACCCTGATGACCCTTTTGTGTTTGAGGACTTGGAGATGAGACGAGATTGATATAAATGTTTGAAGAGATGTTTTTTTAATCCCTTAAAAAACGTAAAAATTTCTTAAATCTCGTGGAAAAACGCAAAAAAATGTTTGGACTCTCCATACTAAATGCAATTAGCTAATGGAACGTTTGTATGAAAAGACCAAATTTTTTTTGCTAATTCCTATAGGTTCCTTTGGGAAAGTTGTTCAGTATTATGGGTACAATCACCCCTTAAAGTAACACAACTGTTTACCCTAACACCCTGTATAGATAGTCTACGTAAAGAGCATAATCTGAAAAAGGATTACTTTTTTTATAAAAAAATATTTCTTGGTCTAAGAGCAATTTCCTTAACACCGCACTTGCATTTGGGCACTTATGGGCATGCGCTGCGGGCGGGGCGACAGCTGCGCGCGCACGTGTCGTCAAGGAAGTTGCGACACGCAACGAATCCTGCGCAGCGCACGGCATTGTTTCGGATTCGCGCCTTGGTGCGTGGTGGAGGTCCCCCTTTATATTTTGAGGCATAGGTTTTGCTACCGGCTCCGTTTGTAGAATAAGGAGCATACGTGCATTATAAGGGAATATAATTCGGAGCGCGCTCCATACTAACGAAAGTCAGATTTTCGTTAAAATGGATAGTTTTAAAGTTACAGTGCCTCAAAGACTTCCATACAAATCTTAAATTAATCCTAGCACTAAAACTGTATATTTTATCGAAAATCAGACTTCATACAAACATAGAGATTAGTTTCTAGATTGCTTCTGAAAAATGTCAGTGACTTTTATTTGATTTAGGTTAGTATTGAAAATATAACCAGACTTCGTTTGTATGCAGCGCGCATTTACGCATTCGGATCTAATAAACTTGGCTCAGACGAATATTTTCTATGAGAAATGCGATTGCCAAGCACTCCGAAAAGTGCATGCGTGTGCCGTATTTTCGATTAAAAAGAAACATAGCTAACAACAATTCTTCTGCACAGCCAACAAACAGAAACAAGTTGCATATTCTATATAAATTTCGAGGAAATATGAAAGAAAAGGGAATATTTTAACATCGCTAAATTAAAAAGCCTGGATTACCATACCAAGTAAAGTTTTGGTATCGTTATTTGAATTTATGGGGTTGTACGAAGGGTGCTGGCCCTCCCCCTATCACGTGCAGTTATTTCCATCGTTTATGGGGTGTTGCTAATATTTTAGAGTACAAGGAAATGAATGAAACGTTATTATATAGCCATTGTTGAGTTTTTATGCAGCTGGTTAAAGTTTAAAAGAGTTTACGGTTTGCGATGAAAGGATTTTGCGACGTATTTTGTATCAATGAAAGACTCTATTCAGTGTTTGTTTGGCTTTTTTATCTTTTGAGAAAGTCTCTTGAAATTGACCTAGATACAGTCCTTCTTAATATGCTGACACTTTTTTAATGGGACGATCAGACCGTCAAACTGAACAACTTTCTCTATGGGACCAACATCGAAATCGCGAAAAAAAAATCAGCTCTTCTGGACAGCTGATTTTTTTTTGGCGATTTCGATTTCGGTCCTATAGTGAAAGTTGTTAAGTGTGATGGTCTGATCATCCCCTTAAAAAAAACTGTCAGCATATTAAGAAGGACCCTGTATATAGGGTGTAAGGAAAAGTATCATTAACCTTTAAACCACATACTCTACCCATCAAACTGAACAACGTTTAGTAACTGGGAGCAACCCAGTCAGAGCAAAAAAAAAACTGCTGTTCCATACTAAACAACAATACCTACACAACTCAAACGTATGAGACAGCCGAATATTTTTTGTTCTGATAGGTTTGCTCCCGTAGTAAAAGTTGTTCAGTTTGATGGGTAGAGTATATGGTTTAAAGGTTAATCATACTTTTCCTTACACCCTGTGTATTTTATATTTGCAGTTTTGCCTAAGTTTCAGAAGGTATAAATCATAGGTAGGTACTGAAAAGTTCTTCTCCAATCTTAAATTACAAAAAGTATCTGCAAAAACAATACAAACGCTTTTTTTTTGGTATGTTTTCTTTATGTTTTCCAAAGTCGTTTATAAACGACTTTTCCAAAGCTCAAAGTTTAACAATTACATTTCATTTCACCTATCTCAAGAGCTCAATTAAGTACCACATACATTTCTACTTCTCCATTATTCATACCTACAAAGAAATAACTTTCCGCAAATCGATCACAAACCGTTTCAACATTTTTTGCTGCACCAAGAGGTCGCGCGCCGATAAACAAAAGAGTATCGGCCCTTCCCTATAGGTGGCCTGCAGCCTGCAATACCCCGCATCCTTACACACACATGCACACCCACACACACCATAACCTAACCCCAATCAAGTCACAACTTGCACCGAAGTTCTGCCGTGCCTACTTCTACTTGTTTATGCCCCCTCATTCGGCCGCCAACCGTTGCCGAGAGCGGACGTATCGCGCGTCTAAAGTTCAGTGTACGAGTGTTGTGAATGAACTTTCAATATGGTGCGTAGTCTCTCGCAGTGGACGAAGACGCTCAGCTTCCCAGCTAGGTTGTCTCCAAACCGTACGTCTAAAGAAAGCGTGGTGAATGTCCAGCCCAGTTCGCCGGGAGTCTCGCCGACTCCAAGTGCATCTTCTCTCCCCCAGGGATCGGATAAGACAGTATCGCCTATACCGATTACGGAGATCAGTCAAATTGTAAGTTTTGCACATTTTCTTTCCCCTCGTGAGGGGAATGTTGCTGTGCAGCTGTGACTGCGATGTGTGTTGCATGTTAATGTGCTTCTTTAGCATAGATGTGTAGTAGGTATAAGAATTTCTTCAGTTTTATTGATTCGAAGTAGACGTTTTCAATGTTTATATGTAGTTATGTTAACGTTCAAAGTTGCCTGTTTTATCACTCCTTATTAATCTAAAAATATTCAAAATAAGTGTTTGCAATGATACAGTCAGCGGTTCTTTAAAATAGTCGTGCCTATTTTGCAACTGAAACTTTTTAAGACAAAGAGTTAATGACAACTCAAATTTTACGTTACACCACCACATGACAATATGGTTACATTTTGATTGCACAACAAAATAATTTAGTTACAAAACAAAGTCATTCTTTAAAACCGCTCGTTTGAAACGCGTCAATTTATTTTAGAAACTAGGCCGAGAAATTAGCTTTTGTTTACAAATAATGGTCAAACCCTTTTCCTAAACAGGGCCGCAACAGTTACTCCTAACTGCTGTCCTATTGAACGCCATACTTATCATTCCAACCAGTTACAAGCCTCTCCTTATTAGCGAACCATTAAATTCGACTGAAAGGAAATGAATCGAAAACGTGTCTCGTTTCCTACGAACATAAACACGTAGTTAACCTTTTAGTATTCTACATTGCCGCTTCAGTTGTGCCACACGCATTTCGTGGCAGTATAAACGATCGATGGAGACATAACAAGGCGATGTTATTGGTTGAATAAGGTGGTGAATGGTAGCCGGTGCGTCCGCGCAGCACCGTTATGCCCCCCTTGCACTCACCTTGGCAAGGCCGCACCAAGATGCCAGTTTTTGCAAAGCATGAAAGCACATGACTTTCACCTTTTAAGACGCCTTTCTAAATACTGAAGTCTGTTTTTGAACCTATTTGACATTTAGGTTAGGCGATGTTAATATTTTGCACATTACCATCGTTTGGGTCAAAAGGACTCGAGCGTGATCGTTTGTTTTGAATTTAGGTCAGAAAAATACATTCAAGTGAGTTAGTTACACAATTCTTAACGATTATTTGCAGTTGTTGTTTTAATAGACTCTTAATGCCGATTAAATAAAGGAGCAGAGGCACAAATCTTCAACAAACATACCAATCAGCGACACAGTTGTCCATAAGATAAAGGCTCTCCGATTAAAATTTAAAAAATGTACTAGAAAAGAAAGCCTTTTCTCTTCATGGCCGTTTAGTTGGCTTTTTTGGTCAATTACGTCAAAAGCAACAAAATACGTAAACTGATTCATAGAAATCCCTACTTCCAGCATCCAATACTTTTCTAAGTCGTATTCTCATGGCTGAGGGACGTGTCCATCCTGAGCCACTTGTCACCACATCTCTCTAGGCCGCTCGATCTTGGGCCCGGTCGGTGTATGCTGGCCTGTAGTGCTGTCTCGGTAATTTCTAACCGCATCGGTCCATCATCCGTATCCAATATTATGCTAAATGATTTGGGGTCCATAGAAAGGTAAATTTTTCCAAAACCATTTAGAAAATGTTTCTGGTAATGTCAAATACATACCAAATCTTTGTATTAGTGTTACATAACAAACAAAGAAGAAAACAAAACAAAAACTAATAACCCTTTTATAATCTAATCGAATTCACAAGAGATGATCAAAGATAATTCCATACAACAATGTTACGATGACCTAATGTGTACTTTCGCTTAAGACAATCTTTATCTTAGTTTCCATAGCAGATCTTTATTTACTGGCTATTGCAAAACGCCTCTTGGTAATAAATCTTTAGCTATAGTAACGTGTACCATAAAACGTGATTGGTATAAAAATAAATGCCAAACATTATGGGCAGTTAAACTAGATGTCAATAACTATGTTACAAAAACATCGTAACAAAGAAAACATGTTACTGTCATGTTATTAACAATTTTCAGTTTTGTTACAATTGAAATACATGCCCCTAGACAAAGTGACATTCTATTGGGGTTGACGCTAGTAGAAAATGACAGAATGTATGGATTTGACATTAGCGATCGAAACATTTTGACGATCGCTAATGTCAAATCCATCCATTCTGCCCAAAGAGATTATACCTAATAGAGTGAGCCATCCTAATTGTAAAGTGTCCACTTTTTTTGAGGTTTGAGTGTGTGGTGTCAAGTAGTATGGACAAAAGGCACCAAGTGACATATGGCCTTATGTTTACGGTCACTTTTCACACACACTAGCTCTAAAAAAAGTGGACAGCCGCATAACCAAATATCTATAGTTCCATCTCCTACAATTAAAGGTACGTCATAAGACAAAAGAGACTAACTACAATCGTAAATGTATGCGGACTCTATGGAGATTCTTCCTCTGAGATTCTGCCATTTTCTACTAGCGTCAACGCCAATAGAATGTCACTTTGTCTAGGGGGGCCGATAATGAAAGGAATGTTATATGATCTGGTTCCCATAAAAGTTCTTGTAATTTGGTTTTAGAACATTACGACTTTATGATATCAATATAGCCCAATAAAGAGTGTGCAATATTAATATTTAAAAACATTTTAAATAAGCGATCTGACAATAATAAAACATTGTTCGAACGAGTAACATTAAATACATTTCACGCGAAGTAATAAACGTCTTGCGTTGTCCCGAGTCCCGAACGCAAAATGTCACTGCGACATGACCTCATCTCGGTTATAAATTAAGAAATACAATAATAAAATATAAATCCCTTCGTACTTAATCGTAAAAAGAAAGCCATCAATATTTAACGCTCCGCCATTTTGGATTTATAGTTAGCGCCGGCGTTTTTTGACTGATTTTAAATTTAAAAAGTTATTTGACGTCTCACGTCATTTATTGGCGGTAAATAATGATCAGTGCGAATTTCTTTCCTGCGCTGTTTGAAAATGGAACGCAGATTGCGTCTGATTGCTATGACATACAATGTTAACACTGTCTTTCGCCTACGGCAAGCAAGCTTTCCTGATTTTACGGCTCGTGGTTCGTACAATGTTTCCTTTTTGAATCGCTGATGGCGACAAATATGCATTTGTTTAAAAGAGGGGACACGACAATGACATTTTAAAATGTCTTGATGATCTTTCCATACAGTCGTAACTCACGCACGCATGCGCTAATGGATGTCGCAGCTTAGCTTTCTCGTTTTGCTCCCACTTTTTAATCGGTCAAATGGCTTCAACGTGATTCATACAGCCAAATAGATTTAATAGTTTCACGAACAGTGCTCTAGTTCGATAAAAGTCGGAAAAACTTCATCCGTTATCTGGCAAAGGTTATCAATTTGCATAATATGCATAAAAGGATAACGTCAGCCAACCAATTAAAATGCTAGGTAACTTTTATCAAGGATCAAACAAAATAACTCATTGGAAAGTGCAGGGCGGCCATATTTATTAGGTATTTTATAGTGTCTGCGGCGGAACGAACATCTGCGTGTCAAATTCCTCGGTGCCATGTGCAAGCTACTGGTGGGAAACGAACCATGCACACATGAGTGTCGAAAAAAAATGTAGATTTGAAATTGGAATGGGTGCTTTGTTGGTTTAGGCGTTCTTTACGTTTGGTTCGAACTTTCTTTGTAGCTCCTATTTTAAATTCATTATAATACCGTTAAAATCCTTAAAAGGAATTGTTAGAAAGAAGAGAGGTCGGTGTTAATTGAGATGAAATAGATGGACTAATGAGCCTTTTTCTTCTTGACTAAACAATGTTTTGTTCCCAATATTTTGCTAAATGGCATTGAATTCAAAGTGTAAAAAATAGGGGAGTTGACTACATAAAATATATTTTAGTTTTAACTGCTTAGTAAATAAACCGTTTTAAAATAACGCTAAACTCAAATTTTCAGTAATGTTGTTGCTTGAATACTATTTTTAATAACTGGATAAACTATAAAAAGTATCAAAACGAAGACGAAAAACAATGACGTCACTATTCAATTTGTAGTACAATACTTCATAGAAAGGACACGTTTTGACGTTTGATAAAGAGTTGTTAATTTGACTAGTTGGAAACTCGCGAATTGTGCAGTAAAAGCGCGTGTAGACCCATAAAAATATCATTAGGTACCTCTACATATATGATCCCCCTTTTATGAGTTATTTTTTTAACTCTAACGCCATCTATTGCCAACTTGAACAACAATCAAACAAACAAATGTCTGAACTGAAATTCATTGTGAATTAAAATACCTAACCTCAAATTCAAGGTTAGTGCTTCTATTATCCATTAACCGGCATTCAGCTGTCTGTCAATTGATTTAAATATATGCGTTTATTTTTAATACTGGCAATTATTCTTTATGCAACCTTCTTGAAGCTTCAATATTACAAGTGGCCGGGTATTGAATACCATAGATAAAGGAAGAGGGTGGGTTTTTTATCGCGTCAGCTGTTGCGGACAACAGACACCCGACATACAAAAGCAACAAATAATAGAGATTTCGGATACCAACTTTTATGTTATTCAAGTTGTATGCAGTTATTTTATCATTGGATTGAAATTATGTTGGTATTTCTGGTGAAAGAAAAGAGATAATTGAATAGACCAACAAGAGAAAAACGGGAAAAGCGAGGATGAAAAATTTAATAATGAAGAGGAAAAGAGGTAATTGATGAAAATTAATAATAATAATAATAGTACGTAACTAGTATCAACTTCAAGCATGATAAAAAATGTTTTACTGTGTTGGTTTTGACAGAAATGAGTAGAATAGAAATCATTGACCAAGTATTTTCGTTTACGCTGGTAGACAGCATGTCAGTGTAACCGCGTATGAGATAGCAAATCCTATACAATTTGTATGAAGTGACATTGAGTCACGCACAAAATAGTGGTTACGTCGATAAGGACAGCAAATTGAATGAATATGACAAAACACGTTCCGACCTCTATTACTTATCCATCTGCGGTAGAAACAAAATTTTTAAATGTTATTTCCTTCCAACTCTTCTTATTGTCAACGATTGATGCCATAGATTACTGATAAAATAAGATTAGATAAATAGATAAGATAAGATAAGATAAATATTCTTTATTTGCACACCAAGAAATAGAAAAATACAATTTAAAACAAGAATAAGAAGGACGGAAGATACGTACGTATCAAATAGGTACGTATGTGTGTTTTTAATTCATAGAAAACTTAACTAGAATAAAATACTTACGTAATAATCTATTAAATTGTTTGTTGTCAGTATTCTTATAAGAAATAAAACATATTGTTATTTATTATTGTGTCGCTACCTCGGTATTCGCTCTGTCATCAATTCAGCAAGGCCGCTTGAAAAATAACCCAAGCAATGATACACAATGAAGTACAAACTTTATGGTTTCAAATAACACTCAATGAAGCTAAAGCGGATATGTTATGCGATACTAAAGATATCCACGTCAATGAATTATATCAGAATATGGGTCTTGAAGGGTACAGGATACGCAAAAAAAAGAAATCTGGAACTGATAAAATGACGTTTCCGGATGGATAACTGACGAAATATGAAAGAAAGGAAGTGTTTTTTTAAATCGTAGATTCGTAACGGTTCAACGATGAACAAATATGAGTATAAATCAGTGTAAATAGCAACGCGAGTGTAATTAACAATTATCTATTGACTAATATTACCGAATGCGGGTAATCTTGACCAGGAATACGATCTGCGACCTAGTGTTGTAGTCAGATGCCATGATCACTTAAGATATTTGCTACATCACTTTAATTAATATAAAGTTACCACTTTTTTACCAGTAGGCCTTTAACTGAATGTGCTAGTATAGCTTATTAATGAAGGCCGTTTCAAAATACTACGAACGCAGCCGTTCGTAAATTCGAAATTCAAAAATTCCAAACAGCACCTGCAGCAGCAGATGTCCAATACTTAATGGAAGGCCATGTTATAGTATAAAATTTGGGAGATTTTGAATGCACGCGCACGCACTAAAAGGAACAGCTGACAGAGGTTGCAACAAAAAAACATACCTGAATTAAGAAGGAATTATACAAAAACGGTCCATGTATAGTATAATCTGATGTCAACGGCATATGGTCGGATATTTTAAACGCAGCTTTTTAAATCCGTTAAATGTCAAACTGTTCTGTCATAATTTAGAGTACACGCTTAATAGTTTAATGGATTGATAGAATATTTTTTGAAGTATCTCAAAGGGCATTACTTTACGAACTAAACAAAGAGCGTTCAGGAAACGTCTGTTTTGTATCTACAGCCCCCGTGTTTATTGGTACATGTCCGTTGGGAGCCCTTGTTTCCACATCCAGATGCTTTGAGCCTAACCTTTGATATTGTATATTATTCCTTTTTTAGAAGAGCTCTTGATGTACTCTTCAAAAACTATTTTGTTCATTCAAAGGGTTTTTTATTTAACGCAATGTTTTGTTACAAAAAATATAACATTTTAATTAGGAACGCGCCCATAATTTTAACATTGTATCTTTTTTAAATTACACAATTTTTAAAAAGTATAAATTCGAAAAACAAAATTTATTTTTCTAAATCGCGGTAACCTCTATGATCAAACTCAATAAAATACAGTTACAAATTTTTAAAAACGTATCAAATTACTGAAGGGTTAATCGATGCAGTTTTTTCGATGCATCCATCAGATCCTAATTATAGTGCTACAAAGAGGCATTTTTGACAGCGTATCATTTGTGCCTTCTTTCGTTTCGGATGATTTTTAATCTGTAATCCATGGTAATGAATGTGTTTGATTTAATTATCGAATAGTCGATAATTTTCTTTTGAATGTTAAGTAGTTAACTCTTTGTTAAGTTTGACGGTTATTATTACGCGATGATTGACAGATAGTAACTGATTAGTTAGTACTTTACTAGTTAAATTTGACAGATTATTTATTAAACTGTAATGAGATATTTTCTCATGTCAGCTATTTGAATAAAATTGATCTCTTATCCACTTTATTGCTGTAAGGCTTTCTTTTGTAGTAACATTTTCAAAGTTTTTTAAGTTTTAGTCCCTTCAATATGTTGCTGATTTAAATGTAAATAATTGATAACATTAGTTTAAAACGAGCGAAACGGAACGTTACAATTTTTTTTTTATCTCCTTTATCTTTTGCAATCTGTTGTTTTTTTTTATTACTTGGACATTCAGCAAAACGTGTGACGTGTATTGATGTTGGCTTGCTTGGTATGCACCCAGTGATGCATCCAAATTAAACAGTCTAGGAACTGTTACACTCCCAGTAGATTGTCCTGTGGTATCTTTTTCTTAAGTCAGCGGGTCAGAGTCTCTTCCCTCATTAGATTTTGAGCTAATATATTTGGGTGGTTTAGTATCCTTTTCTGGTAACTTCGTGTGAACTCTACTATAATACTACTAAATAAATAAGTCTTATCTACTTCTTTAGTATAGTAAAGCGCTATAACAGTGTGATTACAATATTTCTCAAAAGTATTGGAGCTGACTATAGGCACTATAAGGGTCGTTTATTTCATCGTAATGAAAATGTGATTAGTTTGAAACACGGAAGCTTTAATATAGTTAATTTGTTATCGGATGGTCAAGCCCACAGCCCGTATTGCTATTGCATGGCCCGCTGTACTTAGTTGTGCTTTATGTTAATGCATTTAACTTAATTGGAAGTTGGATTATTTTGGGCCGTTTAATGTCGTTAGGAGCTTTTGTTTTGTGGCATTTTGATATTGTTTTGGTTCTATAAAGGTTAGGAGTTTTATCGCTTCTTTCAAATTTTTTAAACATTGGTTCTTTTCGAATGCGTAAATAAGCTTTTGTAATACTGTTATCTCACTAATATTATAAATGTGAAAGTTTGAGACGATGTTTGGATGTTTGTAGGGTTGTATGTTTGTGGCGAAATCACGCATAAACGGCTGAACGGATTTGGATGAAATTAAGCACGCAGATAGAATATGTTCTGGAATAACACATAGGTTACTTATTTAAGGTCCACGCAGACGTAGTCGCTTGCAACAGCTAGTGTTTCTATAAAATGTAAAAATACCTTAATACTAATAGTTTCTTAAATTTATATTAAATGGATTGTTCACTATACTTCTAGGGTTTATAACCTTAAATAAGTAGGTACATAATTAGTAAAATCGACGCTCAATTGACCGGATGGGCGACCATATTTAATTTAAACCCAGATCGCGATCCGAACAATTCGACCGCACTTGACTTCCGGCGTCCTTCGAAAGCTTAAACTTTGAAATAAACCTATAAACCGTTGGCTCAAGATTTAAAATCGCATAAAATAAAATTATAGTTGACAGTAGTAAGACTTGAACTTTTTTTTAATCGTGGGAGAAGGCTTTGAACCGTAACTACTATAGTTTAATCCAATTCTATTGAATAGCGAATTTAACGAGAGTTTGTTATGTGATTCAGTAATATTTAGTAGTTAAGAATGTATCTTAATTTAAGGGGTCAAGTATCAAGATTCATTGTCTAGTTAATTTGATACAATTTCACGGTCAAGTTGTCGTCAAACGTGTCTGTTATTACGAAAATTGTATTTGTTTGAAATTTTACTTAAATTGCTACTTGGTAAGGTTCAATGTCCTGAGATTTTGGGTAAATTTATCTAGTGCCTACACGAAGAATATTATAAAATGGTGAATTGGTGATAATTTGAGAAGGAAATATAAAATATGAAAATGTTTATGCATTTTTTATTTTAAAGGGAATCAAAAAATGCAGTAGGTAAACCTACATGACATAATGGATCACAGCAAGCAATGGCCTTTAAAAAAAAGTTATCTTTATAAAAGCTTCTACAAGACATACCTACATTAAGTTTTTATTTCGCAACTGTAATTTCAATGCCCTCATTCACACCAATAGCAAAACTAAACCATAATATGACAAATTCAAGATAAATAAACTACTGATTAGTCATTACAACAGGTTCTGGGTCTTCTGACTCTGGGGTTTAGTCATCGTTTTGTAATGCGCGCACGCACTTCGCCTCTTAATTTATTAGACCCGCTACAGTTGCAACTTTGAATTTAAATTGTCGAAAAATCGATCGGGGCTTTATTCTTTCTTGGTAGTTGAGAAAAAAATTCAAAAGAAAACTACAGATTGTAAAAAATGCTGTTGATGTTAGTAATAGATTGCGCTACATTTGTCTATTTTGTCAATCAGTCCATGTTTTTTCTAAAAAAAAAACACTTAATGGCTTACTAGCTAGGTACACGGGGAGTTGCAATAATTTGACGCGTAATGTATACTTAAAAAGAAATCTTTATAGGAAACTATGGTTACAACTCAAAAGGTTGCAACGGGTTGCCAAAAAAGGACAAAAAAAGAATTATCGCATTAATTCAAGAATGTAAATTAAAAATGTATGGGTGTATTTTTTATGAACCGCGCATGCACCCGGAGACAGGTATTTCCGAATTCCTATTCGTTGAGAAATACCTGACATACTTTCGGTTTTCTATACCAATAGCAGTTGAGTATGATGTGAAGATAAAAGGCATTCGAAAAGATATGATGTTTTACATTAAACCGTGAAGGTTAAAAATAACAACATTCCTTCATTAAAAATAGACAAAACATGCGTAAAATCGACGTCCTCCCGATAAAAGAACCGTGTCAAAAAAGACGGGTTCGAAAACAATTCTATTGATCTTAGTCAGGTAATTACATCCGCCATTTTTTATCCAATCTCACTGCAAAACTACAAAAAGTCGTGTCGCATTCGGTTCGCCATTGTGCGCTTCGAACACGCCCTTGACTTCTACAGAAGATTATTCAAAATTAAATTATCGCTCCAGGCGATTCGTCGATCACCTAAATTTTTCGCAAATAACTGGTAACCCCAAATAAGCGTCGTGGTTTAATATCCTTTTTATTGTTTTATAGTTCCCACGGACAGTGCACGCGATCGCGACTTTGTTTTTTTTTTGGCCTTTTTTTTAAACACATCCGTGCCTCAGGCGTAAAGGAGCGGAGAAATAAAACTCGTGCTTTCATTTGATAGTCAAATGATTACTGGTTGCTGGGATAGTGGTACTCTATCATTAGTGTTTATTATCTGTGGTTCTACTGATGCGTAAGCACTTTTTGACGTGTGTAAGTGGTGTGATTTATTATCATGTTTAGGAGTACATCTCCAAATTGCTTGTGCCCATATGGCGTGCGTCTATACCGATTAACTACTACCATTTCTTCGAGTGCTGTGTTCTATTTTCAAAATTAACGCCATCAGCTTTTTTTTCTTCACTAATGTCATTTTGTTTTTTTTACTGACAACAACGTGGTTATACTGCCATGATTTTTAAAAGCTCTAAACAGGCTCTAAACTGTTTTATCTGTGAGAAAATATCTTTACCTACGTTTAGTAAACTCGGTTGTTTTGCAAGCCTACTTTTGAAGACCGGTTCTCAGCGTCTTTGACTTGCCAATATGATACTTGTGTCACTGTGTGCACTGATATGTCTTTGATCTTTTGCTTGGTTTGCGTAATGTTAACTAAATACAAGTAATACAAAAAATATATTTCAATGAGCACTTTCAGTTAAGGATATTTAGTTGACTTTATTCCCAATACATGCCTCGAAATTGAAGCATGCAGGTTTCCTCACGATGTTTTCCTTCGCCGAAAAGCCAGTGGTGTTACAAATCGTACATAAATTCCGAAAAACTCATTGGTACGAGTCAGCCTAGACGGGGATCGAACCATCGCCTCCTGCATGGCAGGCAAGGTTACTCGCCACTGGACCACCACGGCTTTTTTTCACTCTATCAAAGTCTTAATTAATTGCGTGGGATAGATTATCAACATTATATCTACTGGTACGTTGACACAGACGAAATATAAAAGCAATATAACAGCATGCTGATTTGTGGCCAAATAAGGCAAGCGTAGGCGACACAGGTGTGGCTTAGTATTAACAAAGTTATTAATGCATCTTTCGATCACTCTTTTGTGGCCAAGTGGCAAGTGTGGTCCGCTGTGCTTTTTAACCTGTGATTTTTTTAATAAAAAGTGTAAATGATGAGCTACGTTGAGTTTTTATACGAATTATTGGAGGTAAGTTATTCAAACTCAAAATGTTTTATTCAAAATAATATCACATGGATAGCTTTCTGACGTCATTTTTGACTCTACCGCCGCGGCGGAAAGAGTTCCGTTGCAGAGAAGATGCGGCCAGAAACTCTATAACACACATCTTTTTAATAAAAAACAAAATATATACAAAGTACACTCACAAATACAATAGTGAATTACATAGTATAACATCGTCAAGATCAGACATTTTGGTCATTCATATAATCATCGAGTTTATAGTAACCTTTTTTACAGAGGACTTGCTTAATTTTGTGTACAACACATACTCGTACATATCCTCACGCTAATGTCCCACTGGGTTAGGCAGAGACATTTGATCGCTACACATGTTCAAAATTATAATAGGTATGTACCAAACACAATAGTAGGAAATATACAATAAACAGATTATTAAGTACTATGCATAATTAAGTACTATGCATTATTGATTGATTGAATAAATCGGTATTTGTATTGACATTATTTTAGTCCCAAAAGAAGATTCAAAATATAGTTGTGTTCATTATTAGGTAATTACATAATTATGCCCTCAATTTATCATGGGTATTTGTTTCGGCAGCCCGATAGCACAGACGGTAGTGATCCTGCCTGCTGTGCTGAGGGTCGCGGGTTCGAATCCCGTAAGGGACATATATTTGTATGATGAATTGAATATCTGTACCTGAGTCATGGATGTCTGTATCTATATATGTATTCTATATCGTTGTCTAGTCATCATAACACAAGTTCAGACTAGACTCTGATACTTTAAATGTGGATAGATAATTTGTGTGACAATGTCCAAGATATTTATTTATTTATTTGTAATAAATTTATTAATGAAAGAAACGTCACAATAGATTGGTAAGATAGTACAATAAGAACCAGTTAAGGTTATCTATCGACTCGTCTAGGACGTCTTAATTAACAGTTAGGATAACTAACATGTTATTTACTTAATTACGTACATACAATATTTAAACCTTTACTACAAATGATGATGATTGTTAATTCGTATTGTAAAACGTAACTAAATTGAGTCACTATTATGTTAGTACTAGCTGTTGCCCGCGACTCCGTCTGCGTAGACCTTAAAAAAGTATCATATGTGTTAATCCAGATCACATTCTATCTGTGTGCCAAATTTCATTAAAATCCATTCAGTAGTTTTTACGTGAAAGAGTAACAAACATCTATCCATACTTACAAACTTTCGCGTTTATAATATTAGTAGGATTATTCCGAAAATTATAAACACTGCTTGCAACTGATATTCACCTACTAGTAAAATTTTGCTCAACACCATTAGGTACTATTTCATTCAAATAAAGACTAAAATCCAATGACAAACCTGAACATAACTTAACCCTAACTTGTCCAATTAGTTTAAAAGACACCATTAAGATTACCTACCTACGTTCTTGGAAGACATGACTTACATAAAGAAGCGTGAGAATTTTTAACACTGTGATTAACTAAATAACAGTTTAGGGAGTTAAAATGACCAACTATAATATGCTGACTGATTTTTTTAAGGTGATGACCAGGAGTGTGATTTTTGAAACTCATTCGTTGAACAAAGCAGTTGAAAATGTGCTACTGCTGATTTGACTTTCAAAAATCGCACTCTCGAAGTATGATTTTTGAAAGTCAAATCAGCAGTAGAAAGATACGTAACTCCATAGTAATATTGACATTTTCAACTGCTGAGTTCAAAGTATGAATTTCAAAAATCGCACTCCAGACCACCAAACTGAATAACATTGTCTATGGGACCAACATCGAAATCGCAAAAAAATCTGCTGTTCCATGTAAAACTGCAAAATGTATTCGACCCAAATGTATGGGACAGATTTTTTTGGCGATTTTGATGTAGGCCTCATAGAGAAAGTTGTTCATTTTGATTATCTGGTCATCCCCTTAAAAGCCCGTCACCTTATTAATAAGGACCCTGCATATTGTAGGTACAGTAGATGTGTCGGAAAAACGATCCACAGGCACTTTAACCTTTGACGTGCCGAAACATTGATCTACACCGCGAAAGAATATAACTAGATTTTGTAATGTCTGGAATAGCGGCATTCCAGGTGTTAAATCAACATCCATAGGTAGATAACTCTTCATTCTCAAATGGTAACAAAACTGAACAAGTCCAAACATGAACAAGATTATAGTTAACGTGTTTTATTTGTGACTGGAATATATAATGAGAAATATTCCTTATAAAGGAGCTTTAATATCCATTTAATTTACATTTACTTCCTTTTAAGTTTTACTATGTTATTGGAGAAAATTTTAAATTTTTTGGCTGAAGTAAAAAGATTAATTATAATTTATTTCTCATTAGCTTCTCGCGGAGTCTCTCATCAGACCTCAGGATGTGCAATTGATCTTCTGAGAATGATCGGTGAATTGAATATTGACCCCTTAGAATCGTTGCAAATGTGTTTCCATGCTATTCCTAACAAAGTGTTTTTTTATTACCACATTGATAGTTTGGGGTCGAACTAAACGAAAAAAAAAAAGGTTTCTTTGACATTGATTCTCAGTGTATAAAGATAATTTCTCAATTTGTTAATTAACTCTAAATAGGACTCTACTATTGCAAGATCGTCAACAGTCGTCTGACATTGCGCAACAGCGAGTTTACAACTCCTAGTTAGGTATTACAACTTACCACTGCCTTATCGATCTTTTCCTGTTTTACTTTTTTATTTCTCTATTAGCGAATGTTTTAGATACTTTTTAGAACTGTAATTGGTGATAGAAAATGTTGATCTTTCGAAGATGAGGAAAAATATCAGTTCACGATGTTGTAGATAAATAAAATATAATATACTTACATAAGTTGTAATATAGGTACAAAAGATAGGTAGGTCATAGGTCTTATGAGGATATGTTCAGCAGTCGATGATGATGATAATAGGTACATAAATTCACTACCATATTCCTTTTCAAGATGGCAAAAGTTAGATTCACTATTATCAACTACAGGGTCCTTCTTAATATGCTGACACTTTTATAAGGGGATGATCAGATCGACAAACTGAACAACTTTCTCTATGGCACCAAAAAATTTGCTGTTCCAAATTTGTTCCAATGTTGTTTGGAACAGCAGATTCTTTGTCGCGATTTCGATGTTGGTACCATAGAGAAAGTTGTTCAGTTTGAGGATCTAGTCATGCCCTTAAAAAAGTGTCAGCATATTAAAAAGGACCCTGTGTAAGTCATCAAGTTGTGATAGGTGGTTATTATAGCCTATCGCTCACAATAAAACTGCACAAGTTTATAAATACAGATCTAACGAAAAAAACATTCTACGTTTTTCTTCCAAAATTGTTAAAGTAAAAAGATTTCAAGCTTTTCAAGTAATAATTACTAACATATTATGCTAAACCTCCCAAGAGCACGCCTAAAAGATACCTAATAGTCTTATCATTGTTTCTGACCACCCCGAAAGAGATTATGGTCGTGCGTTTACTATTCAACTTACACTTGACTCAAGTAACTAAACGGTAACAAAACATCTTAACTAAAACCGTCATCAGTTCCCACAGAGTTATCGCGAACCGTTAATCTCTATTACGTAACGTACGTTACGTTATTGTTCACGTTTTAACGCTTTACGTGGGCTATGAGCTTCTGTCTCGTCACCGCTTTAATTTAATTAGATTTCTGATAAGACTTATTTTGTAGAAAGTAAAACAAGTGGTTGGATGAAAATACGTTGTTTTTGATAACCACAGTTGCAGTTGGACCAAAAAGGAAGTCTCTTTTTGGAAATACATAGGTTTGTGAGCATTTCGATTTTGTTAAGCATTTTTAATACTTATGCAACATTTTACTATAAACATTGGGTCGCGAGAGTTCGAAGGTTACCTATGAACACCATTCGAGCATACACCTCAGAGAGGAAACAGTTTAATAAACTAATATAAAGCACTGCCGTAATCTAATTCATTGAACTAAGTTATACTAATGATTGTGACAACTGTAGAGTTTCTGGCCGCATCTTCTCTACAGTTAGATTTCCGAAGCGGTGGTAGAGTCAAAAAAAAATTTTGTTTGGTATATATCAAAATATCAAACTTTGTATTACCTCATCACCAATAGTGGTAAGCTAATAGGTTTCTACAGATGTCATTGCCTACAATACTGTCAGGGCACAGGAGGCACGGGCCTAGAGCCCCAGGTTGCACGGGAAAATAGTCATAGTCGGGGAAATCTACGGATTTTTGTATGGAGAAGGTTGCATTAATTGCACTTTTGGTGATAATTTGGAATATAATAGATTTATACCTGAAAAACATAAATTCCCAATAATCCCCAATTTTTTAGTGTTTATTATTGAATAATTAAGACATTTACTAAACATTAAATTTAGGTACGAACAAAAAATGAAAAACTGGTGATTTTGTACAGGATGGCTTCATTCAATACGTTTTACTTATTACAATAATAATCCCCGGTTAATATCGTAAATTTGAGTAGATATTTAATATTTTGTAAGTCTTCAATAATTATAACCACAAAACGAAATTTATTTACTGTTTGTTTGTACACATTAAATTTGCCTTGTGATAATTAACTGTCTCTTTTGCTAGTATGCTGAAAGAAATATCTTTCGAAATAAGTTTGCCCTTTGTACATTTATATCGATTTAAGGTATTTCTCAGGTTCCTGAGCCAATATAACCACGAAAATTCGACTAAAGTGTTATAAACTAACAGTAATATTATTTCAAGCACATTTTACTAAAGTGTCTTTAATGCAATCTCAAACCTTATTTTTCCTAGACTATCAGACATTTGGCCATAATCATGTCGCTGTGCTATGAAACCTAGTCCACTTTTTTCTCTAGGTAAAGCGATATAGGGTAGACAAAGTCACTGCTATACCTATAGGTTATGTTTAAGATTAGTTTTGGATTGCTTAGGAAGGATTTAGGTCAAGTTTCTGTGTCGGATTTTCCATCTGTAATCTTTGTTATCTATATTGATTAGTTTATCTCGGTTCCAAATTATTGAATACTGTATAGGTACTGCATATTTATTACTTTTCTTATGTTTACAATGATTCTGTAGGTATTTATGGAAACAAAATTTACTTTGTTACATATTTTTACAAATATAATAATCACTGGATAGGATAGGTAACCAAATGAACAGTTTTAAGTACTCTAACATGATACAAAAACCATATCTATCACAAAGCAAACAATCGCAAAATAAAAATCAATATCCCGACCGATGACATGACAAATGTAAATATTATGCGTTGCGTAGGCGCGTGCGCATCCTGCGATAAGATGGCGCCGCTCCCGTCGGAGGCTGTCTGATATCCGGAACACTTCGGCGAATTTGCAATTTGATATGAAATATAATCTGCATTCTTTCTTTTTAACCAGCCTTTCAAAGGGCATTGGTTTCGCAACTCTGGTATAAGCAGGATCCGGTTTTAAATTTACTTTTTTATCCGGGAATAGGTCACCACACATTCTCACCTTTGTAACTCCTGTAAACAAGTATCAACAGCGACCACTTCACCATCATCATCATCATGACCGTATCGGCCACACCGATTATTTACTCACAGCTGAGAGCGACGTTCGTGTGCTCTCAGGTGGCTGACGTACCCGATTTTAAAGTAAATCTGCACTTCAGCACCCCTCAGACACGATTATAATTGATGGCCGCAGGTGGACGTTGCAGAAGGATTACTAGGCGATGAAGTCCAGAGAGGTTTAAATTAAGTATTTACGTCATCTTTTCTATCCGTGAGTGTCGTATGACTAAGGGATAAGGTGTCTTCTGCAGTTATTGCAATGTTTCAGTGCGTCTTGTACTTGTAATATGACACTCGCTTGTCTCCGTATAGCGTGTCCATATCACAACAAGCGATTACCTTGAAGCCTCTTGATATTCTCACTTTACTTTCATGATGATCTGGGGTCTATTTCATAAACATGACAATTGTAATTTACAATGACGATTTGATATACATTACTGATAATGTTAGGTCATATTGTTAAATTCTTTAAGTAACCAGCAATGCATCCTGAATTGTCATTGCAAATTACTATTGCTATGTTATGTGTATGAAATAGGCCCCAGATTTGATCAGGTTTTCTTATAGATATTTGTTTTATTCATTGGAAATATTGGAATGTAGGCGTGTAAAAACAACATGTATTTTATTTACGTTAAATTTGTGGTTTCTAACTGACCTACAATGAATCATGTTGTTTTACATTTTACAAGTAAACTGACCAATGATAAAAGCCAATTAATGGAATTGTGATTTATGATTAACGTCATTCATTCATTCAATGTTGTAAGTCTACTAAACTTTTAGGTATTTACAATAAGGATATTATTGATCATGTCATTTTAGCTTACATGTCATTCACCTCGACTCTATTTCGATGACTCAATACCTTATTGGTGTAATAAAGTATCCTTGTCAAATAATCTGTTTGAAAGAATAATGAGACGGTCTTATTAAAATTCTGTACATGTTTTTAAAGTATATATTCATTGTCTAGCCCTATTTAGATGCTCTACTACATTACAAACGAGCATAGCATATGCTCACGACTATATTCCCCGAGGGGGTAGTCAGAGATATTCTGAAACCTCAGAATATCTCTGACTACCGGTAGTATCGAAACTCTGTCCAGTGTGACGGGGGGTGGGCCCGTCGCCACTTATAATGGACAGTGGGTACAATACATGCCTCGAAATTGAAGCTTGCAGTTTTCCTCACGATGTTTTCCTTCACCGAAAAGCCAGTGGTGTTAAAAATCGCACATAAATCGAAAAACTCATTGGTACGAATCGGCCTGGACGGGGCTCGAACCATCGCCTCTTACAAACGACTCTGCTATAAACTCTTAAACTGCCGCTCCGATAACTTTCTGGTCAATAGATGGCATTGCATTGATCTTGCATATTAATGCAATCAGTACCTATATAAAAAAAAAAGTGCCATCTATAACGAGCTATTTGTTTTTTTCATTTTCAGTTGATATTTCAGCAATAAGTAAGTATGCATTTTTTCAAATGTTCAATTTTTTTTAGAACTGAATAAAAATCTCCTGATTATTTGTGATGGGTTTCGGTAACTCCTATTATTCTATTTATAATCTCTGGTTTTACATTACGGAATTTAAGTGGCATAATAAACAATACAATAAAATAAGTTATCCCGCGATAACTATTAAGTCTTTTAACGCGATCACTTTACAATCTTGTTAACTTCACCAACATTTCATCGTTATAATACTCTCATGCCATAATTACGTCATCAGCACCATTTTGTTACCTCCCTTTCTAACTTATAAGGGAAAACAAAGAGGAAGTTATGGAGTGAAGAGCTAAAGTTCAAAATGGTTGTAAAGTTACCTATTTACGTACCTATTCTAGTTATAGGACAGTCATTAAACAAGTTTAGTGTACAGGCAAGGTGTTTGTTTGAAGTGGTGAACGTAAAAATTGGTTAAAAATAACTTTTATGGGGGATTCTCGGAATTTGATGGTTGGAGAATGACGGCTATATTTATTAGTTAATTTTATTATTAGGGTTGTGTAACTTGAAATTGGTTTCAAATAGTTAACTGTTATGTTAAAATAACACAATATAATTAATTATACCTAGGTACTTCATCGCATACTAAAACCAAATATATATATATATACAGAAATAATTTAAATTATAACCTGCAAATTTAAAGTAAGTAAATGAAAGAAGTGTGGTTTCCCCGAGCACTATTTCCTAATACTAATTCCTAAATGGCCCTAACCTAATAGTAACCTCAGTTTCAAATAAATCTTAAACCTGAATTAATCGCGTTACACACAGTTTCACACAAGGTCCAAATCGGACATTCGGATTTCAGGGGGAAAATTCCAACTATCCCTCTGGATACGTGGTTGATTGCAATTATCTGGTTATCTTAAACACTGTGCCTTTTCTGAAGCAAGAATCTAAGATTAACTCATATCTTGTGAAATATGAACTAAAAACTGGGTCAACAAAACGTTTTATTGCAAAAAGACAATTACCGAAAGCATTAATTTTACACTACCGTGCTAAACCGGAGATACGTTCTGCTTAATTTTATATGCGTTTTAAAGTTGCAGGCGTTTAACGGCATTATATTATAACGTAACGAAAGATCGTTTGGCGATACAGAGTTGAAAGGTCCGGTTGAACGTTACATGCTCACATGTGTAGGTTTAGGTATACGAGTATGTACGTTTTACATGGAGTCTCAAGTGAAACCTCCGAAAAAATGCTTAAACCTTCAAATGATTGGAATTAATATTACAAATTGTTACTCCATCACTAGATACTTAGTGTTTTTTTTTTGCTTCTTAATATGCTGACACTTTTTTAACGGCATGATCAGACTGTCAAATTGAACAACTTTCTCTATGGCACTTACATCGAAATCGAAAAAAAAACAGCTCTTCCATAAAAAACTGCGAATCCAACTCGAGCCAAAAGTATGAGACAGTTGATTCTTTTTCGCGAATTCAATGTTGATCCCATAGAGAAAGTTGTTCAGTTTGATGGTCTGATCATCCCCGTAAAAACCGTCAGCATATTAAGTTGGACCCTGTATATTCGTGTTAACCAATCAAATGTAAGGAAAGTAAGATAAAGCGACAAGAATGTGAAAGAGTGCATAAATATACAGACAGATTATACCTGTGAGATGGGACACGGCAGGTGGAAATGCTTGTCATCTGCTTACCCCATAATCTAAAGACAGGTGTGCGTGCCGATAAATACTTCATAAATAAAGATGTGATTGTCAAGAAATAACTACAAAGAAAAAGATTATAGTGTCGACCTATTTTCTCCACTATAAAACTAGAATGTCTACGATACCTATAATTTAAAAATAGTAGTAAGTAGCATAATAATATGCTCACGACTATATTCCCCGAGGGGGTAGTCAGAGATATTCTGAAACCTCAGAACATCCACGTTTCACCAGTAGTACCGAAACTCTGTCCAGTGTGACGGGGGGTGAGCCCGTCGCCACTTATAATGGATAGTGGGTAGTACATGCCTCGAAATTGAAGCACGCAGGTTTCCTCACGATGTTTTCCTTCACCGAAAAGCCAGTGGTGTTACAATTACAAATCGTACATAAATTCCGAAAAACTCATTGGTACGAGTCTGCCTGGACGGGGATCGAACCATCGCCTCCTGCACAGCAGGCAAGGTTACTCACCACTGGTCCACCACGGCTAGAGTAGTAAGTGATATAATGAATCAGCTAATGTTCTCTTTCTACAAGATCCTCTAACAAGAAGGAGGAGAGCACACCCTCTAAAGCTGATTGCCAAATACCAACAATGTTGTTGGGAAGTGACATACCGTTCGATTCAAAGAAAAAGTCAAATTTGATTGAGATCAACAGACGTGAAGACGTAAAAGACCCGATATTTTTATAATATTACAAGAATGGAAAAACAATTCGGATCAATGTCCGCAATCCAACCAACTAATAAAAAGGAACTCGCAATTCTGCCAACAAAATGGCGGTTTCCGGTGATCGATCAATCTGCGCTCGCGCTGTTACCCTTTGAACTGTAGTCATCATCCAATTGACATCAAACGGTTCGTGGCTTGTCTCATTGAGAGGTCACACTTGGATTGAGTGGTTTAGTTATTCTATGGAATTGTTTTGATGTGTAGGCACCAATCTACTAAGTTATGTTAGAAGAATTTGAATCTAGACATTTCTAAGTGTAGGTTGGTACAGTTGTTAGCAAGGCTCACTTGATCATAGTTTATACTTCATTCCAAATAAGGACGACGAGATTTTCCGATTCCTACTTAGCTTTCTGGCCAATTTTGATTACCAAATGTAAATAATTTATTGGATACATATACTATCCGACATATCTTGGACGTTAATAAAGCTGTTCTAAGAATAAGTGAGAAGTAGTGTTTCGAATCTGTTTGTGTAATGAAAAATGGCCTTAAAATTTCGTTGCTATTTTGAATGGAGTATAGATGCTAAAGACAAGAAAAGAGTAAGGGAGGCCTGCAAAACAGCGTTGCGCTGTACAATCATTCCTATTGTGGGTACCCTACATTGCCTATTATAGTTTTTATTTCTTACAAGCTAATACAGAGCTTTTATGCTAAATTATCTCAATTTTGTATATTCTTCATTTGTCCAGTTATAAGGAATCAAGTTCTAAAGCTAATTTGATGGCAAAAAAAAACATGGTCATGGCCGAAATTTTGCAATGAATTGCTGTAATAGCGTAAAATTTTTTTAAGAAATCTAAATAAAATATTTACATTTTATATTTTATTACTTAACCAATCCATTAAGTATACAACCGAAAAAATAACTACAGTAACTATGTAGATCTATTACGAAACACATCGTTTGATGCGCGCGCGCACAATTGATCAGTTGACATGACTGACCTTAGTCGGTTTCCGGTGCATTTTCAAGATGCCCGATTGATTTATTGGCATGTAACTGGAATTACTGCTTCGGTATTGTTTGTTACTGATAATTTTAATAAACGTATTGCACAATGATGTTATTTAAGGTCATAACGTTTACGTGTGAGTGTGTGTGATAGATAAGCATAGATACACTCTTTCGGCCTAACTGAAATTGGTTCAGTTGACCTTCCAAAGCGCTTCGCCGTCACTGGTGTGGTGCCTCTTTCATACTCCGCAGTAATAGACGGTAGCTGCTCCCTGAGCAATGCTGAATTTGTCAGTTTCGAAAAAAAACAACTCCAGAATCTGATAACGGTACGATCGGAGATGGGGTCGGACTGATCGAATGCACAACGGTGTCTAACCGGTATCGTTAACCACATGATGGCATCAGAGACATGAAGATTCCCGATCCGCGAATGGAGATCTAGGTCTCTTCTTGGACGATGTTATTCGAAGTCTGACATCACACTGTAGATTTATTGTTTGTGATGTAGAGACTGGCTGGACATGAGCAATCGAGTTTTTCCAAATTCAACCCTTTTAGGTCTAATCTTAACCTGGGGTTCCTGACTGCAGTGGAGATCAGTAGGGAACTAAAAAAGGGGCGATCACAAAAGACCAGAGATGGTCGCAGTGGCGCTGGTGCATGTCTGTCAAGGCAATCAACTCCCAATAATATAGTAAGTCATAAACTCTGGGCTAATACTGCTGTTTGATAAACAGATTTTGGAGATATTCGTTTTTCCTGCTCTATCTTTGATTAAATTCGTTGCAGATTCCAAGACAGATTGGTCTAGTGGCCGCCGCTCTTGATCCTGGTTTACAAGAGTTACAGTGGTGTCTATGTCCATGTAAGATGATCTTGTCCGAGGAACGTGTGTTCGTAGACTCCAAGTTCGTGGTATCAGAAGGAGGGAATTCAATGAAGAGACGATATACAGTTCACGAAAGTCCGATTATATTGTCAGATCTAAAACAGTGAATTACATGATTTTTACGTTAGTGTTTTACATAGGTGTTGTTATAGGGACGCGCGGGGACCGACTGGCGATCGCTGCGCGCTATAAAACGGTGTGGCACAAAAGTGCTGACAAATGAATATATGTACATACCCGTACAATCTTATTTGAACTAAAAACGCTCAAGTAGTTTCCCCCATATCATTCAATGTTACAAGTATCTCAAAGTTACCGTTTAGTCAAGTAGGTACCAAGGTATCAACATCGTCGGTAATGTCAGTTATTTCGTTACTGTAACGTAACGCCACGCCATGTTATTGCTCGGTTTTATTACGTTATCTGTGGCTACCGGTTGCTAACCGTAATGGCGAGTGTTGCTAAAATTAGGACTGGTTAAAAATTGTGTGGCTGACGATGATGATAGTTCGAAAAAATAACGATTTTTTTTTAACTACTCTCTCAATTTTGTTTTAAGTCAGCACATGGCAACACGTCTACCTATATAGGGGAAATGTAGGTAATGGGGATCACTTAAGCGAGAATGAAAAAAAAAGCAAATCTATGTATCAACTATTTATTACTGTGTTCTTATTATAAACTTTACTTTCTTAACTATCAATTGAGATCAACTTTAATCACTTTGGTTTATAAATTTTGGTTCAATAAAAAAATTAAAAAAAATTAAGTTTGATCACGATTGTCAACATCGGTTGGCAATGGTGATCAGCATGTGGACAATGGTGATCAACACATATCGCACACATAATTGTACGCAGAGTCCCATCCAGTACAGTCGGCATGAGCCCAGAACTTTCTAGAACGAACTTTCGGCATCTACAAACAAAAAATAATACTGTTTTACCGAGATTAGGTAGTGTGGGCAATGGGGATTAGTATGTAGGTAATTGGGATCACCTGACTCCGATTACCTACATGGGCAAACTGACGAAAAAAAAAATCCTGAGGAGAAATTATAGGTTATAATAACAATAAAGCTGTTGAATTGCACACTAAAATGCTACGACTATTACACATTACAAGTACAGTAATAAATATTTGGTATTTTGTGATTTACCTTCGGATTTATCAACTCGAAAAATTAGATGAAAATGGCGCGAAACCTTCACACACCTGTTACTCTCCGACGCGTCGCGCGAACTGAGCCAATCAACGGCCGCGCACGGGAATGACGTAATGCTAGCGTGTAGTTATGTAAGCATCGTTTGGTTGCGTTCGGTTTTTGTTATTTTGAGGTGATCACCATTGCCAACTGACTCCCATTGCCTACATTTCCCCTACAACCAAATTAAGCTGGACGCGCATAGGTCGAGTAACGTATTACGTTGCGCGGCCAGCTTTTGTTGGTTTTATATAGCTTGATATGTCGCTGTGTGTACTCAAATCTGATTGAAAGAATGTTTTTTTTTTCAAGTGTATTTTGTTGTATTTCCTTATTTTACCAAGGAAAGCGAAATTATAAATAATGTCGTTATATTTGTGATATCTATAGTTAAAGATGTTCTTCTCACGTAGGTAAGTAGGTAGGTACTTCCATGATCTACCATTAGGCATACAAATGTATAAAATAGAAATGAACGAAAGAAAAAACACAAACCACTGCGCAACAAAACAAATCATTTAAATAATTAGGTATTGTTTTATCTTTGGTTTTATGTTACACAAATTATGAAACTTTCAAAGGTACATTTCACCTTTTTCCATAACCAGTTACATTACAGTTACACATTACATTAAATTGTTCCCAATGAACTATTTTCTGTCCGAATAGGAAATGTTTTAAAAACGTATAAAGGTAATACGTGCTCAAATGACTTTTTGTAAACTCACACGCATATCTGCGGTCTCTGGCGGGAATTTGTGGCGCGAAAAACGTTTAGAAAGGACGTCTGGCATTTGAGCAATGCCGCCGTTTTATCTATATTTTAGTCGTTTTAGCTGTGTAAGACTGATTCGACATGCGTAATTCTAGTAGGTACTTACAGCCGTAAAAATAAATGCAATTTCTATAAAATCGCGAACTTGTAATTGCGTCGAGTATGCAGATTTCATAAGTGTTATTTGTATACGTTTTCGACATGTTCGTTGCAAAGTGTAGTGAAATAAGTTTTGTCGTATCTTTATCGATCGCAATTTAATTACTTAGATAATTATAGGCACAGAACATTATAAGAGGGGTTAGAAATGCAAAGTAGCGCTTTTGCTTCGGAGAAGGCTGTCGCCACTTGTCTTCCCGCTCACGCTGCTACAATTACTCATGCCCTCTCGCTTGCACCACGCCGCGCGGCTTATGGTGTTATGCAAATCATTACATAACCTGTGGCGACACGTTCCACGCCTACTTTGCACTTCTAACCACTCTTATAATGTTCTGTGATTATAGGAAATAAATAGGGCAGTTTTAAGAATAAGTGAGAGTAAGTGTTTCAAATCTCTGTTTCTGTAATGTAAAATAAATAAAATTTCGTTGCTATTTTAAATGGAGTATAGAAGAGCCCACCACCTTTGAAGCGACTAAGGGACACGGTATATTTTGTAGTGTTCTTGTGGGCTATGAAGGTCCACCATAACTTGACACTTCATTTTATTCTGATACCTTAAATACGCAAAATAAAAAAGACTTTGCTACTCCGGCACGTTTACTTTGACCAGACCAGACCAGTTCATTTTCAATTCACACAAATGTATACTTCATCATCATCATCATCATCAGCCCATCATCGTCCACTGCTGAACATAGGCCTCTCCCAAGGCGCGCCACAAAATTCTGTCCTCGGCCTTCCTCATTCAATCACTCCCCGCGACATTTTTTAGGTCGTCTGTCCAGCGGGCAGCAGGGCGTCCCACACTACGCCTACCAGTTCGCGGTCTCCACTCTAGAACTCTGACACCCCACCGGTTTTCAGTGTATACTTATAATT
Organism: Agonopterix alstromeriana; assembly: GCA_963924505.1. Taxonomy (NCBI): domain Eukaryota; kingdom Metazoa; phylum Arthropoda; class Insecta; order Lepidoptera; family Depressariidae; genus Agonopterix; species Agonopterix alstromeriana. The sequence goes on along the minus strand of OZ004669.1, from coordinate 1,627,460 downwards.
TCTTTATTTTTGTGAGTTTATTTAATTTTAACAAAGAAAAAAAAAGGAAACACTCTTAAATGAGTTAGTGGAAACTTAATTCTCAAATTGAAAACTCGAACGAAATTCAACACCAGCGCGCCGTGTCGACAGCCAACCTAATTGATATCATGTTCCATACTCAAATGAAGTGTTCTATTTTCAAAATTCCTTCAAACGCAGAGAGAAATGTTTTTTTAAAAGAAAACGGCTGCTTTTATCGATTAATAATCGAATTTCAACTTCTGACATCGATTGACGCATTGTAAACAAAAACAAAGCAGTGCATTAGCATTGATCGATGATTAATCGTTTGTCGGACGGTTCATTGAAGAATTATTCTCGTCAGTCGTTCGTGAATGAAAAAAGATAATAGAATTACACCTACGCATTATTACGTTAATTTCTGAACGTATACACATTTTTTTTAAGAACGGAAAAGAAAGTTTAAAAACAATAAAATTATACACCTTTTGTTGCTTTTCCTGTGTCATTATAACGCACAATATTGTCTAATTGAAGACTAATTTATAATTGTAGAAATAGTAAAATGTTACCTTAGTATCGCTGCACAAATTGAAACATTAAATTGTAATGGCGATTGTGACAGAATTCCAGACCGCCTAGGGAGACTTTATTACAATTACAATTTGAATTACAAGGTTCTCTTTACAAAAAAATCGCAGTTTAGATTTATTAATGCTGGGACTAATATCAAGGGTATATTATTACTGTTGGCGCGCTCCATACTAACAAAGTCTGGTGATATTTTCAATACTAACCGATTAAACTCAATGAAACGTTGCAGAAACAATCTAGAAACAAATCTCTATGCTTGTATCGTGTCACATTTTCCTTAAAATGTACAGTTTTAAAGTTACAGTGCCTCAAAGATTTCCATACAAATATAAAATTAATGCTAGCATTGAAACTGTATATTTTAACGAAAATCGGACACGATAGAAGCATACAGATTTATTCCTAGAATGTTTCTGCAAAATTTCATTGTGTTTAATTGGTTAGTATTGAAAATATCACCAGACTTCGTTTGTATGCAGCGCGCATTTACGCATTCGGAATAAACTTCTCTTAAGTAGTTTATCTACTTATTTTGATATCAAGACAGAATTAACTTTCTAAGTTAAAGTTAGTGGTTTTTTAATTGTTTTTTTGCTAATCTACAGATTTAATATCTTGCAGATTTTATGCACTATTTGCAATAATCTTTTAGAAATCTCTAACGGATAACTATTTAAATTCTTTCACTCATCTATTTTCTTTCTAGGAAGTATTGTCACATACCATTGTTACAATTACGGCTATAATTACAATTGTAATTTACATTACATATTCCACGGTACAGTTCCGCTAGCCGGGCGGGCATCGAACCCTGACTTGACGTGTGCCGACCACCATAGATAATGATCGTTTCTTTATTGTTTAAATTACTTACTGTGGTTTTAGCAGGGAAATGCTTTTTGTGTGTAGGAAAAAAGTTGAAAGTGCCGCACTTTTGTATTGTAATTTTGTAGTTAGATGGTTAGTTATCCGTTATGTAAAATAGTATAGATTCAATTGTGTACCTAAGTCGTTTTTTCAATGTAACTGTCAACAATTTGATTTTTTAAACATAAAGTTTACTTCTTTTCGAAAAAAATGCCATTAAAAATTGTGTTTCGGTAACTTAATATGCTGACACTTTTTTAAGGGGATGATCAGACCATCAAACTGAACAACTTTCTCTATGGGACCAACATCGAAATCGCGAAAAATAAATCTGCTGTCCCATACATTTGTCTCAAGTAGGTTTGCAGTTTTGTATGGAAGAGGTGATATTTTTATCGCGATTTCGATGTTGGTCCCATAGAGAAAGTTGTTCAGTTTGACGGACTGATCATCCCATTAAAGAAGTGTCAGCATATTAAGTAGGACCCTGTATGTAGAGACTTTAAAGCACGTTGATTCTGACAGTTTTTCATTCAAACGCTCTCTACATGTAAAATTTAGATTTGTTAGGTATTCTAATACATTTTAGTTTAGAGCTCGATATAACTATTTTCAAACAAACTCTACAATGTATAAACTTTTACTACAAGTTTAGTTTACTAAACAAGTACTTGAAACTAATCTCTGGATATATTTTTGTGCCTTGTTTACATTCCCACGACAGCTCGTGTCGATAGCTCTACGAATAACAACATACTTTTATCACTCTACATTTCAATTTTCTACCTTATTGGCTTCTTCATAAGTTATATTGCATATGAATAGTTAACATTGTCTAGTAGGGCGCCGTCAGTTGTCAATCAATCGACGAAAGCCCTGTAAACAGAAGCAGAAAGTATAAAATTGCCAAAGTAACTAAACGAATTACTGTTTTGAGTTCAATGACAGTGAAAGGGACATCTAAACGAGTTTAAAAAACTGAATCAAGTTTTTAGAATGAGAGGATTATCCTTATTCAAAATAATCTACTCTTTACCAATGAAATAAGTTGTTAATAATAAGTATAGGTACAAGAAGAATAGATTGATATAGCTTCATCTTCTTGTGGTGTCATCTCCTATCGGAGGTTAGTTAGAAGCTATCATTAGGGCTATTCTGATCCTGGAGACTGTAGCCTTGAACAGTGAGGTGGTGTTCATATCGAACCAATCACAAGGTTCTTAAGCCAGGAAGTCCTTCTATCAGGCATTCGTCTCCCTACAGTCTTCTCCAGATTAATAATCTGGAGACGTTGGTATTTTTTTTACTTCTCATAATGTGACCGAGGTACTTTAGTTTCAGAGTTTTTGTATTTTAGGATTTCCACTCTTATTCATCCTCTGCACTTTTAATATTCATAAGGCGTTCCATTCTATTATTATACAAGGTGTAAGGAAAAGTGTCATTAACCTTTAAATCACATACTCTACCTATCAGCCTGAACAACTTTAACTATGGGAGCAAAACTGATCAGAACGAAGGTATTGCAGTTTAGTATGGGACAGATGATATTTCTTTTTGTTCTGACAGGTTGGCTCCCATAGTAAAAGTTGTTCAGTTTGATGGATAGAGTATGTGGTTTAAACGTTAATGATACTTTTCCTTATACCCTGTACAGAATGTGGTACGATTTAAATAAACCCATCATTTTATAGATTATTATATATATCAGACAGACATACATTTTATGACACTTTTTTAAGGGGATGATCAGACCATCAAACTGAACAACTTTCTCTATGGGACCATCATCAAATCGCGAAATAAAAACCAATTGTCGAATACATTTGGCTAGAGTAGGTTTGCAGTTCTGTATGGAACAGCAAAATTTTTTTCGTGATTTCGATGTTGGTGTTATAGAGAAAGTTGTTCGGTTTGATGGTCTGATCATCCTCTTAAAAAAGTATCAGCATATTAAGACGGACCCTATATTCAGTTTGTACGTAATTCAAAGCTCTGTAGATGATGCTCTACTCTGTTCGTCACGTTTATTACAATCCATTGTTAAAATAACCCTTAATTCGCCACGAAATAAATTAGAGACGTCAAATTGACGCCCGCAGCGAACCGGACATGTTTGTCCAATGAATTTGACACGAACAATTGTTCTCAAAATGGCGAGCTTTTCTATAAAGAGACTTTGGCATACATAATGTCAATATAACACCGTTAGGTAAAGTATTTTGATTTAACTCTTATGTTTAGGCAGTAAGTTGGAGAATAGCTTGGTTTGAGGGGCTTGGATAATGGAGCATGTGTTGCATATATTACAAGAATGTGTTATGTAATTTTGATGGGCAAAAAGGAGAGATGTATTGTTGCTGCCAACTAGAGCGTGGATATTAGTCTAAATTTGATTGTAAGCAGTGTAGCTGGTATTGGTTCCATTCTTGTTCCATTTAATAAACACGACAATTGTTATTTACAATGACAATTCGGTACCTATTTAATGTTTTTTTTTGGAGTATGGAGTGTGAGCGAGCTTACACGCAGGTGAAACGAGCGCTGGTGTCGAGCGAGGTGCTGGCTATTTTAAAATGAAAGGATTACAGATATTTTTAATCAAATAACTTCGTTTTTCGGTCCGTCCAGTGACGTCACTGGAAAACCTGTGAACTCCTTGGTAAACTTAAAATCAACTTAAAATAACTGGCCATTAAAAAAAAAATTTATTCACAATGTCAGAATTTGACATTTGATGTTGCCGTTTCTGTTTCCAACATAGAGTTAGAAAGAGAAGGCAGGACATTTTTTATTTTTAATGAAGCAGTAGTTTTTCTCCATGGAGTTCGAATTATTTTCTCTCCACCATTTTAAAATTTTAATTTTAAAAATTTAATTTATATTGATAAACTTGATGAATCGCGAAAAAAAACCCGCTCTTTCATACAAACCTGCAGTGCCGTCTCGACTCAAATGTATGGGACAGCTGTTATTTTTTATTTTTTCTCCATAGTGAAAGTTTTTCCGTTTCATAGTCTGCAGCACCCCCTTAAGTAGGTATTACTAGGGTGTTTTGGCTACACCCTGTATACTACTAGCGTGTTTTGTTACACTCTGTATAAGTCTAGTACGCAAAACGTATTAGGAATAAAATATCTAATTACAAGGCAATCTCGGAGAATCGCCCACGGACCAGATAACTAGTTGCATCACGTCACCCACGCGGACAGACAGACAAACAAGTAACCTTCATTAGTAGACCTTGGTAAATATGTAATCAATTTTACTGTTTGTTAGAAATTAAATTGGCCTTTGTGACCCTTCATATTGTCAGCATTAAGGCAGCCAAACCTTCAAAAGCCAGAGGCTGTATTCCGTGGCATAAAGTGAGAATTGAGACAATTTGTGGTTATCATCAGCCTATATCAACTTTTCAGTGTATTTCCCAGTGCAATTCCCAGTCTTGTACTAATTGCAACTAGAATTTACCAGCGGTTCTAGAGCCCAATTGCGCTAAGTTAAAATATCGAAGTTCTATTCTTATCAAATTTCAGTTCTAATCACATTTCAATCCAATTATTATTCAACTTTACTTAATTCCGCATCGCGCTAAACTCTATGTAACTGACAGCCCTTAACGTCTGAGCTATGTGTCAAAACGGCTCTAACGGCTGTCAAGAGCAGTACCGCGATTAGCGCAATACCAAAAGTGTCAAAAGTTATAGTTCGTACGTAGTCCAATCACGGTTCAATCACCGAATATTTACCGCGATTGCAGCCCTAGTCCCGGAGAATGTATTTCTTTTGCTTTATCTCATCTACTATTCGCAATATTTGGATAGGTACAGCACTTCCAGAGTTTCCTTTGCTATATTCTTATTAAAAGGTACTAGGTGCATAGGAAAGAGACATATATAAAATGTTTAGATCTAAATCTAAGTGTCTTTAGTTATTTTAGTCACTTATTACGATTCTTAGGATCCCTGATTTAGTATTATGCATCCAGCTACCTTCTTTATAAGGTTGCATGCGCATAACACTTGGGTTCTTACTTTTTAGTAATTGTCTCAATGTTTTGTTGAGTTTCACATCTTGACCGTATCAGACAATTTTGAAGATCATATTACTTATTTGCGGTACATTGAACTTATGTGGATGTTTTAGTATAATTCTCTTTCACTTTTTTGACACTTCGGAATGCTACAGACAAAAAATATTAAAATGATACGCCTCCGCTCTCGCACCATGTTTGTTTAATTAATTAAACAGATTTTTAATTTTATATTGACTTAAAACTGTAGTGGGCGTAAATTCTGAGCGTTGACGTCCAAATATGGCACCCTTGTTTACTTTTATTGCATTTCTTAAGGTTCTCTATAAGTCATTTGCATTTTAAAAACTGGATTTTGATTTACTACTTAATATTGAATCTTAAAAGTATATGTAAGCCGTGGTGGTCCAGTGGCGAGTAACCTTGCCTGCCGTGCAGGAGGCGATGGTTCGATCCCCGTCCAAGCCGACTCGTACCAATGAGTTTTTCGGAATTTATGTACGATTTGTAACACCACTGGCTTTTCCGTGAAAGAAAATATCGTGAGGAAACCTGCACGCTTCAATTTCACACCCCTCACCCCCCGTCACACTGGACAGAGTTTCGGTACTAGTGGTGAAACGTGGATGTTCTGAGGTTTCAGAATATCTCTGACTACCCCCTCGGGGAATATAGTCGTGAGCATATACCATGCCATGCCATGCCTAAAAGTATCTGTGTTTAAATCAAATTCAACATGAAGTTATTTTATGTTTTGGTATCCATCGTCTTTAATCTAATCCATGAATTCAGAGTGCTTAACGTCAGTTCCAAACGAATGATCTCTCACAAATGGCAGAGAAACATCCTCATTTTCTTTCTATCCTTTTGCTGGCACTTGTTGCGTATCAAAAGGGCGTAAGCGCCGGGATCGGCTCATAAGCCTATGACGTTCTAATCCGGCTATGTTTACGATACAACGAGTTCTATAATTGAGCGATGCGGGAGAGTTCAACACATCGCTGTCCATCTTTTTAGAATACGACACAAATAACATTCTATATTTGTAAATTTATACACCAACTTCGACATCGCTTTTCTCAACTTTCGCCTTTATAACAACGGTTTTAGGAAGTAAACTTGTCTGCATTGGCAGATAGGATTAGGTACTTTGTTTCGCTCGTATAGAATATAGATCCTAAGGTGGTACGGTTATGCGGCATCCATGCCGATGACCACATGCATCAATGTTTGTAAATAGAACGTCTTGTACTAAAGGAACGTTTTGGTCTCATACTAATTCGAACGGTGTCAGTTCCAATGCTTGTTTGTCTCCACACTTCGGAGGATAGTAAATAATGATGGTTCGATGTAAAGTGAAGTAGGAAATAGGGTAGCGAGGTGTTAGTTAGATCATTAGAGACGCGAAGACATATGCGTTGGTCGGTGTCATCTCCACACCTAGTGAAAGACGCCTCGGATGCTTCGAATCGTAAGTCTGGGCGTTGTTTACAAACAACCAGCGTGTCTTCGTTATTTATCTAAGCATAGTAACAAATATATTATTGCATTAAAAGTCTTCCTATTCCGAGAAAAATTAGCTACAGCATGTGAAAGAAGCCGGTTCTGAAGATTCTAACAAGCCTATTTGCTCATTCTATTACCCAGCTGGTTTGGGAAGTGAAAAATCACGCTTATCTCGACACCGACGTAGGAACGGTGGTCCGCAGTCGGCCATCTGTTCGTTGCACCCATAAAGATAACGAAATTGTTTAAACGGGAACGCATTCCGTATCAGGCCCTTGCTGTGAACACTCCTGAGTTGTTATTACGCGCGAAAAACAAACGGAGGCGGCCATTTTGCATATTTTCGAACGATGTGTTCCATATTCGAACGTACGGTGCGTAGCTCACTCCTGTTTGATATTCTCTTTTTGAGTTGGTTTATTTTTAATCGCGCTGTCCTATTTAATCCGTTATGCCGGTGTGGCCAGTGCTTCTGTTCCGATCAGTCTAAGCGGCAGCCGTTGCTTTGACGTCGTGTATTCTGTTCCAATTTTTTTCCAACATTCATAATGTTTAAAAAGCTTATTTTAAAGCTTAAAAAAGTGGTAATACTCTTTTTACTTAACTTGGAGAGCTTTATAAACAAATTTTAATGTTTTGTTTCTCTTGTTTTAGATATACCCAGATCCTGAGTCGGAGAAGGCGATTATGGGATCTGTGGTTTACTGCATCCATCATAAAGAAGGATGCCAGTGGTCTGACGAACTTCGTAAACTCAAGGTAAGTTTAGTTTTAATTTTGAATTGAGATTGACTGAAAATAATACACGTCACCTTGAATTAAAATTGCCATCTGTAATCGATTAGAAAGATTAACCTACTTTTTTAAAGTTTTCTCTCTGAAGTTGGCTAAACGAATGCTAGGTTTAAATTGCAAATTCAAAACGTTAGAAGCAATTTGGCAGGAAGCAGGAACCCCTTTTCTGTCAAAGAATAAGTATTTACAATGAAAACTTTTGTAACTTTTCAAATACTTAATTAATTTTTCTATTGTCTGTTTTATACTGATTCCTACGTCCTATAAGTAGTCTGGATGAAAAAGCTTGTTTCTTAGGCCGAGATTCAGAGACATTTTTTAAGTCATAGTTCGAACTCCCGTATCAAAATCCGTACATTTTCGCCGCGCTTAGCTCGAGCTAAGACAAAAAAAATCGTCTCTGAATCTCAGCCTGAGAAAATGTTTTTAATAATTAATTTTAAATTAAACTCACGACTGCAAATCCTTTCGCTGTGGTCAGTAACTTTGCTGCAAAAGTGTGCAGTTATAGCAAGGCTTACTTAGCATAGGAAATCAATATGCTATCAGAAGGATACAGTGTTCACTTTTGGCTTTAATTAAATTAATAATAAATCATATTTATTTACCTATCTTTACTTGATTTATTAAATTAACATTGGAAAGCATTCAAAAAGATCCAAAATCATACTAATCGAGCCTATTCGTTGGTACCTGCACTTGGGTAAATACATTTTTAGTAGGTAAACAAAATAGAAGAGAAACACAATCTATCATTATACATTCATTATCATGTCCGACATATTTAGTTTATCTATAAGTATTGTTGCATTGGTTTACTTTCATATTCCATTTATATATAGTTAACCTGTTAATGTTTGTCTAATTGGTAGTTGCCACAGAATTCCTTTTAAAGATATGAAAGGGCCTTTGTTTCTCTCTTTAAGGTTTAGAGAAAGTAGACAAAACGATTTCTTTGATAAAAAATACTATACATCTACTTTATAAAATAAATCACAACTTATATGTAATCTGACTAAAAAAAAAATTGTTTGTCTTTGAAACGTATTTCTACTGGCGATTTACACCTCAGAGGAAGGATCTCCATAGAGTCCGCATAAATTTACGATTGTAGTTAGTCTTTTTTGTCTTATGACGTACCTTTAATAGTGGAAGGAGATGGAACTATAGATTTTTGTTTATGCGGCTGTCCACTTTTTTTTGAGCTAGTGTGTGTGAAAAGTGACCGTAAAAATAAGGCCATATGTCACTTGGTGCCTTTTGTCCATACTACTTGACAACACACACTCAAACCTAAACGTCAAAAAAAGTGGGCACTTTACAATTAGTATGGCTCACTCTATTAGGTATAATCTCTTTGATTTACACTTATGCTTCTGAACAGATTTGTATGATTCTTTTTTATTCTTTCACGTATAAAATTTCATTTTTCTGGAAAGGTTTTAAACTTTTAATATGTTAGATACCATCATTAAACCGTGGCGTTGATTACAAAGTAATAAAAAAGAGGGGAGGCCTTTGCCTAGCAGTGGGACATAAATAGGCTAAATAAAGAAAAAAAATCACGCTTATGCTATGCCGAAGCATAGTGAAGGTTTCAGGATGAAATTACGAATAAGAAATATTTTTCAATTTTATGAAAATTAAATTGGAGATTATACAAAGAAAACTATATTATGACAAATTAATTTAAAAACCGTTTATGAACTGGAAACATTATAAATTATCTCAATAACCCCCTTTTAAATAAATAACAATCAATTGAACTAATAAAGATAATGTTAATGTCATTGTTTAAGTCAAATAGTGAAATGACATTTAAATCACTCACTCGTTATAATCACGCGCTGATTAATAAGAAATCGTTCATTCATTCTTTTATTTAGACTATGACAATTTAAAAATTACTTGCATTAATATACTTATTTCCACTATCACATTTCGAATTCCTTCTGAGCAACCCAAATACTTTGAATAAGTTGTTAGACATAAACACTAGTTTATACAAGGTGTTACAAAAATACAAATAAACATTTAAAGGGGTGGTTTAGACCATCAAACTGAACAACTTTCACTATAGGACCAATATCGAAATCGCGAAAAAAAAACTGGTTTTCCATAACTACAAATCTACTCGAGCTAAATGTAGTGGACAGCAAATTTTTTTTTCGCAATTGTGAAAGTTGTTCAGTTTGATGGTCTAAGCAACCCCCTTAAAAGTTTTAAATGTTTATTTTTACTTTTGTAACACCTTGTATAGGTACAGGACCAACATACCTACTGACACTGACTGACAAATTTTACTCGCTAAACTTGATTTTTATCCCCTTAGAATTGTACTTTGATTTAAGCCCTCAGAGATTTAATTTTGGGAAACCTCTTTATATCTTATTTCATTTTGTTCCAGAATTTTTATTGTAATAGGTACCTACACATAGACTTTTTAGGTGGAGGACTTTCTTACCTACTTTAAGAGGATTATTAAAATATATCTGAGAAATTTACCGTTAGCGGTTCGATGAAAGTAAAAGAACTTGCATCGAATCATAAGCGTATGTGGGTATTTATAATCGACTGCCTAGTCTATTAAAATATTCTGGTACTTCGATAATTGAGATTCTTTAGAATACTTCTGACTATCGTTAGGGAGAAAAAAATCGTGTACATTATGCTAACGTTATTGCAACAGACCTTCACAGAACAGTGACATAATTTCCGTAACTACTATTCCGTTTCCTTATCTCCTTAACTTTATAACCTCTTCTATGCGCAGGCGCACCTGAACACATGCAAGCACGACGCGGTGCTCTGCGCGGCGCAATGCGGCGCTATGATCCCGCGCGTGCTCATGCAGGACCATCTGCGTTACACCTGCTCCCGTCGCCGCGCCAACTGCGAGCATTGCGGGAAGGAGTTCTCGGGAAGCGCCTTGGAGGTAAGATTATTTATAAAAATCATGTCTGAAAAGTTCACTAAAGAGGTCAAACAAGGGAGGGGAAAAGAAGATTCTAGTTACATTCTTGTATTTGGACTGAACAGTATGAGTGATTGTCATACGATATGGCCCTTGCTGACACGAAAGAAGAACTGTACTGACTCTTCCATGGCATACATTGCTGAAATGTCACCATCCAAGTACCTACGACGATATAGGTCATTATCCCATTCACATTCTAGAGTCGCGGGGCTGGCTAAACACGAGGCTCCGCCATTTTGTATTGGCTAAAATTATAATTAGTTCATAAAAACCCAAGAAAACCAATAAAAAGTATACGAATAGTATACATATCGTAATCTAGATTACGATACTCACAAAACTCTCTCGACATTGGACGAAATACAGTGCGAAACAAAAGAAAAACGCCATTAATTTGTTATAAAATCGGGCAAAATCGTATGCACGTAATTGCTGGATGATGCAATTCGAAAACCACAAGAAGAAAAGAGAGTGGGTATGGTGAAACAGAATCTTAAGAGATCACCAAAACATAACAAAGGAATAATATATACCGATTAAGAGCAATAAACGTTCAAAGGTATTTTTCTAAATTGTTTTTACGAGTCAATAGAATGTAGATTACTTCCCTTATTCCCCATCGAATCTAATCTTTTAATCCATTCAACGATCTCACCATGTCTGGAAAACATGTTTTTGGTCGTTTTCATTCGGTATTGGCATCTAAACGAAAAAAAAAAGTCGACTTAAAACGTTAAAAAATAGGTGAAGACGGAACTTCTATATATCTATACATATATTTCAGTCTGGAAGCTGTTTCTTTAAAACTGCATAATTTAAAAGCAACGTTAGGTACATATTCCTTAAAAGACCCGTGTCTAAACCCTTAATTTCTCAATTCCAGGAACATCAAGGAAACTGCGGTCACGAGCCGGTCTACTGCGAGAACAAATGCGGCGCGAAAGTGCAGCGTCGTCATACACAGCAGCACATTCAGCAGCATTGCAGCAAACGGCTTGTACCTTGCAGGCACTGTGGGCAGAGGTACACTCAGGTATGACGCTTTTTGATTCATCGATACCTCAATAAAATAAAAGCACATACTTTTCTTTCGTGACAAGAGAGTTCATAGGATTTTTAAGCTCCGGTGATAGTTACCATCATAGAAAGCAACTTACCTCGCCTTTGAGAAAGAACTACTGAACAATACTACTGCTTTGGAAGACATGTTATGCCGGTAATCCCAGAAACTATGGTTTTCTTTATACCCAGTCAGATGGACAAGGAGGAATATGAACCGCTTTCTCTTACGCTTTAAGAAAACCCTGTACCCTGCAGTGCATCAAAAATAGGATGAAGACTACGGTGATATCATTACAACCATCATCTTTAATTTCAATCACTAATCACAGCTCAACTTCAAACAATCCCCAACTAATCGAACCCATTTTCCGACAGGACACAGTATCAGCTCACGGAGCGACCTGCTCCCGCGCCCCAGTACCCTGCCCACAGCGCTGTCCAGCAGCAGCTGTACCTAGAGACGAGTTAGACGCCCATCTACGCGATCACTGCGCAGCCGCTGGCGTAGCTTGCGCTTTTAGAGATGCTGGGTGTCGTTTTAAGGTGAGGATAACGAATGTTTGAAAGCGTGGCTCATATATAGGCCAGTCGGTTTTGTCTTTGGGTGAGTTTATGTTAATTTGCAGTGTTTTATTGGCGAATGGATAGCCTCCTATCAGTACAAGAAAAAGGTGGATTTAATGATAATTCTGACAAACCTGAAACGGGTACTGTTGAGAGTTTACGTATCGTATGTAATTGACAGCAGCATTAAAGTGTTGCTCTGACGAAGACGATATCCTTGACTATCTTAACCGATCTTTATTTTACATCCTTATTAAAAACTACGGGTTACACTAGTACAATTCTTAAGAAATAACATTAGTGAACTTTTAAATTTCCAGGGAACAAGACAAGCCCTAGAAAGACATACAGAAGAGAACTGCCAGCAACACCTCGCCCTCGTGTCCGCCCTAGCCACCAGACAGGCCAGACAACTAGAATCCCTCCGAGCAGCCGTCGCAAGACTGTCAGTCAACTGCTCAGGCGCATTGGTCTGGCGCATAACGGACTGGGCAGCGAAAATGGCCGAGGCGAAATGCAAGGACGGTGTTGAGCTGGTATCACCTGCTTTTTACACGAGCCAGTATGGATACAAGTTGCAGGTGAGGATTGATAAAGTTATCCCCTCTTTTGATATTATAAATCCTGTAGTACATTTGTTCTTGTCGTCTAACTAAAGAAGCAAACGGAGATAACCGAGTGACGGAAAGAGGACAAGCTAGTTTTATTCCGAAATAGAAACTCATTCTACGCAGTCAAAGAACTACGCAAAATCATTTCAAGATTTCAATTCTTGGTGAAAAACTTAACTAGAAAGAGTTTGAAACTCCACCTAGATCAATAAACAATTCGTTTATTTCCTAAAAAAGAAAACTCTCACCAATTACTTAGGTACTATTTGTGAAAAAAAATGAGAACAATTTTCAAACCACTTTCGAAACTACATTTTCAGTATTATGACAAACGATTCCTTTGTTTGTAAACACAGCTTTGCAGGTTTATTTTCACGAGTGAATAATATCAGATGACTAACCTACTCCGTACGTTACTACGGGTGTAGACAGAATTAACTTCGCTTAGTCATGCTGTAACATGTGCTCCGAAATCCAGTTACTAACGGAATTTAATACTGATTAATGACAGAGCTGTTTGATCTCTTTACACCTGTGTATAACACGCAAAAATAAAAGAATGAGATGAACTGACAGAAAGAAGAAAACTATTGTTTTCTTGATCATGCTTTAACAGGGCCATACCTCATGCAAATTCTTTCCCTAAACATCATTCTGCTTCTGCAGGCGCACTATTGAGCTCTATTTTTACACATTTAGACACTGAACAAAAAGGAACACCAACTAAACAAACCTATTCTTCTTTCCAGGCTTCACTATTCCTGAACGGCAACGGGGCAGGCGAAGCTACCCATATGTCGGTCTACATCAAGATCCTACCAGGAGAATACGACGCCCTACTCCGATGGCCGTTCGCCCACACAGTTTCATTCACCCTCTTCGACCAAAGCTCAAGCCCTGACCGCGCCTGCAATATCGTGGAAAGCTTCGTCCCTGACCCAACGTGGAAAAACTTCCAGAGGCCCTCGAAGGAACCTGATGCGTTAGGCTTTGGGTTCCCAAGGTTCGTCAGCCACGAAATGCTCAAGAAGAGGAATTTCGTCAAAGATGACGTCATGTTTTTGAGGATCAAAGTAGATCCGAGTAAAATAGTAGCTGTATAACTTTCTTTGTGCTTAAGTATACAAATATCTCGTTTTACTAGTGAAATGTGTTAAGGGATTTTAGACTGCTAAGATTTTATGTCTCTATCAAACTAATGCAAAGTTTGCTAGGTACGACAAGGATGTAACATTTTGTAGTGGGGTCATTTAACAATTTTGATTGGTAAAGATTTTAGTTTCACAAATGAATTTAAAAAAGCTGAAGACAGCGCACAAAAACTATAGCAAAGTCATTGTTATTTAGTATTAAGCTATTTAAAAGTCATAGGTTAACTTGTACATAGTTAGGATTATAAAATAGTTTAAATATAGCTCAGGCTAGGTTAGTATTGTATAGAATTGTAAATAAATTAGGTTTAGAAGCGCATTAGCTGCATTGTTATCCTTTCACTAAAGATCTCTTGAGTTTCAATGCCGTCAGAAGAACTAGCAACTGAACAATGTTTCAAAGATTATCATCGCATAATTATCATAAGTTTCGGTGGGTGAAAGAACTAGGCATAGAAAAGTTCCAAGATTTTTCGACCCCTTGTAAAATATGACTTAATCCGTGCCATATAAATTAGTTTTGTAATTCAACAGTAGAAATTACACACATTTTTATAGGATACTGCAAAAATTGTGTGTTGACTGATTTCATATCTGTTCAAATGCATTTTTGTCTGCCTTATGCGAAATAAATCAAAGGCTTTTTGAAAAATGCTTTGGACCTTCAAATGTAGCCGTTACAAAGCTTTGAGACATGTTTGGACTTGTTATACCGGCAGATCTTTGTATATATTTCTGTTTTTTTTGACAAAAACAATATAATTTATCAAATTTAAAATGATTTGTTGAAATTTGTTTGTACATACATATACGGTCTGTCAGAGCATTATACTGATTGTAAATACAATTATAAACTAAAAGTTTCTTAATAAAAATCTTTCATGTTTTCTGTGTGTGTCAAGCTGGAGTTAGACCAAAGTGTTTTGATTACTTTGCCTAAAAAAACAATAAAATAATTAATGTACATTATTATTTAGCAAAGTAAATCAACATTAATGTATAACACGGCTAAAGCTGTATGTAATTATGTATTTTAATATTTTATAAGAATTTCTAGTTTTTGTCTTGAGTGTGCTTTTGAATTTAATAAGTAACTTTTCCAATAATCCCAACGTTCTCAATTTCTTTTTATTAAAATATAATTTTCAAAAATGTAATCCTTAATTAGATCTCTTTGAAAACCTTTTAAGTATATAAAAATCTCAACCGTAATTTTACATTCCAGTAAAAAAACCTATTTATAAGGCCGGTTCAGATATTGTGAATAATATATTAGCATCGCGAATGACTGAAAGAGTTTCACAAAACTTTAGGTCATAACTTCATTTAATAACTCTTTAATTTCTAGACCTTTAATAGCATAGGCACTGATTAGAGACCTAGTTTTTATTTAGTACCTTATCTTGTAACGAAAATGAGACTAACAAAATAGCCTAAGCGTATTTTAAGGCTAGTTTAAGCACCTACGCAATATTATTAAGACATTTGTACATGATTTTAAAATTAAAGATGAAAATAAACAATTTTTCATAACAATATTAATGACGTTTTCTTTTGCATTTTCCTCAAAAAATTTGATAATTTTGATGAAGACAAACAGTCGTATTTGACTCACGTCTCGACTACATTAATTTTTTGGGTTGTTTAAACACATTGCTGCAATAACCAATAAATATTTAATCATAAATACACGGCGACACATCAAAACCAAAATAAGCTGGCCGCGCATAGGTAGAGTAATGTATAACGTCGCGCGGCCAGCTTATGTTTGTTTTGGGTAGCTTGATGTGTCGCCGTGTAATGATGTGTCGTGATATAAAATGTATTAGAATAAAATCAGATATCAAGTAGAGATAAACTGCTTTTTTCCCACAAAAACATTACAAAACACAGTTTTTCCTTTAGTGAATTAGGTCTAAAAGAAATTAACATCTAATCAGACAACTATCCCGAACGGTATCAGGACATTTGAGCGAATCCCTTTACGCGAAAGACATTTGAGCGAAGGACATTTGAGCGAAAAAAATTTGAGCGAAAAGACTTTTGCGCGAAAGGACACTTGCGCGAAAAAAAATTGAGCTAAGGACACTTGAGCGAATGGACATTAGCGCAAAAGTCTTTCGCTCAAATGTCCATTCGCGCAAAAGTTTTTCGCGCAAGTGTCTTTCGCTCAAATGTCCCAGATCCATCCCGAACCTATAACAATTACTAAGTAAAATATGTCAAGCCTAAAGGGCACTAGAACCAATATTTCACACTACACCTAATTTGATAAACTCCACAATCACAAAGTAAATTGAAAGTCTTCTTGGTATCAATATAATATATTGCAAGCGATAGTGAATCTAATTGTTTTGGTCTAATTTAATTATTTAATGTAATAATGTTGACCTAGAGCCATTTGTATGCGAGATTACATACATACATAAAATCATGACCACGATCCCTTTCAAAGAGGGCAGAAGGTTTGTAACGAACAACTACGAATTTTTATAAGCATGCAATTGTAGCAAGGCTTTTCTGTACCATACAATTTAAGGATTTAGAATGGAATTATGCGTCTGCAGTGCCACAGATCCAGCACTTCAACAAAGTTTTGGATTTGATATGATGACGTTCGCACATGCGCGCTTTGCGCAACTTGGTTGACTTACCACACATCGTATGAACATCGTCTACATTTCGACAAAACCAAACCTACCGAAACCAAAGCCATACCTCAGTATTCTTGCATAGTTTATCTAGTGAAATCATAAATTGAATATACGATTGGAATTACTTCACTCGATAGAAAATCGTCACAAAGACGACGTATTTTCATGTATTTTAAACATTTTTCTCGTTTTAAAAGAACTTTAAATAGTTTCCGATTTTTGGTATTTATACTCACATAATTATTCACCATTAGTTTATCTAGTGATTTAAAAAAAAAATACAAAAATTTCTTTTGTTATTTCTTTTTAATCGAAAATACGCTCGCACTTTTCGGAGGGCTGGGCAATCGTGATTCTCATAGAAAATATATGTCTGAACCTATAGCCACTTAAGATGTTAGTTCTATTGAGCCCGTTTAATGGTCTGTAATCCCCTTAAAAATGTTCAACATATTAAGATAGCCCCTTTTTATAACCCAATACTGTATTGATAATATAGGTTTGATAACTGTTCTCGTTTTATATGCAAGTGCATATTAGACTAAATAATTAAGATTTATAACTTGAACACAATATCTCGCACAAAATTAGTACATTTAAATAAGAATTTTAGGTCAATCAGCATATCAATTTGTGATTAAAATTAATGAACTTTCATTAAACAAACAATTTATTATCTAATAAGAACTAAATAATTTGTACTTACATTTTGTGGTTAACTTAATATAAACAAATAGAAACTTATTTAAGTATTTTGTGAGCTGCCAGATTGACTGAATGTAGAGTTGTTCAAGTTGGTTGGTGCTGTTTTCTTTGCCATCTGAAAAATAGATTTCAAAATCATGAGGATATTAACAATGAATGAGACAAGATAGTGTGTTGCTTTTCTAGTATGTTACTGTGCTGTCGGCTGGCTCTCTGGCTTGCCACGGCATTTTGTGGTAGCTCAAGTTTAGTGTGTTTTTGTGTGTAAAATAATCCTTGAGGAACGCAATTTATACAAGGTCAAGCACTTTAGCTATTTATACTAGACTAGATATCAGTCATCAAAGTCATCAACTCTATGACGGACCCACAATTTTTAAGATTAGAATGGAATACATCATATATTTAGTATATACTACGTTAGATCGGCTACGGATTATCCAAGGCGAGATCAAAAAACCTGAGATTTTGGAAAAAAAAAAGCGGGATTCGTTCCATTCATAACTGACGCTAGGTCCATACAGACTCATATCGTGTTCGTGAATGGTCTCGTCTATCTTTCTCGCTCTAACGTACGTTAATGCTATGCCCTTTCTCTTTCACATTTCCGATCTAACATAGTATATGCTAAATCTATGGAATATATACAAGATAGATAGACATATACATATACATACACTCATGAACATAAACCCTTTCGGGGTGGTCAGAAGCTTCGCTACAACTATCATCACAATCTTTAAGTGCGCAGTTGTAGCAAGGCTCACTTTAAGCTCATTGAAGGTTTCACAATGGACTAACATGTTAGGTGGTGACACGGGGCTATCCTTTCGCCCACAAATCATTATAAGGGCACCATTATAAGGTCCACAAAATACCTATATGCATCAGAGAGCATGCGGAGAGGATGAAGAGACCATGGAACATATCCTTTGTGACTGTGATGTCTTGGCGGGAAAACGCATCTGCCTCCTCGGAGATGGATACCCAAAAACCAGGACATCTTAGGTTTCTTCCCCTCAATGGTATTGCCTCCTTCATTGACCATGTATTTGAAGGGTGAAGAAAGCAAAAAGTATCTGGGCTAACACAAAAGATCCCACTGGTTTGAAGTGTTGCTGGCTTGCCAGCCCCCACAACAAGATAAGATCAGATAAGAGCATGAATGTGCTTAACAAAAAAACTGCAACATACCATCTGTATCCTCAATAAATCATCCATAGCCGACGGTAATAACGGCTTTACAGAATTAATTTCCATCATCGTCAAGTGGTCCAATCTACCGTAACTGCCTCCTGACTTCATCAGAGCATCCATGGAAGTCCTGAGCTTAGACATGCGGATGTCCCAGATATCTTTGATTATGGTCTTTATTTCTGCAGCTCTAGGGATGTCTTCGGAGGCCACTCCGAGTAATAGTTTCGCTTCGACCATGTAGTGTTCATGCGGCATTTTTGTGAAGAATCTGTAATTAAAGAAAATAACATTGTAATGTAAATCTTTAACGTTAGCATTTCTGAGTGAATTGTTTATATATTACAATGTAATGTCAAAAACCTAGTGGTTGCGTTAAGGTTTTTGACATTGCAATTTTACACAAAAATATATAAATTCAGTATACAGAGTGAAAAATTAAGTGTGTTACATAAACAAACAGGGTTACAGGGAACGTCAGACCATCAAACTGAACAACTTTTAGTACACAACCAATTTTGTAATCATGAAAAAAACTGTTTTTACTTTGATTAAATATGTACATTTTCTATTGAATAGCAGATTTTGTTTTTGCAATTTCGAGGTTGGCTTCGTAGTCCATAGTGAATGCTATTCAGTCTGATGGTCTGAAGCTACCCTGTTTAATTTACAACCCCCAAGGATTGTTTTTGTATAGAAACTCACGCTTGAACAGCACGAAATAGCGTAGCTTCGTGGCAGGCCAGAGAGCAGGCAACTGGCATGCAACCGCCCAGTTACAAACTAGTACTCCTAGACATATTTGCTGGTTATCTCAAAATATGAAACTCTATTATGGTGTTCTTTGCCAGAATCTTACTAATATTATAAATTTGAAAGTTTGTGACAATGTTTGGATGCTTGTGACTCAATCACACATAAACGGCTGAACGGATTTAGATGAAATTTGGCACACATCTAGAATATGTTCTGGGGTCACACATAGAATAGTTTTTTAAAGTCAACGCAGACGAAGTCGCGGGCATCAGCCAGTGTCATATAAATCGTCCCGCTAGGTGGGTTATTGAACATTCCAGCCACATTATTGTAGACCTTCGATCGTTGACAAAAGTCGTAAGTCGTCAACATTCTGCAAATGCAATTCTGCAAATTATCCTATAATTTAGGAACTAAGAAATAAAACTATAATCACACCCCGGACACTGCCTACAAAAATCTGAAATTGACAAGATGATGTCAGCACATGCGAATGAGAGTTTAGGGCTGCAATAACTTTAGCTGGGTGCGGTACACGACTTTTTCGTCAATAAAACGCATTAACACCTGTCTATTCAAAAAGAGTTTTTATAGTTCGTCCTGAGAGTATATTCTCTTTGTTTCGAAAACATAATTCTATCATGTCAATTGTGGTGTCAGTCTAGGCTACAGGTAACCGCCGAGGTAACCAAAGGGTAATAGAGGGGGTGAGGTAAAAAATTGGTGGGAGGCAGGGAATGTCCATACTGTATGTAGTAATAGACATTCTTATAATCTGCTATAATTTTCAGAAGATCTTTTTCAGTATCACAACATACACACTAATTAACAACTCAGATCCATTTTGGGATAAAACATTGCAACAACAACTATAAACTATGTTTATTTACAAACCTAGATCGTTTTTCCTCTTCTTTAATATTTTCCAAAGATTCCAAGTCCATCCACTCTGGTGGCACTATCCGGCACTTTTGTTTCTGTTTTAACATCACAGCTAACCAGAGAGGCACGTTGAGAGGTAACCCAGCACGGAATGGTCCGAATTCACCGCAAATTAAGTAGATTTTGTCATAAGAAAAGTTTGGTATAATGCTGACGATTCGGTTTTCAGCTATGAACTCGATTTCGTACGGATCCATTGTTTTAAATGGGAAATTGATTGAGGAGTAGTTACATGTATTTATGTTCGGTTTGTAAACGGAAAACTGATAGCGAAATAAAAGTAAAACTAAAGGAAAAACACAAATTAACGGAACTAAAATTGCTAAAATCAAGCACAACAGAACTTTGTTTTGACAGCAAGTGTCACAATTAGTGTTGCCAACTCGGTTGATGGTTTTCGGGCTAAGACGCTCGTAAAAAACAAACAACCCGAATGTGTGGGAAAATTATTCAATTAAAAGTGAAAAAACTAGCTCTAAAACTAGTTTACTTAGTGTGCTCTACGTTTCTCTTAAGGTGCACTTCCGATGCCAGCGGCCGATGCGACAATACTAGTTAGTATGTAAACGTATGGCGCCGCTTCCGATGCCAGCGACTGACGCGTGCTTCAGACGCGCGCGGCCGATGCGATAGACATATGGCATATGACAGACCCACGCGTAAGACGCGCGCGTCAGGCGCATCGGCCGCTGGCATCGGAAGTGCACCTTTAATTAGTTAGTTTTGTTTACTTATAAAATTTTAAATCGACAACCAACAACAAGAAATCGTTAAATTTCGTAATTTTTGTTTGTCACATTCTATACCAAGGACTCCACATCGGCGTGCTGTTAATGGCACGGCCAAGTTGTGCTAAATGGCGGCGTAAGCATAACCGCTTACATAGTCGTATGTGACCGCAAAACCGTAAGGATGCCGAAGTGTGTCTTAAAAAGTTCCGAAATAATAGGGGAACCCAGACAGTGATTGTCCACTTAAGGATTAATTACACTTCAAGTCTCTGTATTTTTTTTATTATCAATGAGATCTTAATCACGGTACATATTTTAGCAACCTTAGACATTATTAAATACTACACAGAGTTGTTTTACCCTTAAATCTGACAAATTAAATAATGTTAGTAACTTAAAAAAATAACTCTCAAATATATAGTGATTGTCCATAAAAGACAATGATTGCCAGCCTTTGGTTTAGTGATCGACCACTATTAATTAACTCTAATGGAATTATAGTTAAAAACTAACTTTGAAGACAAAACTATTAAATAGTTAAAAATCTAAGTCTAGATAAGTATTTTTTTAACGAAAGAGGTTTTTGTGGCTGTGTCGTAATATTGAAATAAATTCAAAGCTAACGACTCTGTCTCTTCTGTATCAGAATCATCAATCTAATAACATAAGTGACACAAAAATAAGTACATTAAGTAAGTAATACATTGTTATGGACTTCCTGGATAGCATTTTCCAACCTAGCTTTGGAGTAATCTTTTTTTGGTGCTTTCGGAATTCTTCTGCAAAAAATAAAATGTAATATAGATATTACCCGGTTAATAACTATAACTATTGCCTTATGACAATCACTAAATATGGGCGGGCAATAACTAAAAATTATAGAATTTTGTTATAGTGATTGTCCACCCTGAAAAACGATAATAACAAGCGACAGCCGGCAATAATTCAATTCTCAAAACCTAGTTTTAATCATTACTTTATATGTCAAAACAATAATTTCTAAGAAAGGTTAAAACCAACACACAATATTATTCATTCAATTCAACATATCCTTAAGGAATTTGCTAAAAATTTTATCTGATTAAATAATATGTACGCCTCGTGTCGCAATGTCGGCCATAACTGTCATTTTTGTTTTAAAGTGTTGCCAGATTGTGTTTTAATTTCCTACTATAGAACCTACAGAGACATCTAACATGTTTTTATTGAACTTTCTCAAATTTAAGTTTACAAAAATGTAGATTTTCCTTAGCTTGGACAATAACTGATGGTGGGCAATCACTGTCTGGGTTCCCCTACTCTAATGACGATAAAAAGATATTTCCACCCCACACAAAATAGACACTCACGACGTCGAGTTGTGGAAAACGAGCCCGCTCAACCAATACCAATACCCTAACGACGAAAAGAAAAGAAAGTGACCTATCACCAAAACGGTAATTTTATTTACACCAAATAAGATCTAAAAAAGTGTAAAGAATGTAGGAAAACCATTTAAATTTCAATAAATTATAATGAAATATTAACATTTTATGACTTGTCAGAAAGTGACAGGCGAGTCTGTATTCAGTGAAATCGTTGTGATTATAATTATTCTCTTTGATCAGTTATCTAAAATCACCATATGTAGCTTCGACTGCATAATTGTTTACCATTACTGCTTAGTGACTGAGGACATTTGAAAGGACTGGAGGTCAGCGGCAATGTATGACACGATGAGTAGAACGTCATTGGGCTACATGTTAAACCACTTAAAAAATAGCTAAATACTCTGGATTAGGGCTAGATCTAGCCCCGAAAGAGCTAAGCTGGCAACATTTGTCATAGAAAGTCAATGTCAATAATAAAAGTGCGGGAAAATAATATTGCGTTCATGAATTGATGCGAATTTAAGTATTTGTTTTATTTGTGTTTAGTTGTTTGCTATAAATTGTTGTATTATAGAATTCATTTAACTGTTTATTTTGTCCTTAACGAATACTTTACAACCCAACAAATGGAAATGAACTATAATAAATATACTCGTCTCGTCAGGAAGCGCCATCTATTGTTTGGTTGCAGTTTTAAGACGAAAGCACTCGTCATAAATCTGACTAGCCCAGCAACTCTCCAGCTTAGAGACTTGGAGTATCTGTATTTTAAAATAGATGGCGCCGCACTGAAAACAGTTTAAAATTTAAAGTGCCCAAGGGACATTTTGCGGAAAAATGGTCGAGCAGGTTCAATGATAAATTAATAAACTCAATGATATTATCCCTGTGACGTGTGCACACTAATTTCAACTATTTCAATTCATTATACATTTATCAATGATATCCGCTCGAGTATTTTTTAGCTAGATGTGCGCTGACCTTATTAAAATATTTTCTACTTTTCAGACCAAAATCTTCATCAAAATCTGATAGACCGTTTTTTAAAAGTATTATTTCTATCACGACGATGCCGCGGTGGTGACGGGCTCACCCCCGTCACACTGGACAGAGTTTCGGTACTACTGGTGAAACGTGGATGTTCTGAGGTTTCAGAATATCTCTGACTACCCCCTCGGGGAATATAGTCGTGAGAATATGCTATGCTATGCTTATTTCTATCTCGCAAAGAACTGTATTATTAATGAATAAGCAAGTGATTGAAGTTAAACGGTATTGGAGATGGCTCGGTCGATGCAAATCGTTTTGGCAAAGTGCAAACTTCTAATTACTGGCAGTAAATTAGGGTGGCCGGTTGACAATGTCTCAGACGGTTGATATTTATGGAAGGCCCGTTCGTCGCCCGACGCTTCACCCGGACTTTTGCCACCCTAACGTTTGCTTCCAAACTTAATGCATTTAATTTAGAACTATGTTGGACATAATAAATTATGGAAGTGTAATGAATAGAAATATTAAACACGACACCATCGGCGTACCGGCATCGTAAAATCATAGTGATTGACACTTGAGCCATTAATTGAAAGACTGACGTTGATTCATCGAATTGAGTTCATGATTGAGATTTCTTGGTATCTAACGTAAGTCAATGAAAGGTATAATAATAAGGTATAATAATTATTAAGAGAAGTGTATTCCAAATGCGTAAATGCGCGCTGCATACAAACGTAGTCTGGTGATATTTTCAATACTAACCAATTACACTCAATTAAATTTTGCAGAAACAATCTATCAACAAATATCTATGCTTGTATCCGTATCCGATTTTCGTTAAAATTATACAGTTTCAATGCTAGAATTAATTTAAGATTTGTATGGAAATCTTTGAGGCACTGTAACTTTAAAACTGTACATTTTAAGGAAAATCTGACACGATACAAGCATAGATATTTGTATCTAGATTGCTTCTGGAAAAATGTCATTGAGTTTAATTGGTTAGTATTGAAAATATCACCAGACTTCGTTTGTATGGAGCGCGCCAACAGTAATATACCCTTAAGTAGTCGACGTAAACAAAGATTTCCAGTCAAAAAAATAGGTTTAATTAAGAAGGTAACTTTAGTCATGTTAGTGTATTTTGGGGTTGTTTTGGAGTACATTTATGACAATAAAACTTCATTTCAAAAAATTCCTACTGCATCAGAGTATTCAGAGACAAATTAATAACCCGCTACATAGGTCCATCCGGAATTCCGTACCGGAATTCTGACTCGTTGTTTTTATTTTGTATGGATTTGATGCCAATCCATACAAAATCAAAATTCTGAAACAGACTTCCGGATGTAGGTGTGTCAGGTCTTACTCGTAGGTAGATGCTTAAGATTGTGTCCATTAAGCTGGGGAGTACAAGTGACTAATATCGGCTTTAGAAAAAATTACGATCAACTTATAAAAATTTTAAAAAAGATTAACTAACAATCAAACATTTTTTTTTTTCAAGCTAAAGCTCTAGAAGCTTTTATAAAAGTGGGTAACGTATCTAAAGCAAAAATAAATAAAGAAACTGTCTGCACGAACGAAAAACACACTGTCTCCTAACGGACATCTTTCTCCTTAAATCTGCATACAAATTCGTGAGATCGCGCGCAAATTCACCGAGTCATTTAAAACCCATTCCGTTTCTGGCGAAAATGCCGGTTTTTTGCCCATAAATATGTCGCGGAGTGACGTCCGACTCCGTGTAGCGACATCTAGCGGAGGGGGCGATTTGTACGCCGGTCACGCCGCACAACGATAGATGGCGCTGGGTGTCACTCAAAATGCGGAAACTGGGAATTCTTTTGTTTAGTCTTTCTTTTTGGTTAGTCCATAATTTATTCCTTTTCCTTGAGCGAAATGAAAAATGCGGTTGTAAAGTGTGAGGAGGGAAATGAACATTATTATGAATATTATTTTATAATGAAAACCAGTTGGTATGTAGGCAACTACATAATTAATGTTAGGTACCTAAATAGGTATCTAGGTAAGTCATTCGAATTAGCAAATGTTTTCGTAACCATTTTACAATAGAAATGTAAAATGTGTTTTATTTTATTTTAATACTCTATTGTACACAACGAAATGTAATGTAAAACAGCATAATAGGCAAGTACAAAGTGCGAGCTTGCCTCTAAAGAGATTTCTTTCAGCACACCCGTGACAGAGAGACAGTATACAAAGTGAGGCAGGTATAGTGTGCAGAATTAACTAATAAAATAGTAGGTATTTAACACTTATAAATAAAACATCTAAACTATTATAAAACTGTAACAGATGTGTGTCTGTGCATTGAAGAGATTTACAAAAAATAAGATAGGTTTATTTATATGGTTTTTAGGTGTGTCTGACTCCAAATCAACCATTTTTAGAATTTTAGTCCGTCTGTTTGTTTGTGTGTTTGTTTGTTTGTTCGACAGTCTGTTATACAGGGTGTATGGGACAGCCCTCCGCAGACTGAAACGGTGAACTTAGACCATCAAACTGAAGAACTTTCACTATGGAGCCTACCTCAGGAAACGCGAAAAAAAATCTGCTGTAGATAAAGCAGTTTTGTATGAAACAAAACTGCTTTATCTACCCGACTCAAATGTATGGGATTCAGTATTTGCTAGGCGGTCACTTACACCCTGTATTGAATTGAATGGGAGAGAGTTCCACAGCTGGAGTGCATGGACAATGAAGGAATAGGAATAAATATCAGTAGAGTGGGATGGAATATTAGGGAGGGTACGGATGTGGGATCTACAGGGTTTGTCAGAAGGACGGTATCTGAGAGCAGAAGGATTGTGGGTGTTGTACAGGAGAGAGTCGATAAGAGAGTTCCTGCGATCACGAATAGGAAGCCATTTTAACTGCCTCCTGTGTTCGGATATGTAATAAACCGAATACACAAATTCTGGAGCATCTCTAATGTGTCTAATGAGTTCTTCTGTGGCATGCAAATAACACACACAATAGTATTTTCAGGAGATTTAGTTTGATTTCAACTGAAACAGAAAAAAACTAAAGTGAAAGCCCTTACTTAAGCGTGAAGTAAGCAGGGCAAAGGTCTCCTCATATAAAATACAAAGTCTATAATATATTTATGTTAAATAATCGGGAGTAGGCGTTATAAGGCCATATTCTACCATGCATGTTGACTCGGCTCTGATAAAATGAAAAATGTACCCATTCAATAGTTTCAGGAGATTATTTCAAGCCTCCGAATGGTTTTACAATAATTATATAAATTACACAAATGTTCAGAGTGATTTTCCCTTCGAATTTTTCTTATCTACCTAAGTACCTAAAATTAAAAAACACACGGTACATACAATTTTAACTTTGACAACATTTTTTTTTTGTAAAACTCCCCCTGGAAGATATAGTTAAAAATTCAGAAGTCTATCTTTATGCAGGAGTTTTCCAAATAAGTAGAACCAAGAGTGCGATTTTGAAAGTCATTCATTGAACTCAGCAGTTGAAAATGTCAAAATGACTATGGAGATACGCATCTTTCTACTATTAATTTGACTTAAAAAATCGCACTTCTGGAGTGTGATTTCTAGAGTGCGATTTTTAAAAGTCAAATCAGCAGTAGAAAGATGCATATCTCCATAGTATTATTGACATTTCAACTGCTGAGTTCAACGAATTTGTTTCAAAAAACGCACTCCTGATCCTTTTAGGTAAGAATGATTTTTTTTAACGCACGCATAAGGTGATTGAATTTCCAAAAAAATTGGCACAACATTAACGTTAGGTACACACCATACCAAGGACAGAACCTATTCAAAATGTAACCATACGGTACGCGGAGGCAGTAAACATGGCGGAATCTCAGTGTCGCTGTGAACACGGGTCATAATCGTAAACCAGCAGCACCGACGAGATTTAACTACGATTGACGACCGATTTAACGAACAATTGCCTTTATTTAGATTTAGGTATGTGTTCGCTGTTTGCGAGAATTGTGTGTAGGTAGGTTTATGGTAGGTAACCTATGTAAAATAGCAAGTTGTTAAGTTAGTATACTCGTAACGAGGTGCCTCGTACCAAAGTGAAGGTTAGTTTTTGGCCGAACTAGAAGCTGATACTTAAAGAGATTATACCTAATAGAGTGAGCCATACCAATTCTAAAGTGTCTACTTTTTTTGACGTTTAGGTTTGAGTGTGTGGTGTCAAGTAGTATGGACAAAAGGCACCAAGTGACATATGGCCTTATGTTTACGGTCACTTTTCACACACACTAGCTAAAAAAAAAGTGGACAGCCGCATAAACATAAACAAATATCTATAGTTCCATCTCCTTCTACTATTAAAGGTACGTCATAAGACAAAAGAGACTAACTACAATCGTAAATTTATGCGGACTCTATGGAGATCCTTCCTGTGAGCTGATACTTAAGTATTTCTTCTCTTGAAATAATATTGTTAGATCTCTCCACAATTTTTTCCACCTGTATCATATGAATAAATATCTCTACAGAATGAAAGCTTCATACAAGCGGCCGCTCTCGGTGCACTCACACATAGCGCGTTAGAGGACTTACGAACATTTGCGCTGCACCGAGTGAAAATTGGGTAACTTTGTAACCATTTTATACATTTAAAGGCCTATGTTAAAAAATAATTGAAGCGAAATGGGCGTGTGATAGCTTACTGCCTGATGCGAGAGAGATGGGGCAGCGCGCACGCCTGAAACGACGCAAGCGTAAAACAAACTTTATTTAATTGTGATTGTACTATTTATGTAAGTTCATTTCTGCTCTAATCTAACTTTGTAAAATATCAATCTCTTTTTTTAAAATCAAGTCTCTTTTTTCTATTATTCACTGTTTAGCAGCTCCAAGCGTTTATCGATAAAGACTGAGTTGGCTTATTTTTCTATCGAGAAAATGTCTCTTAATCGTGTTTTGGCTCCAATCAAAATTTCAGTTATATGTTCAATATACACATATCCGCAAATCATACCTACTCCTACTGTTGTTAGTACTTCATGATATTATGATGCTTTGAAGAATCCTATTTTTTTCACATATCCTCTTAACTATGACACTTTTAAAGCAGAAAACAAAACTGAACAATCTGCAGGACATTTTAACTCTCGAAATCTATTTTAATTAATAAAACTGGAAAAAAAAGAAATCTAAAGTCACCATTTTACTCTTGCTTTGTTGATCGAAAGAAAATGAACATTCACAATACAACATAGAATGATTTGGTTTTCTTATTTTTTGAAAATTCATAAAAATTCATCTCATTTTTAAATAAAACGGCTTAATTCTGACCGGAGCCACGCGCTCGTTCACATCGATTAGTATAGAGAGTCGTGTTCACGGGAGGATACGCCTTAAAAAAAAATCTCAGAATTACGGCCTGTGGCAGTACAGTCGTGCTCACATCCTTATTCTTCAAACTGATAATCATGATGATGATTGCATCTAAATTAGACCAAAACAGTAAACGATACTAACAACATGTTATAACAGGCTGACAGCTATCGCGTTATATTGGCTGTTGGACGTGCCTAACGCACATAATTCTGACGCTAAACACTTTAGCCTGCCTGTAACGTTGACGTGTTGATACGTTGTTAAATTAGTTATCTACGTTATGCTTGTTAAATGGACCAGTAGGGCTATTGTGCAAGTTACCGATTATATCGTTTATAAGATCGGTAACTGTACTATGAAATTTTCAAGTCAAAGTCAAAGTCAAAGTCAATATAATTTATTCAATATAGGAGCTTATAGCACACTTATCAAACGTCAAATCTTTTTTAAAGCTACCACGGCGTCGGAACGTGTTGTCGCTGTAGAGAAGATGCGGCCAGAAACTCTACAACATAACACGACTTAATAACTATTACAATATAAACTCTTAAGCTAAAGTTATAGTAATATTTTGTTTCTGCGATCATTGTATCCATTGTGTGAAATTAATTAACTTAAAATATTAAAAAGCAAAATCGCTAAGAACTGCCAATAATATGATATCGATTTGATAGAATCGGGCAGATGAGGAAGCACATGGTGTTGGTATCGTATCAAATACGCAAATGTTCATGTTCATATAAAAGTAACATAATTTCCCTTCACTACAACGTCCTACGATTACGTCCTACGTCCTACGTCTCCGATTTTAAATTTTTACGGATTTTCTGTCTGTCAGATCAGTTTTTCATGTCGTCAGATTTTCACCTCCTCAGATTTTTCACAAATTGGAAAAGTTAGATCAGTCAGTTTTATTCCAATCCACTCCACTCAACCAATCCGCACTGGGCCGGCGTGGTGGAGTTTGGAACACTCCCATTTCACCCGTATTCGTGAGAGGAGGCGTTAGCTCCACAGTAAAATCCTAAATTAACTTTTAGATTTTTCACGCGACGGATTTTAACTCGTCAGATTTTTCAAGCAACGGATTTAAATTCGTCATATTTTCATCTCGCCAGATAATCCATTTTTTAACTCGTCAGATTTTAAGTCACCAGAATTTCAAGTCATCGTAAAGTGGACATTGGAGGGCAGGACTTACTAAGATGCATTTTATTCTTAGCACTGTCAGTTCTTCGCTCGCGAAGTTTACTTTTATTAAACTTAAACTTTAGTTTCTGGTCGCATCTTCTCTACACCGACATCACATTTCGACACGGCGGTAGTACGGTAGTAACTATTGTGTGTGGTGTGGTGGTAGCATGGTGGTAGCTTAGAAAAAATATTTGACATTAGGGCTGGATTGCACCAAAAAGTATTAAGGCTTAAACGTATTTAGTGATAGCTCTGTCTCTCGCACTGCTTATACTCATTTTTTTATTTTTTTTTATTTGTTTATATATATCAGGTAACAGTACAATTGTAACAGGCCCATAGAATACATACCTTAATCTACGTCTGACTAAGAATGACTAAGAATGTTTAAGCGTAAATGTTTTTTGGTGCAAGTCAGCCTGAATATTAACAATTCTACACAGGGTTCAAAAAACCCTGTTGGAGCTTCATACCATCAAACTAAACAACTTTCTCCATGGAGCCAACTTCGAAATCGCATTTTTTTTCGAGATTTCAATGTTGGCTTTGGATCACCCCCTAAAGGCTCCAACAGGGTTTTTTACACCCTGTATTCATTTGAATGACGTCTTTTATTCGGACACGGTTCTTTCAATGCGGTAAGATTTAACAACAACCTTAAAATGTCATTTAAAATTCGAGAATAAAAATCATCAATCATAATAATTATTGTTAAAACTAAACGAATTAAAGCTTTACTAAGAAACTTCTAGGTCCTTAGTTCATTATTATAAGTGAATTATTATAATTACAGTTGGCCTTTGCCAGTTGCATTAAAGTTTTCAAAGTCCTATCTCATTTAGGCGGAGTGGGAAACATTTGGATTACTTTTTACGGCTTTTTCGTAATGTTTACTTTGGATGTATAGGTAGTTTATTTAATTTATGTGTAGTTGACCTTTGGTAATTAATAGAAGAAATACATATTATAGATTCTGCATCAGCATGTAAATTATAGCTTGTCAAATATCGGTCTGTAATTTGTCTAATTTATGCGTAGTATTTATGCGGCACACTGGACAGAGTTTCGGCAGGTACTACTGGTGAATCGTGGACGTTCTGATCTGTGGTTTCAGACTTGACTACAACCTCGGGGAATATCTTATCTTGTTGAGAGGTATTAATCTGTCAGAGCAAAAAAAAATGTTCTGTTCCATACTAAACTTCAATACCTACACGGCTCAAATGTATCTGCTGTTTTTTTTGTCCTGTCAGTTTTTCTTCCGTAGTAAAAGTTGTTCAGTTTGATGGGTAGAGTATTTGGTTCAAAGGTTAATTATACTTTTTCTTATACCCTGTATAGGTCGACTTGATGAATTTCAATGTGGGTCCCATAGAGAAAGGTATTCAATTTGATGGCCTGATCATCCGTTTAAAAAATAAAAAGCTTTTGGGGTCAGAACCTTCATGTGCCTCTAGGCATTGCATTAAGTGTTAGTAGTAGGTAATTTATGTTTCTGACTGAATGAAATCACTTAAAATTAAGTGTAAAAGAATATACAACGTGTTAATGAATAAGCGCAAAACCTCATACGACCCAACTGATTTATAACAAAATAATTAGATTAAAACAATAGTTTCATTATTTTTGTAGTTAAAATTTAAAGTAATTAGCATTTTAAGTTTTGAGGCAAAACTGATTTGTTATCATTTCAGCAATGAATGAAAGCGCTTACGTGCTCATGGATACATTTTTAGAATCATGTTGTGGAGTGAGTAGGGTGAGAGTTCCCGAGTGGTGGGTTGAGATCGAATTCAGTGAATTTGAAATTTTACAAACAAATTATTGAATATTTTGAAAAAAAATTACCTATGTTGAAACCATGATAATTCGATTTTGCTCTCGATTCTAAACAAACTACTTTCTAGTTTTGCGTTAATTCATTAACACGTTGCATAACAAAACTTTTTTTTTTATTGTATAACAAATTATAGGTACAATATTTGGAACCGTATTTGGCGACATCTGCAAATTCTTACGTATTTCTCTTAACCGGTCCACTTATCAGTAACTTACCGAAATCTTGGGTAACTTCAGCCACATTTTAAGTGCCAGCCTACAGGGGGCAATTAGCGTCTTTGCAACCAGATAATGAGTTATTTCTATAACTTAAGCTTACCGTAGAGGTTTTCGTACAGTAGTTACTGGAGGTGACATCAACAGTTCGGGTAGAAAGGAAGAATTCTTCGGCATAGTTTTTCAACTCAACTTAAAAAGATTAATTCAAAGACTAAACAAAAAAATTGTAGGCATGTATTGTACCCACTGTCCATTATAAGTGGCGACGGGCTCACCCCCCATCACACTGGACAGAGTTTCGGTACTACAGGTGAAGCGTGGATGTTCTGAGGCTTCAGAATATCTCTGACTACCCCCTCGGGGAATATAATCGTGAGCATATGTCTATGCATCAAACTAAATAACTTTTATAATCAACAACATCGAAATCACGAAAAAAAAAATCTGCTTCTCCATACAAAACTGCAAACCTGCTCGAGCCAAATGTATGAGTCAGATGTTTTTTTTTGGTGATTTTGTTGTTGGTCCTATAGAGAAAGTTCTTCAGTTTGATGTTCTAATCATCCCTTTAAAAACCGTCAGCATATTAAGTTGACCCATACGTTTATTGTTTATGTGTACAATAAAGTTTGAAAGTCACAAAAGTTTGGTTACATTTAACGTGTTAATGAATAAGCGCAAAACCTCATACACCCCAACTGATTTATAACAAAATAATTAGATTGAAACAATTTTTTTTTTACGTAAAATTTAAAGTTATTTGCATTTTAAGTTTGGAGGAATAATGATTTGCTATTATTTCAGCAATGAATGAAAGTGCTAACGTGATCATGGATACATTTTAAGAATCTTGTTTTGGTAGTAAGTGAGATTGAGTACCGAGAGGTGGGTTGAGATTGAGTACAGTAAATTTTAAATTTTCCAAAATTAATATTTAATATTTTGAAAAAAAATACCTATGTTGAAACCATGATAATTCGATTCTGCTCTCGATTCTAAACAAACTACTTTCTAGTTTTGCGGTAATTCATTAACACGTTGCATAACAAAACTTTTTTTTCAGTGTAGTGTGGAGTATCATGCAAGCCACGAGCACCTCTAAAAACATATTGCCTGTTGCCATTTCCATGTAACTCTCTAGATCTAAAACAAAAACTTACATTTACGGATGGACGCCGCTGATATAAGGTTATGAGTGCCAAAAATTAACGTTCGCCAAGTTAGGTGATTATCGATGAATAATGATTGCGAAGGCTCCAGCTCAGGGCGTTTGATTTGCTTCGTTACGTTTTAATGGGTTATTTTATTGCTTGTTTCTGAGCCGTGACTAAGTACGAGTATGTTAAGTAAAGGATTTATATTACCTACTTGAAAGTATTACTTTGAGCCATGGACTAGGAATAAAAAAAGATGCCAGTCCTCCTTACAAGCATGGAAAAACGAAAATTGGCAATAGCGGTCGGTAATGTTCAACCTTCTTCGTATGTCGATGTTTCAAATTTTAGGTTTGCCCCTTTCTATCAGAACAAACATTTAATTTCAACTATTATTTTTATTTTCGTTGTTGGATTAGGAAGGGACAAACCGAAGAAGGTTGAACATTACCGACCGCCAAGGCATATTTTCATGTTTCACCGCTTGTAAAGCAGTCTGTACTCCAGGGTATAGACAATACCTATTTCTAGCTTCCTGCTTTGGCCTAATCAGTAAAATTGTTTAAAATAATTTAAATCGAAGTTAAAAAGATGGAGTGCTAAACAACTTATTACTACTTCAAAACTTGATGGTTTTTATAGTTACTCTTTAATCATTATTGCATTGAAAATAAGGCATACTCATGGATTTAGAATCATCAATACCTATTTCCTGCTTCCTGGGCATCCTTTTCGCCGAAAATCCGAACCGAACATGACTTGTGCGTAGCATGCCTATGTAAGCTGGGAATTTTTGAAAATCACACATCCTAAATTATATTCGAATAATGCTAGAATAATGTGTAAATTCCATAGAGTTTGGCGTCACTTCCTTATTAGCCGTTGTTATATCAACATTATGTTGGAAACTTTTTCAAGTTATTAATTAGTTTGTTAACTTTATAATAAAGATACCGATAAACGATATTAATGTACCAGTACTAGATAAGGCAATCAGTATGAACTGCATGTTACACTGAAATACGGTTCCCGCACTGCATTGATGTTACCTAGTTGACTTCGTACTATATGGCAATGACAGACCTCAATGTGTCATTTTGTGTTGTTTTGTGTGACATATTGTTTCTATGAACGTGCTTGTCTATCGGTAGAGTGTAAGTCAATGATACCAATATTGTACCACGACAGGCCTGTCTCACTCCACAGCTCAGGTACGCTTGACGGCGATCCCCACCGAGTGAATGGCAATAGGTTAGGTATACCGTGTAAACTTCTTGGTCAAATCTCATTAGACTTGCCGCCATTTTGTGAGTAGTCATTGCAAGACTTGAAAACCCTAGCGATGTCACGCTACCAGCACGTGAAAGAAGGAAAGAGGGAGACTATCAAAAGGAAGCTTTCATGTCTAATGACTCGGTTCATTTTTGTTTGCACGCGCGCAATTGTGAGTGTTGGTAGGTTATTCGCGAATTGTACGATAGAATGGGTGATTATAACTTTGCACCTTATTGCCGTGCAGAGAGTTGCTATTTATTTTAATCTGTTTTCGAAGTGATCATTCTGTACCGGTAGGTACTAGTATTTATTCTGTGACCACTATAACGTAGTCAGAGAAATGTTTAAAAAATTGGCACACTAATCCGCGTTTCTCTAGCACTGTCCAAACCTTGTCCGGTAAATGTGTTGTACTTGTTTCAATATTGTAAATATTACAAATCAATGGAAACAGTCTGAAGCCATGTGCCGTGACAATATTTTATATGTAACATTTTTATTTCAATAACGTTTAATGTCTAACTCGCATTGGAACTAGAAAAACTGTGTATTTTGGTCTAAGTCATAAGTTGTTTAACATTTTGCGATAACACTAAAGAATGACGTGTATTTTTTGGAAGACAGTAGCGTAATGATTTGGCCAGGTGCTTTCAAGCTTTTGTGCGGGCAGGGCGTGTCCGTTCTGTATGTAGTACTAGATTCTCTTTCTTATACTCTGCCCGGGGATAACTCTAATCCTATCCTCTCTTTCTTTTTCTAAGCCTATTACTACTAAATATTTAAATAAAACCGATCAACCGAGTTGGGCTACTCGCGCACCGAGGGTTCCGTACCACACCAGCACACAATATAATATTTAGCTTACAAAAAAAAATTGTTTTCTCCGGGACCTTTAGCGCGAGACCGACTCACACTTGGTCGGTTTTTATTATTTGTTGTTATACTGTAGAGTTTGCTCTATAATAACACCAAGTTTGACGTTTGTATGTATGACCGTTTTTACGACAGACCGAGAAGAAAAAAATTTTGATTAAAATTAGTTTCTTCTATGAGGACCCCCCTTAATTTTTATTTGTAATTTTATTATTTTTTATTTACAAATCCGCCGTAATAACGCATATTCTGTGAAAATTTCAACTGTCTAGCTACTACGGTTCAAAAGTTACAGCTCTAAATAGGTAGGACGGACGGACGGACGGACAACGTAGGCTCAGTAAAAGGGTCTCGTTTTCACCCTTTGGATACTAAAAATGAACCTTGTTACAACTGTACGCTTACAAATATAGTTGGTAAACAAAGTAAAGTTTTTGACAACCCTGAAGTGCATTCTCGTGAGTTTTTCAGAATCGTAGCATATGGTGATCAATGGTCTCTGCTGACCCTAGTAGTCGCATATTGGCGTAAGCAGTATGTGTAACAATTTCTCCAAATTCTTATAAACCACCCCATCCCCCAATACACGTCACACGTCCAAATCATCCTATCACACGGGGGTCGTGACGGACACCCGTCCCTGCCTACGTGACTCGGGAACCGAACCTAACACACGCGATAAATCGCTAACATCCCAACCATATACCAATATTACTTGACCTCCCTATCCGTTGAAACTACTAAGTGAAACGAATCAAGTTGTACTGGTTACAATACGGTTCCGTCATTATTGAACAGCGTTATTGCTATTATAAATAAGGATATCATGTTATTTTGGAGATATTAAAATGTTTTGTTTTTGTTGGTTTTGCTACGGCGTAAGGTTTCGTAGCAGCGTAGCGCTACGAGCGTGTGTTTGTTGGGGATGGTGATGATAAAAATGATCTCATCATCTGAAAAAAAAACCCGGCGAAGAGCGTGACGGACTCGCCCGATATAGGGTTCTGTAGCCATTGTACAATAAGTAGAAAAAGAAGGAAGTTTTTAATCTGTTTATCTTGCCCAAGAGACATTTTTGAAACATAATGATAGCGCGTTTTATTTATTTATTTTATTATTTATTTAACATTTTATTGTACACATAACATTACAGAAAAAACAATTAAAGTAGACGTGTACAAAGGGCGAGCTTATCTCTAAAGAGATTTCTTCCAGCAGACCCGCAACAGAGACAGTTCTAAAGTGTGAGGCAGACATAATGTGTACATCACAAATGATAAAAATTATAATAAGCGTTTTATTTTCGTGCAACGCCATCTAGCTTGTCTTTAGAGAACAAATCTATTTTACTGGTGTTTTCCGAAACCGGTTGTGCTACAGCATCCGTTATAATTTTCACTGAAAGTACTTTTCAGATTTTTCACTTTAGTATTTTAGAAGTTAGAGTTTTCATTATTTTAAGCAAATGTCTCCAATATTAGATATAGTTACATGTACAGTTGATTTAATAATAATTACCACCTTTATTTCAATTTACATTGACCTGCAGGGGAAGTTTACAGATTAACGAAATTTTGAAAATTGGTTTAAGACTTTTCACACAAATCGACGGCGTAAGTTTTCGAATTTGTAAGAAAATTAGATAAAAACAAAAGTTTCAGGTTAAGTTTTCGAAAGTTTCGAAAGTACAAAAAAAAATTGTTTTCTCCGGGACCTTTAGCGCGAGACCGACTCACACTTGGTCGGTTTTTATTATTTGTTGTTATACTGTAGAGTTTGCTCTATAATAACACCAAGTTTGACGTTTGTATGTATGACCGTTTTTACGACAGACCGAGAAGAAAAAAATTTTGATTAAAATTAGTTTCTTCTATGAGGACCCCCCTTAATTTTTATTTGTAATTTTATTATTTTTTATTTACAAATCCGCCGTAATAACGCATATTCTGTAAAAATTTCATCTGTCTAGCTACTACGGTTCAAAAGTTACAGCTCTAAATAGGTAGGACGGACGGACGGACGGACAACGTAGGCTCAGTAAAAGGGTCTCGTTTTCACCCTTTGGATACTAAAAATGAACCTTGTTACAACTGTACGCTTACAAATATAGTTGGTAAACAAAGTAAAGTTTTTGACAACCCTGAAGTGCATTCTCGTGAGTTTTTCAGAATCGTAGCATATGGTGATCAATGGTCTCTGCTGACCCTAGTAGTCGCATATTGGCGTAAGCAGTATGTGTAACAATTTCTCCAAATTCTTATAAACCACCCCATCCCCCAATACACGTCACACGTCCAAATCATCCTATCACACGGGGGTCGTGACGGACACCCGTCCCTGCCTACGTGACTCGGGAACCGAACCTAACACACGCGATAAATCGCTAACATCCCAACCATATACCAATATTACTTGACCTCCCTATCCGTTGAAACTACTAAGTGAAACGAATCAAGTTGTACTGGTTACAATACGGTTCCGTCATTATTGAACAGCGTTATTGCTATTATAAATAAGGATATCATGTTATTTTGGAGATATTAAAATGTTTTGTTTTTGTT
Organism: Agonopterix alstromeriana; assembly: GCA_963924505.1. Taxonomy (NCBI): domain Eukaryota; kingdom Metazoa; phylum Arthropoda; class Insecta; order Lepidoptera; family Depressariidae; genus Agonopterix; species Agonopterix alstromeriana. The sequence continues at coordinate 1,589,477 of OZ004669.1, read as the reverse complement.
GGTTTTGCTACGGCGTAAGGTTTCGTAGCAGCGTAGCGCTACGAGCGTGTGTTTGTTGGGGATGGTGATGATAAAAATGATCTCATCATCTGAAAAAAAAACCCGGCGAAGAGCGTGACGGACTCGCCCGATATAGGGTTCTGTAGCCATTGTACAATAAGTAGAAAAAGAAGGAAGTTTTTAATCTGTTTATCTTGCCCAAGAGACATTTTTGAAACATAATGATAGCGCGTTTTATTTATTTATTTTATTATTTATTTAACATTTTATTGTACACATAACATTACAGAAAAAACAATTAAAGTAGACGTGTACAAAGGGCGAGCTTATCTCTAAAGAGATTTCTTCCAGCAGACCCGCAACAGAGACAGTTCTAAAGTGTGAGGCAGACATAATGTGTACATCACAAATGATAAAAATTATAATAAGCGTTTTATTTTCGTGCAACGCCATCTAGCTTGTCTTTAGAGAACAAATCTATTTTACTGGTGTTTTCCGAAACCGGTTGTGCTACAGCATCCGTTATAATTTTCACTGAAAGTACTTTTCAGATTTTTCACTTTAGTATTTTAGAAGTTAGAGTTTTCATTATTTTAAGCAAATGTCTCCAATATTAGATATAGTTACATGTACAGTTGATTTAATAATAATTACCACCTTTATTTCAATTTACATTGACCTGCAGGGGAAGTTTACAGATTAACGAAATTTTGAAAATTGGTTTAAGACTTTTCACACAAATCGACGGCGTAAGTTTTCGAATTTGTAAGAAAATTAGATAAAAACAAAAGTTTCAGGTTAAGTTTTCGAAAGTTATGCAGGGTGTTAGCTTAAACGGGTTACACATTTTAGCGGATGTTTCAGATCATCAAACTTAACAACTTTTAGTATGGGACCAAATTTAAAATCGCGGAAAAATGTAATGGTACTTAGTCACCAAAACGTCGTGGGGCCATGCCACTTCATCTTGCACGATATCTAAAGTGGGCACCCATCCAAACACAGACCAAGCTTAGCGTAGTAAAACATTTATTTTATCACCACAAGACTTCTTCTCTTAACACCAATCTCCATCAACTAAATTACCTTCATTTATACATTTCAACTTTAAAACACACTAAGCTGTCCATATCTTTTTAGGGTTCCGTATCACAATGGTTCAAAGTAAGTAGCACTATTGTAACGGTTGTTTTTTTATCTGTATGCCAGGTGGCCATAGCATAAGCAAAACCCGCACTGCTGAGTATATGCCTCTTCATTTTCATGCCAAGAATCGGTCCCACATAGTCTTATCCACTGTTTGGTGGCAACTCTAAAGATTTCGTCGGACCATGTGGATGCTGGTCTGCCTGCTGGCCGTCTCCTCTCCCACAGCCGCCATTCCGTCAATGCTTTCGTTCATCTGCCATCATTCCGTACGGCCAACTGTCATGCCCACTTCATTAAAATTTAATATGAAAAAAACTAGTCCATGAAAGGGTTCCGCAGCCGTTGTATTGTAGAATAAGAAGAAAAATAATGCTGAATTTGTGTTGCTGCGTTTTTTAAACATAATGATAGCGCGATTTAACTTCGTGCAATGCCATCTAGTTTTTTATTAGAAAATTAATCTGTCACTGTTTTTTCCGAAAGTGATTGTACTACAGCATCCGTTATAATTTTTTTTAAAGTAAATACATCAAATCAGAATCATACAATTTATTTGCTGAAATACTCTAGTAATATTTAAAGGGGTGGTTTATATCATTGTTTGATGATTCATCAAATTGAATAACTTTCACTATGGGAACGTAGAGAAAAACAATTTCGGACGACGCATTATTGACTCAGTCAAAGTCAAAGTCAAAATTGTTTCTTCAAAATAATATCACCTAGATGACGATGATGATGATGATGGTTTTGACGTCATGTTTTTGAATCTACCACCGCGTCGGAAGGTGTTCCGTTGTAGAGAAGATGCGGCCAGAAACTCTACAACACACTTCTTTTAAACAAAACAAAATATACAAAGTACAATTACATCAATTCAATATTAAATACATTGTCAAGACCTACTGACTGACTTTTATATGCCCATAGTGCCATTTTAGTTGCTCTTGTTGACCCTTAACTTGCATCACGCGATTTATAGACCCCGCTAGTAGAAAGGTGTATCATTCAATAATCATCAACTAAAAGTACTGAACCAGAGTACTCAGTATCGACTCGTTCTTAGCCGTGCTTCCTCTCACACCCCCCGTGCTAATTAGACATAACGCGCCCCCCGGATTTGCGATACTAAATCTGTGTCCCGGGTTTATTCGCTGACGTATGAAGCCGAAGCGTTATTCCTTTTAAAAGAATACCTTTTTAAATCTGTCCTCCTCCAGTAATGGGGCTAATTATGTTAATTAATTAGAGTCTTGCTAACGAATTGTGTTAAAATTGTGATGTTAAACTACAAGGTGGTAGTAAAAAATGGAGATGTTTTGTGGTGAAAAATGACAAATATGGTCTAAAAGTTGTTCCGCCTGAGTAACTTTTTAAGTAGCATAAAATAGCATCTTATTGTTTTCTGCAGGTCAGAGGCCTATTAAGGCTTAAAAATTCTCTAACAGCATGTTGACCACTAACTTGCCTCCACCAACACGCACTGGGCCCGCGTGGTGGAGTATGGCCCACTCTCTCTTACCCTAATCCGTGAGAGGAGGCCTTTGCCCTGCAGTGGGATTCTACAGGCTATAACTAACTAGATGTTATAATGTTGTTTGCTGGAAGAAAACTATTTTAGAGTTAAACTTATGCTGACAACTTTTTAAGGGGATGTTTAGACCGTCAAACTGAACAACTTTCTCTATGGCACCAACATCGAAATCGCGAAAAAAATTCTGCTGTTCCTTACAAAACTGCAAACCTACTCGAGCTAAATGTATGGGATAACTGATTTTTTGTTCGCGATTTTGATGTTGGTCCCATAGAGCACGGTGTTCAGTTTGACGGTTTGATCATCTTCTTTCAAAAATGTCAGCATATTAAGTTGAACCCTGTATATTGTTTTTGTGTACAATAAATAATCTTAGTATAATTGTTCGATTATACTTACGACTATATTCCCCAAAAAGGGTAGTGAGAGATAAAATAAAAAATATAGCGGCAAACGACAAACGTCAACTGCTGCAAGTATTGTAGAGTTCTACGATGCCGGTGCGGGGGGGACATTAAACAGGGGGAGGTGAGTACCATTTCTATACAAAAACGAGGACGGAGTAATAACTTTTACCATTATGACATTACATTCTACTTTTTCGCATGAGATAAAGAACCCTGAAGAATCTAAAAGATTTTAGAAAACACAAGAAGTCAAAACCCATTAACAAAACACTCCACATAACCTTTTCAATACACCGAAACATTTCTAAAAACTTTCCACCGAAAACTTCACCCCGCCCTCGAACGTGCAATAAATAAGGGGGGGGGGGAGGTACACAACAAAAACTCAACTCAGAGCCATCACCTCCACGTCACCCTGCTCAGATTTCATTACCATAAAGAACTGGAGGCCTTAAACCCCCCTACAGTAAGAGGTGACGTACACCGACCAGAATAACAAGACATCCCCCCCGAAACATTTCTCTTAGACTCACAAGAAATGGAGGAGGGAAGGGGAGTCGAAGGTAAAATGGGCAGGTCGAATCCCTAAGCGGGCCGGTTGCCGCGTCGAAATGCGCAGTAAATCGTCATAAAACTGTCTAGATCCATGATGTGACGCTGCCCGGGGGTAATTAAAGGACAATTTATAGTTTTACGGAGGTTCTCCCCCTAGTCGAGACGCCCCCCGTCTCGAGCGATGGATGTCAATGTGCTACTGTTTTCTCTTTATATTTCGCTGCTATATTTTGATATGAAAAATATGTTTTACTCTTTTTGGTGAGGAGTTTTCGTTATGTAATTATTTTAGTAAATATATTGTTTTGTGTAACACTCTGGTATTACTTGTCTTATGAAACGACTAAGGGAAAAGGTATATGTGGGTGTTTTTGTAGGTGGAAAGGTGGTTTGTAAGGTAACAAGCCTTACACTGCACGTCAGGATAGAAATCCAAGACCAAACTTAAGAAAAAACATTTGTATCAATTTTTTTGTATTTTGACTATTGCAATCGACCACAGTACTAAGTTTGATTTCTGTGTTATCATTTTTCTTTTCACTTAAATCCTATTTATTATAACAACAGTTACACCAGTAAAACCAAATTCAAAACCCTTAAACATTTCCATAAAAAGGGATACCCAATGAAAACGTACTCAAAATAATTGTCATTCAATACCAAAAATCCACTCACAATCATAACCGTTTAACAGCCAATTTTATTTGTCGATACAGTTCGTTCCAAACGAGACTTTATAAGCAATAAACGCGCAAACAGACGTTTTGGCGTTACATAAAATCAAATCAACAGTTATCCCGTGAGCCTACATCACAATCAGGTTTAATCGCGTATGTGACAAGTTAGGTCGTTCGATTCCAAGTCCAGAATATCTCGACCTGCCCGTTTCACCCGAACCTCCCCTCTTTACTCTTTACGCTGCAACTTCAGAAGGGGGATGGGTGTCTAGGTAATTTGGTTGGTAAGGAACACGCGCCACGCTCGCTCTCTCCCGATATCGTTGTGACTGACGGACAAGCATGCATTCAAATGGGTTACTTTACTCGGTTTCCACCCCCTTAGAATAAACATAGCACCCGGTTTCGGATCCTCCGCCAATTTGGTACAGAATTTGTTGTGGAATGTCGAAATGCTTTTTGAGGGTTAAATTGCATTTAATTTGCACTAAACAACGGTTGGTTTTGATGGAATCGCTTCTGAATAGGGAATGAAACGTTTTGCTGCTGAATTAAATTTTGTAGGAAATTGGGGAAGACTTGTAAATTTCGTCTTTTGGTTATAAGTCTCCTTATTTGCCGCTATTAGCTTATCAAACCCTATCCAACCTTATGGAGCTAAACATAAAGCTCATTATGTACTAACAGTAAATCGTCGAGTTTACTAGATGTTTAAGTATGTGACAACAGCTGTTGATTTTGGTAGACCTTGCTAGAAAATTAGTCGCTAAAAGTAATTTTATTTGTTACTAAAATAGCTCTGGCTCCGACTAGATTTGACTATAATTAGAATAAATAAAATACAACCATGTTTGTTTACGTCAACATATTTTTCTCTGTGTAATCTTTTTGTCTATTTTAAAACTCTATTTCATAGAATTCTGTTTTATAGAAATTACGATTCCAATTAAGTTTTAAGGTCTGTTTTCTCAAACTAGAATTTTAAACACAATACAGTAATATATATTTTTTGTCAAAATTGTTTTCATATTTTTGACTATTGCCTAGTTACGAAAATAAACTTTGTTTTATGTAAGACTTGACATTGCATTTTCCAATTACCTTTGAAATATTCTCATTAGCAATTACAACCGATTTTTCAGAACGAAATGCTACTAATAACATTTCTACATAGTATCACAGAATAAATACTAGTTGACAGTGTGGAGGAACTACTGTGGAAGGTTCCTCCGGTGAAAAGGGAAGATCTTCCGCCAGGCTAGGTGTGAAGCCTGGGGACCGGCCGTGGTCCAACAGTTCTTAGTTGGACCTTGTATATATATCGAATCTCTGTGATTATTTCTCTTGCGCGATTCATGTCTTGTATACGATTGTGAACCTTATGTGTAGCGGCTAACGGGTTACCAATGTGACGTCGCAAGTTGTCTTTACGTACACATTTGGAAGTGCGACCGTAGTGCCATCTGTTAGCTTCGTTGCTATAACTTGTGGGTGTTGACATCTGTGGCAAGTCCCCACAGTACTCCCCCCTCAGACCGGAGGTCGTTGAGTTGTTCGAAGTGTGCAGTCTTGTATCCATGTAGGTGCAGGGCTCCAGTCAAGTGAGTCTGACGAGCGATGTGCTGCGTGTGTTTGCATCGGTCAGGGAGATCAGGCCTGATGTGATGCGGGCGAGTGACAGGCGTGGAGAAGGCGAGCAGAACTGCCACGTGGAGGTGAGCTCAGACACGTGGGCTGCGGGAGATCCTTCTATACAGACGCTGACTGTCGTTGAGGAAGCTGCAGGCCCAGGAAGCGGTGTGAAGACAGCTGCGATGGACCTGGTGCGGGCTTCGGGTTGATGGCGTGTGACTGCTGCTTGTTTGACCTGGTCGAGGGGTGTGAAGGATTTGTTGATGCTGGTTGCTGCTCTGTGTTAGTGCTGCTCTGCGGTGTTCAGGTTGCGATGTTCTTTGTCGAGGGTCACCACTGTGGAGGAACTACTGTGGAAGGTTCCTCCGGTGAAAAGGGAAGATCTTCCGCCAGGCTAGGTGTGAAGCCTGGGGACCGGTCGTGGTCCAACAGTTCTTAGTTGGACCTTGTATATATATCGAATCTCTGTGATTATTTCTCTTGCGCGATTCATGTCTTGTATACGATTGTGAACCTTATGTGTAGCGGCTAACGGGTTACCAATGTGACGTCGCAAGTTGTCTTTACGTACACATTTGGAAGTGCGACCGTAGTGCCATCTGTTAGCTTCGTTGCTATAACTTGTGGGTGTTGACATCTGTGGCAAGTCCCCACAACAGTATCTTGGATATTACAAAAGCTTTTCTAAGAATAGATGAAATATCTGTTTCTATAATTGCAAATAACCTTATAATTCTATTGTTTTCTGGAACACAACATCAAGATCACTCTACGCGTATTACTACCCTTCGTAGCCACGCTACGATTCGTAGCAAAATTGCTACGCAATACGTAGCCCTGACAAACAAGACTAACACATTAGTAAATTATCTAAACGACCATGAATCATTTGCTATTACAATAAGAACCTTAATACAATGTTCCTTAAGAAATATTATCTGTGACATAAAAACAAATAAACAGCAATATTCCGCTGATAGATGGCTTAAGCCCCCCCTTATTGGACTGAAGCCCCCCCTATCTAGCTCCCTGTAATGACACTAGTAGGGGGCAATAAAAAGTGAAACTCGTCACGCTGCTGTTATAAATACGATTTATTTTAGCCTTATTGTCATAATTGGAGTTTTAGTATCTATCAAAGATAGTGAATGGATTAAAATTTAAACTGTTTTTTTAATTGTTTTTTAGTTCGAATATTTCATCATCTTTCTATTAAAGAGCGTCAGTGGCGCGTTTTGGAGAAGTATGAACACTCAATCTTTAGGTCAGGGCTCGAATCCGCACGGACGACATGCCATGTACCAGTTTACCATAGTTTACCATGTAAGAGTTTTTCTAACTTATTTACGTATTACCGACTGCTTTCAAACGATGAAGGAAAACATTGTGAGGAAACCTGCATACGCTGAAGAAGAAACAGATCTGAAATAAGTGTGAAGTCTACCAATCCACATTGGGCTTGCGTCGTGGACTATCGCCCATACACCCTCCATGTGGATGAGTAGACCTGTTTCCTGCAGCAGGACGCATATAGGCTGATGATGATCATCTTTCTATCGTAGTATCTAAACATCCTGAAGAAGGTTATGGTCGTAAATGTACGTATGTACTAGTATAGACACAGAATCCTTCATAATATGCTGAAGGTTTATTAAGGGACCGATCAGATCATCAAATTGAACAACTTTCTGCGTGGGCCCAACAACGAAATCACGTTTGCTACTTCCACAATTTATAATGTTGGTCCCATCCCATAGAGAAAGTTGTTTAATTTGGTCTGACAATCCGTTTAAATACTGTCAGCATTAAGAAGGATCCTATTTGTATTAAAGTAGGTGTTATAAAAACAATATAAACTGTTATAAACTCGGATACACCCTACCAATGCGCATTCGTCATAATATCAGGAGATGCAATTCTCGTTCTAATGTCTCTAATGCACATTATGCTGCAGTTTATGATGCATCGATGCTCCTGAGTGGGGTGGTAATTTAATTTTATAACATGTGCGGTTTTTTAAAGTGCTTTCTAGTGTTGCTATCGAAAGCAAACGGTAAAGTTACAGACCATTTTATAGGCGATGTCATAAACGACTCTTTGGGAACGTGTCTTTTTTTTCATTGTACCTTAAACAGTTTTTTTTAAATAATATCTTTAACGGCTCGGGATACTAGTCCTTTTGAGCCATTCGTTATTTTTTTCTTTATATTCTTTATTTTGACGATGGGATGATAGATGACGATGATTCTGTGGATTTGTTAAGCTCGCGCGTTGCCGCCAAAATGACCATGTACGAGTTAACTTGAACCAAAACTTATGTTCTGTTATCGTATTTATTTGAGATTTTTAAAATGTGTTGTCATGTAACTGGCTTTGTAAAATTTAAATTTTCTTGCATTAATAAAATAAATATAAATAAAATTAAATATTAGTTGTAGACGTTGTTAATAAAATCATTAAATCCGTAATTTTCAAAAAGTTATTTAATGTAAGTTCTTATACATACATTTGATTGTAAGGGAAAAATTCATAGCCGATTACACGCAGCAGCAACAGGCGATGTGTCGCCGCGACACTACTGCTTGTATTTATTTCTATGAAAACGAAGTGTCACTAGCGAGGAGGGCATTTCATAGAAATACACACAAACCAATAGTGTCTGCGTCCAGTCGGCTCAAAGTCAAAGTCAATATAATTTATTCAATGCAAAGAGCTTGCAGCACACTTATCAAACGTCAAATCTTTTTTAAAGCTACCACCGCGTCGGAACGTGTTGTCGCTGTAGAGAAGATGCGGCCAGAAACTCTACAACATAACACGACTTAATAACTATTACAATATAAATTCTTAAGCTAAAGGTAAAATTCTTAGGCTACGAACTTATACCTAAAGGGGTCACCCTTTACTACACTTTGGGGTTTGCATTGGAGTAAAAAAGGAGACCTATGCGGTGGGTCTGGACTGATTTGATTGATTGATTGATCCATAGCGTATCATGATTAGCATCAAGAATGGTCATTAAACATTTAATAACATTTAATGCAAGAGACTTGCCTGCTTACCCTCCGGAATTTTATGGTTCGATTAGTGGTAGAGTGTATTAATAATTGTAACTGGCAGTCACACGATGAGATGATGCCTGATGAGATTAGTCTCCCATCTGGGTTGGTGATATTCGCAGAACACCACACGGCTATACATATAATACTCAAAATCTATATGTTGTATTCAAAATAATATCACATGGATAGCTTTTTGACGTCTTATGAAATCTACCACCACGTCGTGTAGATCAGGTGCGGCCAGAAACTCTACTCTAAAGTTTTATACAGGGTGTAAGGAAAAGTATAATTAACCTTTAAACCAATGGGACAGCTGATATTTTTTTTGTTCTGACAGGTTTGCTCCCATAATAAAAGTTGATCAGTTTGATGGGTAGAGTATGTGGTTTAAAGGTTAATTATACTTTTCCTTACACCCTGAATAACATTTTAGTGGCATACTTTTTATTACAGCGACAATTATGCAAGAAAAAGATTAACAATAAAAACTAAAATTACGATTCCGCACTAAAAAGACAGATGGCGCTACAATCGCCCTTCCTTTCCCTCCAGAACAATAAAACTTCACGACAACTCCCCATAACCGTTGTTTTAAGCAGAATCTCGCTTTTAACGTTATACTAACGTAATATTAACGGAATTAAGTGCATACGGCTATACCCGTACGAAGCAATTAGATGTATAAATAAATTCATTTTACATGCGACAGATGGCGTTGAAGCGGCAGCCATCTTGCATAATATTCATAGGTGATACAATTAGGGCACGGTTGGATGATTATTTTCGTTGTTTATGCATTGTAAATTGTTATTATCCGTTTGTTTGGGTATTTTCATACTTTGTTTACTTGGATTTCAAATGATGATTAAAAATTGAGGGTAGAATGCTACGAGCGAGCAAAGGATTTATTTGTGAGACTAACTTTCAAGCATGCTAGAGAATGCAAGTGGTTGAATACTATTCAATCTTTCTTTATGAGAATAATATCTCTCATATCATCGTCATCATCATCATGATCTCAGCTGAAATACGGTAACTGCTGGTTTTTGAGATCTAAGATATGCTGTACAATTTGTTTCTGGGGTGTGATCGCACTAATTTAAAACATTGGCGTTTGGTGCAGATTCTGTTAAAATTCAGTTTTGCTTATGATCTAGCGTCGATTCAGCTGTTCTGTTAACTTGACATATTTACTATTTGATTGACAGCGGTAACGATTCAGTTGCGATCGAGCTACGACTCAAAGTGCTGTGAAATGACTAGCGCATATTGCAATAATATAATTACCAAAAACTTTTTTTTTGAATTATCTAGAGGTTTTTTAGGAAAAGTTGTTAAGTATCATGGGTACAATCACCCCTTAAAGTAAAGCAACTGTTTATCCTAACACCCTGCATAGGGGATGTAGGGGTGCACTAAGAAAATATTTTTCAAAAATGGACTCCTAACCGGGTTTACTAAACTCCACGCAAACGAAGTCGCGGGCAAATGCTAGTCTACCCATGAAATAGGTAGGTAACGAGAAACAAAATGTTAATTCAAAAAACAATAACACTTGGCATCAACTAACAACCTACACATTAGACTCCTAATGTACAATTAGCAAGCAGGTAGCGTAAAAAGATGCCATTACGAGACAACGGTTCCCGCCAAAAGGTCGAGCGGCCATCTTGGCTGGCCACGTGGCCTAGCCGTTCGGATACGCGCGTGCGAATTATTGTCTATGGCTGCATATGTGATGTTGTTTATGGAATTAATTTCGGTCATTGTGCTCCTCTGTTTTCCGTACGTTGTTTATTGGATGCAATTTTCTGTTGTCTTTTTCGTGGGAACTTTTGGCGAAAATGTTTTAATTTTGAGGAATCTTTACACAGATACTCCGTTACATAAGGGGTTATGTTATAAGCCTTTACTGGGTGATCAGACATTTTGGTACAACAATAAAAAAATTAACCCTTCAGTTTAGCGCCTTTAGGATATGGAAGCGAAGGTTTTGGACAGAATTATGTGTAAAGTGGTGATAGGTGGTTTTTGAGATAAAGGTACGGGGATGAAATTTAGGTAGGATAAACTAAAAACACACGGTACAAAAAGTTGGCAGTTGTAGCAATGTTTCTGACCACCCCGAAAGGGATTATTGTCGTGAGTTTATGTATGTTGTGTATGTAAAAAGACATCGAGTACTGGTCACACCAAAAGCTAATCTGATACTCTTTAACAGAGATTCTCAAAAATTGTTGGCGACGGAACCCTTTATAAAAAAAGGACTAAAGATTTTTCAGAGTCCCAAAATAGTCATAATCAAGAATTATGTTAATTTTTTAATGACAATCTTTTGAGTACGACTGTTCTATAATAAACAAATCCAAACCCGCCACCCTCCACTATAAATATCTCTCAAAAACCTAAAAACAGAAAACCAAAAGACATGAAACAGCTTTATTATTATTTTACGACAAAATAATACCATTACAAAGCGGAACGACCTAAAAAACAATTGAGAAAACGTTTTTAACAAGCCCACTGCCTGCCATCGCCAGTTATATTTTGTCAAAATTGCAATCACCGAAAAGGAACATCACATTTACTCTAATTAGAAAAGTTGGATACGGTTTGTGAAGGAAAATTAGTATTTTGTGGCGTGACTCGGTGTAGACCTACGATTAAGGCCATTAACTGTTGTCGTAACCCCGACACCGGCCTTTTGGGCGACGAGCACAAACTGGCTTAACTCCTGGTTAAGTTATTGTTGTTTTAATTGACGTTTTTGGGTGTTATTGATGTCTATCTTCTTGTTACACTTTTGAGAGATAAACGGAATAGAAATTGCAGTGTGTTAGAATCGTCTTATGAAACCTGTGGCTACTTTTTAAATAAAATATATTTTATAAAAATCCTTCACCAAAATAATTAAAATGATATTGTACGAGTAGCCGAGGCGTGGAAGATCCATACCAATAAACATACAACGTAGCATAGCATAGCATTATGAATACGACTATTTCGGAATGTTTCTATACCTAGTATTAAGGTATATCTTGACATTGTATAAATGATAATTAAATAATGTAGTTCTTTAAAGATAATAATTTTCACTGTATAGTTTAAGTTTGACATGTATTAATATACAACGTGTTAATGAATTAACGCAAAACTAGAAAGCCGTTTGTTTAGAATCGAGAGCAGAATAAAATTATCATGGTTTCAACATAGGTTACATTTTTCAAAATATTAAATAATTTGTTCTCGATGCCAACCCACCGCACAGGCACACTCACCCTACTTACTACCAAAACAAGATTCTTAAAATGTATCCATCCATGAGCACGTTAGCGCTTTCATGTATTGCTGAAATGATAACAAATCATTTTTACCTGAAAACTTAAAAAGCGAATAACTTTAAAATTTAAGTACCAAAATAATGAAATTATTGTTTCTAACTAATTACTTTGTTGTTTAGTAATCTAAAATCGGTTTGGGTGTATGAGATTTTGCGCTTAGTCTTTAACACGTAGTATTTCTATTTGACATGTTTTATGAATGCCCCAACTAATTTTTGCATACAGACACGTCAGTGACACACGCCTGTACATAAAAATCCGAATCTAAAACCATTGTTACGGAGTTTCATGCGAATAAACATATTTCATGTCAATTCATATCATTTCATTATATTTTCCAAGGAGAGTACGCCTAAGAGATATTCTAAAATAAATCTATTCATAATATCCACGTTTCAATACCGGGAGTGCTATTTTTGAAAGTTATATATTCAATTCGTTTACAGTGATGATCGATTAAAAGTGATGCCAAACTCTATGAAATTTATGCATTATTCGTATATGAATTAGGAGCTGTGACTTTCAAAAATAACACCCCAGTGTCTAAACTCTATTTCTATTCTATTCTCACTGGTGGTCTGGAAGAAATCACTTTTAGTGATAAGGCCGCCTTTTATACCCTTCTTGTTCGCCTATATTGTTGTTGTTTTTTGTGTATTTTGGTGTGCAAATAAAGAATATTTATTTATCTTATCTTATCTTATCTTAAACTCTGAGAGGCAGTAAACTTGTTGTTATGTACTTTTCAGGTCAGTACATATATAAACTCAAGACCATAATCCTTTTCGAGGTAGTCAGAAATTTTGCTAAACTACCAACCATTTTTTGAAACTGGCAGTTGTAGCAAAACTCACTTTTATCATATACCTATTTATTAATACAAACGAGAACATAAAACTAATTTATTACATTAGTCTACCCAACAAAATAACCAATAGTTTAACTGTCACATAAACGAAAGTTAAAACTACCGGGCCGAACGTTAACTATGAAAAGTTACGGTAACAGGTTTAGAAAGCTACAATTTTGACGTTGTCCCAGCCAAATTCAAAATGTTTTATTCTTTATGGGGGCAACAGGAGTTAATTGTGTAAACCCTTGTCCATCCTTAGTTCTAAATAACATTTATTTTGGTTATTGTTACAGATGAGATGTTTACAGGGTGTAACAAAAGACCCAAGTAACGGTGATTCAGACTATCAAACTGACAACTTTTACTATGGAGCCAACGTCATGATAAAAAAACAGCTGTCCTATATATTTGAGTCGAGACGGTACTGCAGTTTGTTTGATTTTTTCTCGTGATTTCAATTTATTTTAATTTATTTATTTGGGTTACCAACAGATGAATCACATTTTACATGAATACATAAAAAAAAAAAAAAAAAAAAAAAAAAAAATTGTTTAGAGCGTACTGCACATCTATGTACAGCTGTAGTCTGTGGACTGCATATCGCCAGGCATCTCTAGGGGCCCTGCGCACCCAATTTAACAATGCCTTTAGGATGCTGCTGGGGCTGCCGCGCTTTTGCAGTGCGTCTGGCATGTTCGCGGACGCTCATGTCGATGGGTTTCCCACCACGCTCCGCAAACGTTGTGCTGCCGCACTGCAGAGGGTTCGCGCCAGCACCAATAGCATTCTGAACATGGTAGCCAGTAGATACTGTGACAGTAGCGTTATTAGGCGCTGGATCAGTTTACACTTAAGTGTTTGTACTAACATAGTTATTTAAGTGTGTTACTAACAATATGGATGTAATGTGTGAAATAAAGTATTTTTATTTTTATAAAATTAGGTAAACATTGTGTTCATCTACTTACTGGCTGCCACAGCTAATATAAAACACAAGGACAAGCGATGTCGGCTCCATAGTGAAAGTTGTTCAGTTTGATGGTCTGAAGCACCCCCTTAAGTATTACTAGGGTGTTTTGTTACACCCTGTATGAAATTAAGGGAGATTTGAATGAAGAAAATAATATCTTAGCCATTCTGTAAAGGAAAACATCGATATAAACCTGCATGCGTAAACGAGACGTGTCTTGCGTCTATGAGTAAATATCCAAGAGAGAAAAAGCTCCATACAATCACGCAACTATAAGTACACTAATACAAGGTGCGGTGGTGTGTTAGTGACCTCTCACCGACGACTTTACCTACACGCTGCGCCACCCGTGGAAAAATCGGCTCGACCAGTGGACAATCTATTCGCTATAATTTTATATGCTTCTTAGAAGCTTTATATCTGTGGGGTATTGACTCGTGTGGTATGGCGACAGGTTTACTACTTGTCACATAAGCTACTTTGGGTGCTGCTAATGAAAAGTGAATATTCTGAATATTCTACAGGGTGAAATTGATTTCATTAGCATCCTTTTAAAATAAGAGTCTACCCATCAAACTGAACCACTTTTACTATGGGAGCCAACGGATCGGAACTAAAAAAAAATCATGTTTCCATACTAAACTACAATGCCTACTCGACTCAAATGTATGCAACAGCTGTTTCAGATTTTTGGTATTTATACTCAAATATTCACCATTCGTTTATCTAGTGAAATCATAAACGATCTATAAAAAGTACTTTTGTTAACTCTTTTTAATCGAAAATACGGCGCACGCACACACTATTCGGATAGCTGGGCAATTCTTTCTCATAGGAAATATTCGTCTGAACCTATAGCCCCTTAACGCTTTTTTAGCTTATAGTTGTAGCAATGCTTACTTTTAGCATGATGAAAGCTACAGGCAAATGTAAATTATAACTGTTAGGAAATCGTGTCGACTTTAGTCACCTACACATCAATGCGTCGCCTATGGTCAACCAGCATGTCTAGCATGATTTCTCTACTTGCGCGCGACTCGGCTTTTTCTCATACTAAAGTCGCGGCAAGCGCGGCTTTCGCTATCCGAAAAGCGCGGGAACAGGTTATTTTCTATGCAGCAAAGGCGCGTCGCGCGCGTGTATAGAAATCATGCTATATGTGCAGGTGATTTAAGTGGTATAAACTGACGGAATAAAGTGTCAAGTGGAGTTTACTAGCCGTTCGTAAGAACCAAACCCTTAGTCACCAAAAAATTAATCAACACTTTACCCATACGAAAAACAGAACACCCCATCCAAACACAGCAGCCATAAAATTAAATTTATATGACAAACTATTGTTTAAAATTCAAATTGTACGTGTGAAATCTTGCCCGACCTTAATTGTATTGACCACCCGAATTAGTGGGGGGTAGAGGGAGATTTCTGAATTCGTGTGAGGAAACACAATAATAATATCGTGATATACAGGATGCTCCGACCCTCCTAATGGGTTTAATAAAGGTACGAATTTACGTCGCTTCGTATTTATGATTTTATTTCGATATATTTAATTAAAATTTTAGTGGCGTAAGGGTCGTCTTGGTGGGGCAGTGGGGGTTATGTGTTTTTATTATATTATTGTCATGTGAATGAGGGTTGACTTTTGGTCTTAGGTTGTATCTCGTTTGCTTTTATGTTTATTATTGATGGAAATTGCTTCGGTCGGTCGTTTTTAAGTGATTTAATTATTTTTAGTGCCAATTTTACTTGTCAGTCTTTGAAAATTACGTGGTTTTTATTGAAATAAAAGTATTATATTTGTAATGGTATCTTTTCACTTATGTTTTCATCTATTTTCAATATTCTGGAAATTTGCCATTTGCGAAATAGTCTAACTGAGAAATTGGCTATTTGCGAAGCAGATACTGGGCGCCCAAAAGGTTAAAATTTCAACTACTTATCTATTATAATAAAGAGAAAAAGAAGAATTTTTTCCAGCAGTCGGACATTGTATAGGCAACATTAAAAAAGGGTATGAGATTTCCCCGTTAATAATAAAAACTTGATAAATTACTATACAGTGATTAGGAGAGATTGAAGTTATAAAAACAGCTTTAACTAAACTCCCTTTCACGTGAAAGATATCGTTTAAAACTCAGTCTTCAATCAAAGCAGTTCTTGCAATTCAAAAGGTTAGCACATCCACCCCTATTTATGAGATAACACCTTAGACTACTTTTATAGGGACCAGCCTCGCGGTAGCATTTCCCCTCTGCACGTTACAAGATCAATAATTTATCATGTGCATTTACATACAATTTTATATCTTATCACTAAACGAGACAGCCTATAATTGCGGAACTATAACTTCGAACTTCGAATTTTTAACAATCAAAATTAGAATCTAAAGTTTTGAGGAATAAAATCCAAAGTGGCGGATTTAATGTTACCTCGCCCCCCGTTAAAAGTGACAGAAATGTTTGTTAGTAGTAATTACACGCGTAACTCGTCCATAATACAACGTGTTAATGAATTCACGCAATCAAAATGTTTCAACATAGGTAATTTTTTCAAACTAAAAAAATATTTTTTGTAAAATTTTAAATTTACTGAACTCGATTTCAACCCGGCAAGGGTACACTCACCCTACTTACTACCAAAACAAGATTATTAAAACATGTATGAAAACACTTACGTGCTTATTGTATCCATAAGCACGTAAGCGTTTTCATTCATTGCTGAAATGATAACAAATCATTTTTGTCTCATAACTAAATGCGAATAACTTTAAATTTTATCTAACAAAATAATGAAATTATTGTTTCAATCTAATTATCCTACTAATATTATAAACGCGAAAGTTTGTAAGTATGGATGGATGTTTGTTACTTTTTCACGTAAAAACTACTAAATGGATTTTAATGAAATTTGGCACACAGATATAATGATCTGGATACTTTTTTAAGGTCTACGCGGACGGAGTCGCGATCAACAGCTAGTTTTGTTATAAATCTGTGGGGGTGTATGAGGTTTTGCGTTTATTCATTAACACGTTGTATAAATAGTCTAAGCATAACACCCAATAAACAACTATAAAACGTCCCTTACGCCAAACAAAATCGATGCAGCAACCCTTGAGTTATGTGCGCATACCATACCAGTAAATATAACCGTAACTCACAGCACTTACGTCCACCTGTTACAGTTAATCGATGTGCCGTACACATTATCAAGCCTTCTCCCTTGTATTCGCCTATTTGCAGATAGTTGCTTTTTCGTTATGTCATAATGTTACAGCGTAAGGCGTTGTTTTGTTGGTTTAGAAGTTTAAAGCTATACTTTTTATAAGATAATTGTTTGGTTACAAATTTTACGTGAGGTTTGGAATGGACAACCCTTAGACGATTTATATATGGACCCGCCTCGCCTTAGCATTTCCCCTCTGCCAACGTGCAAGATCAAAAACTCTTACGCATTTACATTCAATTTTATACCTTATCACTAAACGCGACAGCCTATAATTGCGGAACAATAATTTCGAACTTATGACGTTTGGGAAAATTAGAATCTAAACTAACGGAATAAAATTGAAATTTGCGTATCTCGTGCTACCTTGCCCCCCGCAAAAAGTTGCAGAAAAGTTTGTTATTAGAATTACACGCTTAACTTGTCCTCATATAAGTAGTCTAAGGTAAGAATACAAAGATCTTTAAGGGGATATAATTCGGAGCGCGATCCATACAAACGTACTATGGTGATATTTTCAATACTAATCAATTAAAGTCAATGAAATTTTGCAGAAACAATCTTTAAACAAATATCTATGCTTGTATGGAGTCCGATTTTCGTTAAAATATACAGTTTCAATGCTAGGATTAATTTAAGATTTGTATGGAAATCTTTGAGTCACTGTAACTTTAAAACTATACATTTTATTATATTATATTATTATATAGAAATTTGTTTTTAGATTGATTCTGAAAAATGTCATTGAGTTTAATTGGTTAGTATTGCAAATATCACCATAGTACGATTGTATGGAGCGCGCTCCGAATTATATCCTCTTAACCTCTTTTACAACAACCATACAGCAACTGAATAACCGTTTAAAAATTGTAAACTCCAAAGAATGGCAACAAAAAAATAATATCAACAAACAAAAAATACCATTTAGAATCCGACCCATATCTAACACCAAAAACAACAATAAACAATCACGACATTGTACAAAACCCGTCCCTCCAGAGTCCAGATCAAACACATTTTCAATTCTCATCAAAAAAGTAACGCGTTATGATCGCCCTAATAAAACGACTCGCAATATTCCCGTGCTCGTAGCAATATCGTAATGAACACCGTGTATACACGGCGGCCATTTAATCTCGCACCTGTATCGTACTGAATAAGGTTCGGTTTGAGTTGCAGGCGGTAGCGACACAAGACGTTGGCTCTAGATTCATTTCATAAACTAAACATTTCCTTATGACATAGTTTAGAAATCTATGCTAACACTAAGCGAACCTTATAATAAAAAATAATGTGCTGTGTGTTGGACGTCATCTTACACCTTTTCAAATTCAACTTTATGTTTAATATAGGATCTTTCTTAATATGCTGACACTTTTTAAGAGGATGATCAGACCATCAAACTGAACAAGTTTCTCTATGGCACCAACATCGAAATCGCGAAAAAAAAATCTGCTGTCCCATACTAAACTATGGGTACTATTATAATACTAAGGTATGGGACAGCAGATTTTTTTTTCGCGATTTCGATGTTGGTCCCATGGAGAAAGTTGTTCAGTTTGATGGTCTGATTATCTCCTTAAAAAGGGTCTGCATATTAAGAAGAACCCTGTATATTGCGAACACACGGCGATACATCAAGCTATATCAAAACTAAAAGAAACTATTTTGATTTTGTACAGTTTGATGTATCGCCGTGTGTACATGACTGGTTTTTGTAACTAAGCTGCTGTGGTTGAAGACACCAATGGCTGAGCAAGTGGGCGAGGAATGTCTTACCTAAATAAATTTACCCTACAGAAAACAAGCTTCATACTAGCAGTGCCGTCGTCTGTGCACTCACACATAGTGCGTGTTGCGGGGCGCAAATACCCTAGCTGAGTGGTGAGATGCACCTGGTCGTACATTCCACAACGCGCACTATGAGTGCGTGAACCAACAGCGGCCGCTTACATGAAGCTTGTTTTCTGTAGAGATATCTATTTATATGCTGGGCCCCTAAACAAAGTATCTTTCGATTACCGTTAACGAAAGTAGAAAACATAAAAATTTATGGACTTGACCATCCGTCAAGTCCATAAATTTTTATGTGACGAAAGCAAACGTCAAAATGTTTCGATCGCTAATGTCAAATCCATCCATTCTATAATTTTCTACTAGCGTCAACGCCAATAAAATGTCACTTTGTCTAGGGGGGCTGGAGTTGAAAAGATGTGATGCAGGGAGCAGGAAGACACTCGTCAAAGTGCCACTCGCACAAACGCAAAGCTTTATAATCTTCGCCATAATTTGACTCTTTGGACGTGGTGCCCGCCACCGCTTATCCCTTATGCCCATCGCAAGAGGTGCGGGTCGGTCGCTAAACGGTCGGCAGTTAGCTTGTCCTAAACAAATACGTCCAACCATCTGCGTAAGGGAGTTCGGGCAGCATTAAAACATTGTTTAGGTGTCCAACATGTGTCATTAGAGATTCGCTGAGTCCGTTACGACCTTGTTTTTTCTTGATTAGGTTTTCGGGTTGGTGGAAAGTTGTGTGTATTCCGGACGAAGAAAAAAGATGAGTACCGAATGGCTAACTAACAATAAAATTGTTATTTTATAGCAGTCCGACGCATTGTTGAAAACAGAGTTTCAATTATGTATACATCACAAATGAAGGTGTCCGAATTTTTATCTATTATTTATAAAATATGGATGTTTGTTAGTTTGTCTTTCTGTGTGTCCCAACATGCGATCATATACAATTTGACTGATTACGATGAAACATTGGTGGGTTGTTGTGCGAGAGCCCGCGAATGCTCCAGATATAAAAATTTGAACGAAAAAAAGTCGCATAGGAATACATGCCTGGCACAGCTACTTAAGTTACTTTTTTAGCGTTGTGGGTTGTATGTGAGTATATAGTCAGTGTCGTACAAGACAATTAAGGAATAAAGTTTCTTTTGGTGCCTCTAAACATTCCACGACAACATTATTTTTGGCGTCAAAATCAGCTGAAAATCTGTAACATTTTGCATCTTACATAAAAGCAGAAAGCAGAACTCGACATTTAAATTCCGTTTAACCTTCCAAATTCAAAACTATTCGAAATTCGAAACTTGTCGCTATCAGTGCAATGTACGTTTCCCGCCAATCGTAACTGTCGGGCGTCAACGTCTGAGAAATTAAAAGTTTGTCAGTTGGCCTGGAGCTGTCGATGGCAACGGTCGTGATCGTAGTTAGGGATGAAATTCATTTACAATTTTAGTAGAATGGTTGTCATTTGAATTAAGAAGAAATAATTATTCGTTAAAACAGCATGGACGTTGTTTTGGAAGCCACGAATTCTAAGATTGACGATTGACAAAAATCACGATCATTCCCACCGGCCCACATATAGGGTCCTTCTGAATATGCTGACACTTTTTTAAGGGGATGATCAGAACGTCAAACTGAACAACTTTCTCTATGGCACCAACATGGAAATCGCGAAAAAAAAAGTTGTGAACTTAATATCAGGCTTTTACGTGTGAACATCCTATCCTAGACTTCGATTGTGGTCTTTTTATAAGCTGGGAATCCCACATCAATCTTTCAAGAGGAGATTTCGAAAATGTTCACCAAATTAATACGAAATTTCATATTTTCTCAAGCATTCTTTATTTTTCCCCTTACAGGCTGATGACTGAACTTATAATTTGATGAGGCCCCGACGATCTTTGCACAACTTTTGAGGGTATATGAATATTTAACGAGAGATTTTTGGCGCCCAACGTGGGACTCCTTGTTTGCTCCTTTTTTTCGCTGCAAGTTTAATAATCATAATATTACTCATAGATTATGTACTTTAATGAATTTGGGTTTTTCGTGAATTTATTTTGGATTTTTTCTTAAGAAAGTATCTTAATTTAATTTTTGATCATGACAAAAATAATTTATTCAATACTAGCGACTTTGTACGCATGGACCACAGGCTTTAAATACTCATAGCTTTTGATTGAATGAACCGATTGCAATGAAATAAAGCTTAAATGGTAATAAAAACTAAGCCCTATGCTATTGTGAAAATTTCATCCAAATTGATTCAGAAGTTTTTAAGTGATGCGTGCACAAACAAACAGATAAACAGACTAAAATTCTAAAATGGTCTCAATGAATTCTATTACGTGTATTCTATGTATGTATGTATATGCTCACGACTATATTCCCCAAGGGGGTAGTCAGAGATGTTCTGAAATCTCAGAGCATCCACGTTTTACCAGTAGTACCGAAACTCTGTCCAGTGTGACGTAGGGTGAGCCCGTCGCCACTTATAACGTGTATTCTAAATGCCCCAATTTGAAGCCTATTTATTAAATGTCAAATCTTTTTTGAATCTCTTTTCACCGTTTCTGTCCGTGTTGTCGCTGTAGAAAAGATGCGGCCGGAAACTAACTACATGGCTGCCAATGGATAAACATTACTCGATTAATATTTCTAGGGTCATGCAAAGAAAAAAAAGGGTTCAAAAATTGTAGCTATACTCCATTCAAAATAGCAACGAAATTTTAAGGCTATTTTGAATTACAGAAACAGAGATTTGAAACACTTCCTCTCTCTTATTCTTAGAACACCTTTAGTATCGTCCAAGATATGTCGGATAGTATATTATGTATCCAATAAATTAATTACATTTGATAATCAGAATTAGCCAGAAAGCTAAATAGGAAAATCTCGTCGTCCTTATTTGGAATGAAGTATAGTGTAATACCAACCTGTAATTCCAAATAAGGACGACGAGATTGTTCGATTCATATTTCGCTTTCTGGCTAATTCTGATTACCAAATGTAATTAATTTATTGGATACATATACTATCCGACATATCTTGGACGTTACTAAAGCTGTTCTAAGAATAAGTGAGAGGAAGTGATTCAAATCTCTGTTTCTATAATGCAAATTAGCCTAAAAATTTCGTTGCTATTTTGAATGGAGTATATGTATAATTCGGTTGCATTTTCATTTACTAAACGAAGGGCACGGCCACTGACTTCAGAATGACTTTTGTTATCTAGTCGAAACTTTGTTAATCTAGATAGTGTAACGTTTGACGGCCGGTCGTGGTTGAGTCTGACGGTCATTGGATGGGTCGTGGGTTCAATTCCTGAACCAAGACGTAAAGATTTACATATAATAGGTTTTGTTAGTTTACTATCTTTTTAACTATGATTCATACCAAATAAGGACGACGAGATTTTCCGATTCCTACTTAGCCAATTCTGATTACCAAATGTTATTTATTAATTGGATACATATACTATCCGACATATCTTGGACGTTACTAAAGCTGTTCTAAGAATAAGTGAGAGGAAGTGTTTCAAGTCTCTGTTTCTGTAATGCAAAATGGCCTTAAAATTTCGTTGCTATTTTGAATGGACTATAGATTATTTTCTTATGTAGTTTCGTAGTAAGGCTACAGAGCCGACTAAAAACAATTTCAGAAAATTTACTTTTTCACGTAAGCTACATACACCATGCGGACGTTCAAACGCTGACATAGGACAGCGATTGTTCAATTTGATGATAAATCACGCCTTTAAATATTATAAGGGTGTTTTCTTACACCTTGTATATCCGCTGTCTTTTTTATTATGTGGGCAGTTTTACAAATTGTTCTTATGAATAAATATACAGGGTATAAAAATAAACCCTGTTGGAGCCTTTAGGAGGTGCTTCAGACCATCAAACTGAACATCTTTTACTAGGGAGCCAATATCGAAATTTGAAAAAAAAAAGATTCATAAAAAACTGTAGTACCAACTCGACTCAAATGTATGGGAAAGCAGATTTCTTTTTCACGATATCGAAGTTGGCTCCATAGCGAAAGTTGCTCAGTTTGATGCTTGAAGCACCCCCTAAAGGCTCCCACCGGGATTTTTTTACACACTGTACATTGACAGATAGACAACTAAATTAAATGATTCGTTTAATATCATATGTGTACGAGAATAAATTCATCAAAAAAGCCCATCAATTCGAATACTACAAAGTCAATCAACATATTTGCAGCTTTTTAACGTATCTGTTCATATTATACAGGGTGTTAGGGTAAACAGTTGCATTACTTTAAGGGTATATTACTGTTGGTGGGCTCCATACAAACGAAGTCTGGTGATATTTTCAATACTGACCGATTAAACTCAATGAAATTTTGCATAAACAATTTAGAAACAAATCTCTATGCTTGTATCGTGTCAGATTTTCCTTAAAATGTACAGTTTTAAAGTTACAGTGCCTCAAAGATTTCCATACAAATCTTAAATTAATCCTAGCATTGAAAATGTATATTTTAACGAAAATCGGACACGATATAAGCATAGAGATTTGTTCCTAGATTGTTTCTGCAAAATTTCATTGAGTTTAATCGGTTAAAACCAGACCTCGTTTGTATGCAGCGCGCACTTACGCATTCGGAATAAACTTCTCTTAAGGGGTGATTGTACCCATGATACTGAACAACTTTCCCTAAGAAACCTATAGGAAATTCATAAAAAAATGCAATCAGCTAATCAAACAGTCTGAACTGTGTGAAAAGTTATTTTTTTTTGTATAGAACTGTATAAACGCGCAAGTATAGCAAGTATGTACCTATACATATACGTACGACGTAAAATAGGAACTACGGAACCCCTCGAGAAATCACGGTTAACGTCAAAGAGGTATATGAGCAGCTAATTGCGTTGGCAGATGTTGATTGGTTGAATTAAACCTGGTTTCCGTACGAGAACAAATTTACAGGTATCTTTTAATATCGGGAATGTGAGAGCAATATTGTAATCAAGGACTATACTGAAAATAGAAAGAAAATAATTAAAAATATACCAATGAAAAAAAATTAAGAAAAATAATAATGTTGGTATCATTGACTTAGAATACTATGAACGCCAGGTCTGGTACAAAAAACTCGAAAAAGTATCCGAGACTAAACTACACAAACCTAAGGACGTGTAGTAATATTAAACCAACTAAAAACATTGAAAATGTAGAATTTTTTTTTCCAACCCACCGCGCGCCGCGCGCCGACGCGTGCGCGTATTCGGCCAATCAAACGAAAACTGTTGCGTAAATCGTTCTCTTTTTTACGTTTTCGTTCTCATTTAATTCTGACACTATTGAGCGCGGACCCTCCGTCCAGTATATGGTAAGTCAATGGTTGGTATAATATATTTTGAAACGTCAAAACACACGTTTTATCTCCGTTGATGATGGACATCTTTTCCGCGGACAACCGCGTTTAGGCCACCTCACTATGGAGTTTACCACAGGAGTGTGTGTTACCTACGCACACAACCGTACATTTCCTTCGGGCAGACAACATGAGCAAATTTTCTATCGTATGCGATAAAAACTAGTTTCGTGTATGAGGACCCGCCTTAATTTTTAACTTTGTGACATTTTTATTATCGAATCCGCCTTAATAACGTACATTCTCTGAAAAAGTTACAGCCCTAAATTGGTAGGACGGACGGACGAACGGACAACGTAGGCTCAGTAATGGTCCCGTTTTCACCCTTTGGGTACGGAACCCTAAAAATTGTAGGAAACTTACAAAATAGGCCTACCAAGCAATCACGGTCCCTCAATTCAACTTTCTTGTGTGTCTCTAAGGATTTATGGACATTTAGTAAGACACTTATTGGATACCTATATACTTTAAGCTGCAGTCGACTCTACAGCACCCAGATATGGCCCTGGATTGACTTTTACAACTCAGAAAGATCATAATGAATATTTAAGTTGGATTGACTAATAATTCATAAATAGTTGATAAGTATAATATTTCTAATGATATAATGAAGACCTAATTTATTCTTATTTTAATTGTTTTTTTTATCAATTATTTCTGTTATGATTTTTCCTTGACATATCAATAATATAGCTACCGATAAAATGTACCCACCTATAAAATTATGTATTTTACGTTTATACTGTGTTGCAGTGCCCTTACAGGGTTTCTATGTCTTGTACCTTTTAACCTAAAACCTAAGACCATGTAAACTAACACATAGAAAAGCAATAAAAGTATGAATAGGAATGCCGATCAATACGATTCTCAGATTAAGATAAATCTTATAGATTTTCTAGATCTTAGACTTTTCCACTTCAACTATCTTAAAGTTTTGTAAATCTAGAGTTAACCAAAGTTTATACGATTTTGGTTGACGTTCGCTTTAAGTTAAGAGAATAGTAAGGTCACTTACACATGAGTGAACTATTATAAGTGGGCAATTAAATAGGCGAATGGTGGATTTGTAAGCTGTCTTAGGATATAGAATAGCATATGCTCACGACTATATTCCCAGAGGGGGTAGTCAGAGATATTCTGAAACCTCAGAACATCCACGTTTCACTATTAGTACCGAGTGGGTACAATACATGCATCTAAATTGAAGCATGCCGGTTTCCTTACGATATCAGTAAACAAAAATTTTTTATAATCATTTTATGATAGGAAGTCGTACAGGCAGTAAGCGGGATAGCGGGAAGCATATATGGGAGCTTCTTCTAGATAAGTATAATCGGCCAAGAACGTGTCAGACACGATATTTCTACTATATTTGATTTGTTTGTTTTGCGGACACTGAAGCACGACTATCTGCTATAATTTTCATTGAAAGTATTTAATAAGAGCTACATTCGTGCATATTTTTAGATTTCTTACTTCAGTATTTCAAAATGAAAGAAGGTAGGGACGAGTTTATTTGGGTGAAATATAATGAAATTAAATACTGAAAAAACTCAAGGTAGAGAATGAGATTGGAACTAACTCGTCGGATTCAAACCTTGTTGTCCATTTTTAAAAGTTCTGTCCTATTTATAAGTACAAAAATATACGGCAAATTATTTTGATAAAGGGTACGTTACACGGTATACCCTATACCAAAATCGTTCTATTAATCTTACCCCGCCCGTTCTTTGGCCCGACTGCAATAAAAGCGCCCCACGTCGGGCGCCATCAAACGGTAGGAGCGCCCTGGAGAAATCAACCGCCCCGATATGTGCTCGCTTAATGAGCCAGACTACTTACACTGTAAATATTGCTTATTTTATTACAATGTATGTAATGGAAACGTAATTGAAAGGTTTGAGAAAAAGGGTGGGGTAATTTAATTTGGAAATACAAAGTCTTTATACAAAGGTCTTGATGACATGGTTGCTTGTATCAGTTTTGTGATTTTTGAGTAATAGAGGCTTTCTATATAAGACTCAAACCTACATAAAATCACGATCATAATCACTTTTGGGGTGGTCAGAAACTTTGTAACCATCTTTTGAAACGTGCAGTTGCGTTCTGGTAAAAAAAAACAATAATCAAGAATGAGGGTAAACTGATTTGCCTGGTCTTAAAACAATACGAGTACTTGAATTCCATAGTTATTGTAACTAAAAATACTATATTACACTGTGATGAGATCAGTATAGTATACACTGTCGAAATATAGGCCGAAGTATTTGACTTTACCAATAAACAAAATCTCAAACACAATATTCAAATTCGAAAAAAGAACTCCGCAGATAAAGGCTCTGATTGGTCGAACCTCTACGACCATAGAGTACAAAATAGACACATCTGGCTCCAGACGGAGCGGAGGGTGCATTTGCACAAAGGTACAGAAATATGTGTCCGGTGCTAAACATTAACGATTATAGTCGCCAAGTCACGTCTAATTGCGACTGTCGATGGCTGTATGCAACATAGAGCCAGGTAACTTTATACTGTATAGTAAATTGGCATCAAGTTAGTAGTAGTAGTCTATGAGTATTTTCCATGGAAATTCCATAATCATTAACCCTATAGAAGTTCCTTGTAGAAGTTCTGGCCGCATATTCTCTACAACGGAACACCTTCCGACGCGGTGGAAGAGTCAAAGATTACGTCAAAAAGCTATCTATGTGATATTATTTACAATAAAACATTTTGAGCTTAAGTTTGAGATCATCATTGTCGTGACCATTATCGGCCACAGCGACTGTGTCACAGCTGCATTTGAGCGGCATTTATGTGCTCCCGGGTCGCTGACCTAAAGAAAATTATAAAATCTCGTACTATTTTTAGCTTGTATGATATTTCACACTGCTCATGCCTCACGATAAGATTGAGAGGTAATAGAGCTAGACTTTTGGATATAAAAGTTACAAATCTTTGAATGTTGATAGAAAGTTGAAAACAAAGACTTTAAACAAACATGGACTTTGAACTTAAAGATATTATTTATAGTTTAATTTCCACAAAACGGCACTTTATGTGAGACATCGAAGCGTTGCATCCATTGTACGTCATGCAGACGCCCCATGGCTCGACCGCATGACAGAATCGCAAAGATGAAACCAAAATGCTTTAAGACCGATAATATTATTTTATTGTCCCCTTAAATTATCATTATAGGCAGTTAAAATAAAGTTTGCTACTCGGTAAACTAAGATCATGGTATTAAGTCACTAAGTAGGCAACCGGTCGAGAAAAACAATTCATGGATGGAATACTTTTGATCACCATCAGTTTTCAGACGTAAGTCTCATATTTATGCAAAATCTCATACAAACTATTGCTGCGTTTTAAGCTTTTAGAGGAAAAAATATTAAGTAATAATAAACTGACGCATGTTGCATAATACCATCCCAGCTAATTGTAAGCGCACGTTATCGCGAGACAAACGCGTTGGTGCTGCAACGCATAACCATTACCACTTTTTGGTTCGGAGAAATTAGCGCCTTTTTGCATTGTCTTCCGTACGGTGATAGCGATTGTAATTGGTATGTATTGCTGTATGGTATGTTTTTTCCTTTTAAAGTTCAAGTATGTTGGATTTGATTGGAATTTTGATTGTATTGTGTAATATTGGCCCTAGAATCTTTGAATAGAGGTGAAAAACTAGTATTCGTTTAAAAATATATGAATTTATAAAAATTGAAAGATTTTGTATATTGGCTGTTTAAAACGAAATATTGAAACATTATGAAACGTATAGTCAAAAGTCAAAATTGTTTATTCAAAATAATATCACATAGATAACTTTTTGACGTCATGTTTTTGAATCTACCATCGCGTCGGAAGGTGTTCCGTTGTAGAGAAGATGCGGCCAGAAACTCTACAACACTTCTTTTAAACAAAACAAAATATACAAAGTACAATTACATAAATTCAATATTAAATTACATAGTTTAACATAGTCATGACCAGACGTTTTGGTCATTCAAATAATCATCGAGTTTATAGTAACCTTTTTTACAGAGGACTTGTTTAACATGGGACTTAAACTTTTTGTCCGTCAAGTTAAGAATATTATCTGGTAAAGTTAAGAATAGTCCTTATAACACCCCGTTTTAAAAAAAAAACTAATGTTTTACAATGGAATTATTCAATTCAATCCAATTATACTTTACTTTACACCAAGAAACATAGTATACAGAGAGTAAACAAACAGGAAATACAGAAGGTACAAAATGTATAATGACAGGTACAATTATTGTATTGCAACGTTCGATGTACCTACATAGACAAAATAAGAAGATAAAATAGCTTGTGGTTGTAGCTCCCACAGACAAACCGAGCAATTGGTTTTGCGGGATTCATTGTTATAAGTGTTCACTGTAACCTATGTAATAAAAAAAAATAAAAAAAGGCGCTTATCGCTAAAAAGCTATTTCTTCCAGACTACCTTAGGGTAGGAGAAATGGAAAAGAAGATTGGTTGTTTGGAATTATTGTGGCTGAATGGAGATTAAATTGCGATGAAGCAACGAATGTTATGACCAATAGCACAGAAAACATACATGGTGTCAAATTGAACAACTTTCACTAAGGAGCCAATATGGAAATCACGACAAAATATCAACTATTCCACACATTTGAGTCAAGTAGACATTTTCTATACAACGTGTTAATGAATAGTTATTCACATTTTAAGTTTTGAGGCAAAAATGATTTGTTATCATTTCAGCAATGAATGAAAGCGCTAACGTGCTCATGGATACATTTTAAGAATCTTGTTTTGGTAGTAAGTAGGGTGATAGTGCCCGAGCGGTGGGTTGAGACCGAGTTCAGTAAATTTAAAATTTTTCAAACAAATTATTTAATATTTTGAAAAAAATTACCTATGTTGAAACCATGATAATTCGATTCTGCTCTCGATTCTAAACAAACTACTTTCTAGTTTTGCGTTAATTCATTAACACGTTGTAGATCAGTAGTTTTTTTTTTCGCGATTTCGATGTTTGTTCCATAGTAAAAGTTGTTCTGTTTGACGGTCTGAAGTACCTATGATATGTAACGCATTTCATTTTACACCCTGTATAATTGGATTTTAATTTCAAATTCTCGCAGCCAACGTTTTATAAAGAAAACCTGATTAGGTAAAGACTGGTAGCCGAGACTATGTCGAGGTGTAAAAATAAATCCATTGTCATTGTTCCACGAAGGGGAGACCTCAGAACCATTTAAAAGCAAAGAATTTTAAAAGAAGGGGTTTGAACTGATTTAAAACACTAAATCTTTAAAGAATGTTAATGAAAATGACTTATAGTAAGGGATTTTTAACTTTTTAAGAGAATATAACGTATAGCGCGCTCAATACAAACTAAGTATTATTATATTTTGAATACAAGCCAATTTGATTTAATGACATGGCTCGAAGATTTCTATACAAATCTTGCATTGAACGATATTTTCACGGAAACCTGAAAAACCACAGGTTCGGAGGTTTAGAATCTATACTTCATTTCAATTCTTATATAGCTTTCTGGCCAATTCTGATTTGCAATAATTTATTTATCAGAAAGATATACTATTCGACATATCTTGGACGTTACTAAAGCTGTTCTAAGAGAGAGGAAAGTGTTTCAAATCTCTGTTTCTGTAAAGCAAAATAGCTTTAAAATTTCGATGCTATTTGAAATGGAGTAATAGAACGTGTTTAAAAAATGTAATTGAATTGGTTAATATTGCAAATTTAATTAATTTAAATTAAGGAAACGTAAATGATCTCCATGGTACACTATGAAGGTTGACACTTCATAATCTGCAATATTTTTGGGTACCAAAAAGTTTTTACTACACGCAGATAGTTTAATACTGGCGACTTTTGCAGTGAAAAATTTACATGACCGCCATTTGCTTCAATTAAAAAGATAAGTTTTTTCTTTTTCACTTTATGGCAATTGTCAATATTATTTCACACCTTGCTTCCTATCTAATGTTTATAAAAATTTTAGACCAACGAGTTTCTAATGTTCTTTACAAAGAGATTATGAATACTAAAACGTGTTATTAGAGTTTCTGTAGGCCTACCATGAGTTTTCACAGTACTTTACTACTGTAAAACGTCGCCAATTTCGTATGGCAGAAATTAGTTCTCGACTTAGTCACTAGGAGCGCTGTACGAAATTCAATACAAAATTGGTGACGTTACTACAGCAGTAAACTAATGTAAAAACTCATGGTCACATCTTCTCTACAACGGAACGACGCGTTATAACAGAGTCAAAAATGGCATCAAAAAGAAAGCTATCCTTGTGATATTATTTTGAATAAAAAATTTTTAGTTTGGAAATATTATGAACGTAAAAAAGTTACAGGAAATTGAGTAATTTTATTCTATTTATTTTATTTTATTCATTTTAGGAAAACTTACGGACTGAAGTCCGGCCGCTGAAAGATTGCGTTTGACAGTTACCATAAAATTGTAAAATACTGAATGAAAACTATAAATGCCGATCATTATTTAGTAGATTTTTTAACTTAAAAGGGCAGCTTGTGCCCTGTGTACTAGAGTGAGCACAGGTAAACAATATTTTCATTCAGTTTTTTACAATTTTATGGTAACTGTCAAACGCAATCTTTCAGCGGCCGGACTCTAATCGTGTATATTGTGTTAAAGTGTATAATTTATAGATTGATGGTGAATTAAATTGCATTAACGTGACGTTAAAACTCCATCCCCTACTATTTACACCTAAATACCTTAAACCAGCAACAAGGTGTACTAACGACAAGGGGCTGTCAATAAGTGCCAGACTGCAGGATTAATTGGCAACGTCAAGATCGAGGATCTAGGTGAGAGAACGTTAATTAAATCGACTGATCGCTGATCTCGTCACCGCCGTTTTGTTTCCTTTACTTTGTTGGGAAAAGTGTTGGAGAGTCGATAGATTTTTCTTTCTTTAGTTGGTATGCTAACTGTGAACTTTGTTACAACATGCTTGAGGGGCTATAATAGGTTCAGACGACTATTTTCTATTTTTTTTATAATGTCTTTAACGGCTCTGGATACTAGTCCTTTTGAGCCATTCGTTATTTTTTTTCTTTATATTCTTTATTTTGATGAAGGGATGATAGATGACGATGAATCTGTGGTCGATTTCGTAAGCTCGGGCGATGCCGCCAAAATGACCATGGACGAGTTAACTTGAACCAAAACTTATGTTCTGTTATCGTATTTATTTGAGATTCCTGTTACGTCGGTCGCTTTTCGCAACTGTTTGGTACACAATCCGCACAAAATTATGTCACAAATATCACTAAAACCAATTTTTTACGAATTTCAAATAACACGAAACACAGCAAAAGCAATGGCGCCAAGCAAACTCCGACTATTTTCTATGAGAAACGGAATTGCTAGCCCTGCGAAAAGTGCGTGCGTGTGCCGTATTTTCGATTAAAAAAAAATTTACAAAAGTACTTTTTATAAATTTTTTATGATTTCACTAGATAAACTAATGGTTAATATGTGAGTATAAATAACAAAAAACTGAAACTATTTTAAATTCTTCTAAAACGAGAAAAATGATTAACATATTTGAAAATACGTCATCTTTGTGACGATTTTCTATCGAGTTTGAGTGGAGAAATTCCAATCGTATATTCAATTTATGATTTCACTAGATAAAATATCCAAGAATACTGAGGTATGACTTTGTTTTCGGTAAATTGTATAAATCTAATCGAAAAATGAAAAATAAAAGATGCTTTCAAGGTATTTCGTCCTACTATTGCGGCTTAAAAAGAATTTTCTAAATATTATTTCGTTACAATCATATTTACCATACGGTGCTGTTTACAGGTTCCGGAATCAAGTCCTGTCCAATACTGAAATTCTCACAAATCAAACTTTAATTTGAATTCGATCGTGGTGCCTTTAGTTCGAGCAAAGCTGATCAACGATTGTGATTATGACTGTACAATCATAATACAGGGTGTAAGGAAAAGTACCATTAACCTTTAAACCACTCTACCCATCAACCTGAACAACTTTTATTTTGGGAGCAAAAGTTTCAAAGCAAAAAAAAAAACTGTTGTTCCATACATTTTAAGTCGTGTAGGCATTGCAGTTTAGTATGGAATAGCTGTTTTTTACCTAATCAACAGCAAATAAAGATTACTTACTTACTTAATTATTCTTTTCCTTACACTGTATAAATGTAGATTTTTGCATCTTTTCTGACAGCTTTTTTGATTTAAAAAAGATAGATGGCAAATACGTTAATTAGTTGTTAAATACATCATCATCATGTTTATAAGCTACGTTCTTGTCGGTAGAGTATTCGTCAATCCAGTATCTTCTCCGCAAGTGTCTAGAGTTTTTGATACGACACGACATCAACCTTTTTTATTACCTGTTCTAATAAATGAGTTGGAAATTAATGCAGTTCAACAAAAAAGTAATTTTTCTTTTTATTTAGGTAGTCACGATTTTATGGGTACTGCAGTGCGATTTTTGAAACTCGTGGAATTCAGCAGTTGAAAATGTCAAAATTAGTATGGAGATATGCATCTTTCTATGGCTGAAGTGACTTTCAAAAATCGCACTCCTGAAGTACTATCTTTGCAAGTCAAATCAGCAGTAGAAAGATACAAATATATCTCCATACAAATTTGGACATTTTGAACTACTGAGTTCAACGAATGAGTTTCAAAAATCGAACTCCTGAAATGTTATTTCTTTGTAAATAAGTTCATGTATTTTATATTCTCAGAAAATAAACGAATGCTGCATTAGCCATCGGCATATTCGTGGGACGAACATCACTCGATTCGACAACGTTTAACGAACCACTAAACTACACTCACTCAATACGGGTGCAACTTTGTTAAATGTTCAATGTCATATCTTATTAAGTTTTCATTGGTGCTGTTATTCTTTGCTATAGCGACCAAGAAGAAGTTGTTGCCATGCTCATTTTTAGCATATTGACGAAACGTTGCAGAAGGAACCTTATCCCTTATTTGCCTATTCGGTCTATTCTAAGATGACCCTGCCACGAGGCTACGCCATCTCTTTATAACTAACTGTGACTTTGCACAAAAAACAATCCTTGAGATGGGAAAAGCTGATACTCTCACAAACTACTTGCACTGCTAGTCACAGGGAAAATACAATTAATTTATACATTAAAAAAGTGGGCGTCGCAAGATGCCCGGCAGTTGTGAAACATCGAAATACCGAAATGTTCCGATTTCACGCGCTGTTTTCGAAAATTACTAACTTTGCGCTTCAGAAACGACGATCTAATCTCAGCTGTCAAACGTGGCGTGATGGCGTCATGCCATAATTTGTCGTCACGGCGCAAAGGTGTTTCGTTTTGTCTAGTTTTACTTATAACTCTAATAAGTGATCTATGCCTGGTACACGTGAATATTTCCACCAAAATTTAAAAGACGCACATGAATTGGTCGAACGTTGTAAAACCCTTGTCTATATTAATGCGGCCAATTTGTAGGAGGGCGCGATCAGCTCATTTGTCGAGTTGAGGCGCTACTGGGGCGCGGGGTGCGGGGAGCGGGGTGCGGGGCGGGGGGCGAGGCAATCTTTATCTTTACTAATAATATCTATATTAAGATGTCTGGTTGTTGATTAGGATGTAATAAGTTTTTAAGTCAAAGTCAATATAATTTATTCAATATAGGAGCTTGCAGCACACTTTTCAAACGTCAAATCTTTTTTAAAAGCTACCACCGCGTCGGAACGTGTTGTCGCTGTAGAGAAGATGCGGCCAGAAACTCTACAACATAACACGACTTAATAACTATTACAATGTAGCCGGCCCGATAGCACAGTCTGTAGTGAACCTGCCTGCTGTGCCGAGGGTCGCGGGTTCGAATCCCGTAAGGGACAAATATTTGTATGATGAATGTGAATATTTGTACCCGAGTCATGGATGTTTGTATCTATATGTGTATTCTATATCGTTGTCTAGTCATCATAACACAAGTCCAGGCTAGGTTCTGGTACTTTAAATGTGACTAGATAATTTTGTGTGACAATGTCCAAGATATTAAAAAAATATATATATAAATTCTTAAGCTAAAGTTATGTATACAATAATACATAGTATATTTAATAAAATAATGATACCATACAGTAAAGCAAACAAACTATAAGCTAGTGACCTGAGACCCAAACATTTTGATCATTTAAATAATCATCCAGTTTATAATATGCTTTTTTACAGAGGACTTTTTTGATTTGAGTTTCAAACATGTTTTCGGAAAGATTCAAAATGGTCTCGGGGATTTTATTATAACAACGTATACAGTGACCCATGAAAGATCATTTTAGCTGATTATTTGGAAATATTTCTTTTTTGTACTGTCCGATACAAAAGCGACACCTGAGTTCTCGAATGGGGATCTAGAACGACGACACACCGTACGACGACAAGTAGCTGGTAGCTATTGGAAAGCCAAGAAATCGAGTTTTTGAAAAATATATAATAATATCTATACTGCGAAGAGATTTACCGATTCCTGTATAGCTTTCTGGCCAATTCGATTCGCAAATATGATTTATTTATGAGAAAGATATATATAATATATTTATAATTAATTGACTTTTTGCTTGTGCGTTAGCACCGCATTTCCGCCAATGTCAATAAGTTTGTGGGAGTATCTATCCCAATCTCAGGGATTGTTTTTGATAAAGAACAAGAAGAGATTTAGGAATGCGGAGCCTCGTGGCAGGCAAAGACGCGACGCGCGGACAACACGCGAGACTAGTTCTCGGGTCAGAACCTGCAACGTGACTCTATGAGAAAGATATACTATCCGATATATCTTGGACGTTACTAAAGCTGTTCTAAGAATAAATGAGAGGAAGTGTTTCAAATCTCTGTTTCTATAATTCTAAATGGCCTTAAAATTTCGTTGCTATTTGGAATGGAGTATAGGTCCAAAACATCTAGGTTGATAATGTCTTATTTCAAAGCTCTTTACTGTTTATTGTAGATACATTTAAACAACAATGTTAAGAAAACCCAAGTGAAACCGGTAACCAAACGTAGTGATTCGAATAAAATAACGCTATACACGTCTGCAGTTAATCGGCAGTGCTAATTTCAGTTTAATTAAACAACGAATGGAGTGCTTCGTTTAGAGAAAATACTTGGAGTATTCTTTGTTAAACAGACGTTTTATAAGATAGGCAAGGCTTTTTCACTATATTCTGCACTAGCAGCCCGTCCCGGCTTCGCACGGGGTAGACAAATAAATTTTAAGACTCATTTTTCTACACCTTCCGTTACATTGTTCAAATTTTACCAAGGATCCCTAATTTTTTTCAAAATGAAATGTAGCCTATGTCAAATTGGAAGAATGTAGCATTCTATTGGTGAAAGAATTTTTTAAATCGGCCCAGTACTTTTTGAGCCTATTCATTACAAACATACAAAAATAGGTACAAATCTTTCCTCTTTATAATATTAGTGTAGATATATTCTGGCTCTATTTCATTACACATTATAAATTAAAGTCCACAAACCGTGTTTTTTATCGTCTTGTCTGTGTCTGAATAGGCTAATCTCCGAAATACATACAAGGCCCTTCTTAATATGCTGACACTTTTTTAAGGAGATGATCAGACCATCAAACTGAACGACTTTCTCTATAGGAACAATATCGAAATCGCAAAAAAAAATCTACTGTCCCATACATTTGGCTCAAGTAGGTTTGCAGTTTTGCATGGAACACCAGATGTTTTTTTCGCGATTTCGATTTTGGTCCCATAGAGAAAGTTGTTCAGTTAGACAGTCTGATCATCCTCTTAAAAAAATGTCCGCATAATGAGAAAGACCCTTTGTACAAGGTGTTACAAAAATACAAATAAACCTTTTAGACTTGGTTTTAGATCATCAAACTGAACAACTTTCACTATGGGATCAATATCGAAATCGCGAAAAAAAAATCGAATGTTCCATACTGAACTACAAATCTATTCGATAGCTAAATGTATTGGACAGCAGATTTTTTTCCCCCGATTTTGATGTTGGTCCCATAGTGAAAGTTGATCAGTTCGATGGTCTAAACAACCCCTTAAAGTTTTTAATGATTATTTTTACTTTTGTAACACCTTGTATAGTATTTGAAAGTTACGCAATTTTAATCGAAAATTAAACATTAATCGAAGACAATAACAAAAGTAACAACCCTACAAATTATTAAATTATTTAGATTAAATTAAATTATTTAGATTAATTTCGTAGTGTTTATGTTTATGTAGTTATATGATAAGCGATTGTATAATAAATAATGGAATGGCAACAAAACCAACGCCATTAGAACTGAGAACCATTAAAATTATTTAATTTGTATAATAGTCTAAGAAACTATTGGAGGGATTTTGATACGGTCACTATTATATTGTTTCCGGCACTCTGGGTAATAAGAAAGCCTCTAATGTTGATTAGAAAACCTTTTCATTACAATGGCAAGCTAATTGATATGCCATCGAGTTGATAGAAGTATTTATGAAAACATTTTAAATGTAAGAAAAAATTTGAATTTGTTTCCAAAAAAAATTGATTTCCATAATTACAACACTCGAAATAAAAATAAACTGATATCTCCACACTTTCGGCTTAGTAGGGTCTACACATCTTTCATGGGTCACTGTATATGTTGTAATAATAAAATCCCCGAGACCATATTGAATCTTTCCGAAAACATGTTTAAAACACAGAACAAAAAAGTCCTCTGTAAAAATGCATATTATAAACTGGATGATTATTTCTGAGTGTCATTAACTTGTAGTACATTATAGTATAAATTATTTTATTAAATAGACTATGTATATTATTGTATACATAACCTTAGCTTAAGAATCTTTATTGTAATAGTTATTAAGTCGTGTTATGTTGTAGAGTTTCTGACCGCATCTTCTCTACATCGACAACACGTTCTGACGCGGCGGTAGCTTCAAAAAAAGATTTGACGTTTAATAACTGTGCTTCAAGCTCCTATATTTAATAAATTATGTTGACTTTGACTTTGAGAAGAATATTTTTAGAAATAAGAAACTTTAGTATAAATAATAAAGTAACTAAACGATTACAAAAAGCCTTAAATATCCCTAACAAAAGAACCACTCAGCACTATCTCAAAATCAAAATCGGCTAAACCTTTCCAACAAAGCGATTTCTGATATTCTAATTTGTAAACTTTGAATGGTGCGCGAGAAAACTCATTTATACACCTCAATACAAGAGTAGAGATACTATCTAAATGACATCAGAGCGATCTCATATTAAAAGGCCCAAAATACCTATAAACTGAGGAGAGATATTAACTGGAAGAGGCTTTGGGAAAATGCAAAACTACGCTTAAACTTTATATTTATAGTTATTCATGTCATCAATTTTAGTTTTTATTGTAATGCAAATAAAATACATTATTATCGTTTAGGTATCGTTTAGATAGTACCTATTTAAATAACAATATCGGTCCGTCGGTCGCTCGCGAGTTTTATAGGTGCATTAGTTTGCTACGAAATTGTAGCCTGCGCATGCGTTGAAGTCTTTTGCTACGGCGTAGTGCGATAGAACGCGACAGAACGCGCTATGTGCGTAAGGCCAAAGAATTTATTTTCTAAAAATTATAATCTTAATTCTAGGACTCTGCTTACCGTCTTTTTCGACAAGATTTTAGTGTTCTTGTCTCTGTTGACAAAAACGAATGGGTCAGTCGAATAATATCAGATTCGCAAATTGTCTCACTGGCCTTTAATGTCACACTCACTACGAATGAAGAGTGTTTAATCAATCTTTTGACCATTGAAATCTCATAAACCATGTTCTTCATACATTTGGGATGCAGAAATATTTTTTATTACTTTTTTAAAACCTGTTCAATGTCTTGTATTTTTGACTATCTTTAAAACTAACTGAAATATAAGTGGTTAGAATTTTCGTTTAGAGCGAGAGGCATATATAAGAGAAGTGACGTCATAACCTCATATTAGCATACAAATCATGACGACGTGTCAAACAAACACCTGTTTTCCATGAAAGAGATAGAAGATGATAAAACGTTTTTCAATCGCTTGCAACTTTTTTGCTTTCCATTCTATTCAAATTTCGTTTGAACATTTTGTTAGTTATTAAATTCCTTATTTAAAAATTCGTTATAAGATCTGTCATCATCCCAATATTCTACAGTATCCATGACGTTTCCAGTGACATGTTTACACGAACACCTGCCCTATATAATCAGGTATCTTGTACCAGCAGTTAATCCGGCTGTGTTATGAGAGAACAACAAAGAGATCACTGATACAGTATAAAGCGACTGACACTGTTTTTGGGTCGAGGAGTTTAGAAAAAATACGATATGGCAACCTTGAGCTCAATACAAGGTGTTACAAAAATACAAATACACATTTAAGGGGGTGGTTTAGACCATCACACTGAACATCTTTCATACAGGAAGCAATATCAAAATCGCGAAAAAAAAACTGATTTTCCATACTAAGCTACAAATCTACTCGAGTTAAATGTATGGGACAGCAGAATTATTTTGTCGCGATTTCGATGTTGGTCCCATAGTGAAAGTTGTCTAAACAACCCTCTAAAAAATTTAAATGTTTATTTTACTTTTGTAACACCTTGTATAGCTAAATAAGAAACATATATGAATTTAGGAGTCATACTCCGGTCAGTGGAAGAAGGAAGGTGAAATAATCTAAATTAACGAAGCATTTTGTCGACAGTTGCAAGCTTGTCTTTTTATGTAGGGAATTTATTTGCGCAAGATTGATAAGACTATTTGCTCTCTAACAGAAAAAGGAAAACATTCTAAGGAAACCTGCACTTCTGTGATTATTACAGGATGAAATTGATATCATTAGCATTCATTTAAACTAAGAGTCTACACATCAAACTGAACAACTTTTTCTATGCAAGCAAATAGATCGGAGCCAAAAAATCTACTGTTGCATACATTTGAGTCGAGTAGGCATTGCAGTAAAAGTTGTTCATTTAGATAGGTAGAACTCTCGTAAACTCGGGTTTACTTCTATAAACCCATCCCGTAATTTTTTTCCAATTATTTATATATACTCTGTATAATGTATAATCTCTGTATAATGGCACATTCCTGCTACTATCTGAAGTTTGGGGGTAAACCGCTATGATCAGAGGTGGAGAAACCAGGCTACGTGGATATCAGAGATACCTACTAACGACAAGTTAACCGAAAGGAAATACACTTTTTACGATACAAGTTGATGAAATTGTAAGTCACACGATTAAACAAATAAACAAAACTAAAATATTTAGTAATGTCAAATACTGTATTCTTACATCCATAGCCTCTTACATCCCATTAGCTCGGAGAGTTTTAGGAACAAATTCGATTCGATGTGGAAACTTGTGTAACAATACGAAACACCCTGTTAACTAGGACCTTTATCTGCAGTAGATAGATTGTATCGATTACTAACTGGAAGGGGTGGAAAGTATTGGTAAAGATTCGATTGATCTTGAGATTTATCATCACAATACAAACTAATTGATACAATGATTGATTACGTTACAGTTTTGGCACAGAATAGTGTTAGTATTTGACTACATAAAATTGAGTCTTTATAGTGGATAAAAAACATTAATTCAAAAACTATTTTTAATAACAGAACAAACGATAAAAAGTTACGAAATGTAGATGATGTTCATACGATGCGTGGTAAGTCAACCCTACACATATGTTTAAAAAAATTTGCACCAAGTGCGCATGTGCGAACGCCATCGTGTCAAATCCAAAACGTTGTTTGAAGTGCCGGACCTGTGGTTTTGGTTAAGTACCAGAAAGTGCAGTGCGGGTAGGCCCCGCCTGACCTATAACATATAAAAATAGCTTTAAGGCTTTTGAAGTAAGTTGGAGTAGAACTTTTTAAATTTAGGTTTTAAGTATTGAGGAATCTTTAATATTGTGATAAGGGCGCCACTGAACTTTAAAGGTCTCTAAACATCACTTATCGTTTCCAATACCAACGAGAGCTTCCTATCTGGCTAAATGAAATGTCACTAAAATATCTCTCACAGGAAACGTGTTAAACAATTCAATTAAACCCTTCAAAGACTTACAAATCAAACCCTAAACCAATATCGAATCAAATCGTTTCAAACACCAAGCCCAAAGAACCCTCCAACTTGAGTTATTTGCCCAAGTTATCGGGCACCGTTTATCACCAAAATGTCACATTTAATAATAATTAATGATAATTGCCTTCTAGCTTAGAAACGACAAAGGCGATCGGCCGATTCTCATAAGTTATTTCAGTTTAACTTAGAAAGCAGTTGGAATTTGAGCTGAGAACTGTATCTTGTAGTTTGGTTTGAACTTCGCACGGAGGCGATGTAGAGTCGCTTTAAAAGTAGAACATTTCACGGATTCCATGATCCGATTATGGTAGGAGTTACGATAAGAGATCGAAAGCGGCTCGAATAGGTCAGAGAGTAGAGCAAAGTCACTGACGTCATCAAGCGTATCGCGAAGCTCTAGTGGCAATGGGCTGGTCATATCACCAGAAAAGAAGGCTGGGGCAAAGCACTGTTAGAGTGGAG
Source organism: Agonopterix alstromeriana (assembly GCA_963924505.1). Taxonomy (NCBI): domain Eukaryota; kingdom Metazoa; phylum Arthropoda; class Insecta; order Lepidoptera; family Depressariidae; genus Agonopterix; species Agonopterix alstromeriana. Next base: position 1,548,227 of record OZ004669.1, on the reverse strand, counting down.
ATCGTGAGGAGAAAAACGCTCAAGAGGAAGAACGTGAACGTGTTGAAATGGATAAAGATGGCACCAGATGGAGACGGATAGCATAGACGGAAGAAGGTCTACACCACTATGGTTGAAAACGGATAAGAAGAAGAAGATTGTGAATGAGCACTGCGCATTCGCATAGAAGATGAGTGTTTCTTCTGCTTCACAATACAGGGTGTTAGGGTAAACAGTTGCATTACTTTTACTTTTACTGAAAAACTTTCCCAAAGAAACCTATAGGAAATTCGCAAAAATAAATTTCGACTTTTCATACAAACGTTTGATCGGCTGATTGCAATTAGTATGGGAAGTCTAAAATATTTTCTGCTAATTTCCTATAGATTTCTTGGGGAAAGTTGTTCAGAGTACAATGGGTACAATCATCCTTTAAAGTAATGCAACTGTTCATAATAATTCCCTGTATAATCTGCAAGACAGTTTAGAGTCATCCCTCGGGCTCGCTGGACTACATTGTGTATAACAGTGTTGTGAGTGGTCGCCGTTGTCGATTCATGTTTACTGGAGTTACAGTGGTGGAAATTGTGGTGGGCCTATGTCTGGTAAACTCATAATCTGCAAGTAGGTGAATCTACAAAAACGACTTTTTTTTCTTAGCCTATTTTATCCCACTGCTGGGCAAAGGCCTCAGTTCCATCGACTCTTCGTTGAAGGCATCCAGGTCGTTCCTCTATCTCTTCCCAGGTCGACCCTGATGGCGACGTCCATTCTCCGTTTTCCAAGGTGTTAAAACTTTGGCCCATTGTTCCGGTTGGTTCGATTGCACAAAAACTCCTAGGTTTTTTTTCCCAATCCTGCCCTACCGAACTCCGCTCTACTCCACTCACTCCAGCGATACCTGGTCCGACTCACTATAATTGTTGGCTAGGTCAACCCAAATATCCTCTCCTGACATGTCGATCCTCATCCCTGGCTAGCGGAAGCTGTTTTGGTGAATTGAATTTTTTTTACGAAAAGCGACTCCACGGCATCTCAAACTAGCCAGTATTCTTAATCACTTAGCATTGGTAAACGGGCCCGCGACAAGGTAAACAATATGAAGAGTCCAAGTTAAACTATAATTCACGCGTGCCCGGAGCTTATACGAGTGCTAGCGGAGAGACCATTGTTTGAACAGGGACCTATTCTAAACTATGACACACGGTTGTTGCATTGTGCTGTGATTGGGTTTTAGTTGTCGATTGTGTAATATGATCTCTATCTTGTTGAGGTTATTAGTTTACTTGCAGATGACGTAATAATCGTTCGAAAAATTTGTCACGTTTTCATGAAATAAAATAACTAGTAGTGGTGTAATGTTATATTTATATGTATATAGTCTTCCATGCAGCAGCGATTTAATCCCAAGATACAGAAAACTCGTCCCAATTAGATTGAGAGTAAACATCATGATTTTATACGGTTTTATAAAACTTTGTATAAAATGTGTACGCTGAAGAAGAAATTCTGATGCCTATGTCAAGCCCTCCAAATTTGGGCACGTCTGGACGCGTGGTAGACAATCCCATGTACTCTCACTACAAAGGAAGGCTGGTGTCTCTACTGTGGGGGCGATAGGGTGATGATTTACAAAAAATTTGAAAATGTTTGTAAGTATTGAATCTTTTTTTTGAAAGTCAAATCAGCAGTAGAAAGATGCGTAATTTTGTCATTTTTAACAGCTGAGTTCAAAGTATGACTTTCAAAAATACCACTCCTGTAGATTGTTCAGCTTTTTTTTCTGCTTAAAAAGTGTCACAGTTAATGCATAAAATGGTTACAAGGTTACCTGATTTTACGATAAAATCGGGCGGTAGAGCCTTAACAGCACACTTTAGTACTGAGCACAAACTGTACAAAAGAGAACTAAGACTATCTTTTTTTCTCTATCATTCCCTTGACAAACGATCGTCTACATAAGGACGTTACACAAGTATTAACACAACTCCGTGGACCTCCGACAATGTTTGCATCCGCTCCTATCCTTATTGTTTTAGGAAATGACCGTACTAAATAACTTAGACAGAACTGGACTAAAATATACTATTTTTGTACAAAAGATACTATTTAGTAAAGATTTATCTTATTGTCTCAGGGGAGAGAAGATTTGCAAATGAGTCATAGAAGATGTTAATTATAACATTGTATTCGGCGACAACGATGGCTAAGTTGGTAGTGAACCTGACCAGAGGGTCGCAGATTCGAATCCCGCTAGGGGCAAATATTTTAAATCAAAGCAAGTAATACTTTAATTTACACCAAAACATAAACAGTATATCCAGGGTGTAAGTGACAGCCTAGCAAATACTGAAACGGTTAACTTAGACCATCAAACTGAACAACTTTCACTATGAAGCTTTCACTACCTCAGGAAACGCGAAAAAAATAACAGCTGTCCTATACAAAACTCAATATGGTAACATATACTGTGTTTTTTTTTTTAAATTAGCACTGCTCAGAAATATTTGAACTTCTTGTATGTTACGATATATCTGATGGCGACTATACAACAATGACTGCCAGAAGGACTACATCGAGAGAAACCTGTAAAACGTGGAAGAAGAAATTCTGATACGATAGAGTGAAGTAAGTCTACAAATCCGCATTGGGCACGCGTCGTGGATTTGCCTATATACCTTCCTTAATGATAGGTGAACAGTGGGACGAATAGCGGCTGATGATGACGTTGGTGACAAAACAAAATAGTTACGAAAATCCACTACAGAAAAATTTTCTAATCAAAATTTCAACAGAATTTCTCTTAACCAACGTAAAAGGGCAAAAACAATTCATAATAACTAGCATCTTATCTATCACCATAATCCCAGTATAATCATAATAAATAACAAAGTACACTAAGGTAAATATTCGTACATTAACCAAGGGGCATGCGTCACTTGGCTGAGTTATAACATCCACCCAACATTTAGGCGAACCGAAGGCATTAGCATTAATTTAAAATATTATTTATTGTTTGAAGCTTTATTTGGGTTGGGTGGAAAAGTTGGTGGATGTGGCATTTTTAGTTACAAATAATTGACAAATGTACGCGTCCACTAAGCCGGAATCGGAGCGTACGCGGAGTACGGAGCGTACGCAGTGTACGGAGCGTACGCAGTGTACAAAGCGTCGGCGTTTTATAACAGTCTTACCAGTGTTTGACTGCGGCTCTTACAAAAGTGCCGATCAGCCAATCTATTTTATATGAGAGGTCTACAGGAATTAATCGCGTTACATACTTATGTGGCTGCTTCAGACCATAAAACTGAACTCGCGAACTCAACTCTGAAATCGCGAAAAAAAACTGCTGTTAGCTTCGCGACCAAAATGTATGAAAAAGCTTCTTTTTTTTCGCGATTTCTAAGTTTGTGCCATAGTAAAAGTGGTTCACTTTAATGGTCTGGACCACCCTTTATAGTTTTAACGAATTTAACCCCTGTATATTTTCGCATAAAGTCTCTCTATCATGGAAATTTTTAATATACTATGCTATAGAAAATCTTTTAAGATTCTAATCTTCTTAGCTCCGTCACGCGTTACTGTTCGCACCAAGTTGATGATCTCGTTAAGGGTAAGATGACACCAAATGACCGTAATTACATCTAGTTAAGGGGAAGTAATCGTCTAGGAGGCTGTTTTTGGAGAATTTAGAGTCGACTCGCGTTTCGTTGTTTATTAAACTTTTTTTATTGTTATTGCTTGGGACGCTCTAATTCTAATTGGTATCGGGAGGGGTTCGGATTGTACTTGATCGTTCTTGCTGTTTAATTATGCGTGACACGGCTACCTACTGAGGTGGTAGTCGCGATATAGTAGCTAAGTAATCGATACAAACTAACACAATGTTGTGGCATCGATTCTGCAACGATAAAGGGTGTTAGGGTAAACAGTTGCATCACTTTAAGGGGTGATTGTACCCATAATACTGAACAACTTTCCCAATGCAACATATAGGATATATATATATATATATATTGTATGTTGTAGGTATATATTGTATAATATATTTATTGTTTGTGTACAAAATAAGTTTGCCTTGTAATTATTAACTGTCTCTTTTGCGGGTCTGCTGGAAGAAATCTCTTCAGAGATAAGCTCGCCCTTTGTACATGTTTTCTCAACTTTGTATATTATTATGTCTTTGTGTACAATAAAGTGTTATAATAATAGGAAATTCGCAAAAAAAAAATCTTCTTTTCATACAAACGTTCAGCTCAGCTGATTGCATTTAGTATGGAAGACTTTCCATTTGTTCCACACAAGAATTGCAAAATTTTTATTTCGAATTTCCTATAGGTTTCTTAGGGAAAGTTGTTCAGTATCATGGGTACAATCACCCCTTAAAGTAATGCAACTGTTTACCCTAACACCTTGTATGGGTAAATATGACACATGAGTAAATACCCGACAGAGACAAAGTTTCAAAGGAGCGCACAAAATGATCACGATCAATATACCTGCTATGGGTCATCATAATCTATGTGTAAGCGAGCCACTTGATAATATTGTGTATTTCTTAGAAACTTTGTTTCTGTGAAGTATTTACTTTTTCCAACCGGGTACCAAAAGGTTGCGAAAGGCAGGCCAATGGAAGGCATTGGCAACCCTAATTTTTAGAATACTTAAACATTAAGTAATATTTCTACTGTAAATTTTTCTTAAACATATCGGTGTAAAAACTGTGAACTGATCATCTTACAGAAAAAAAAACGAGATACAGGCAATATAATAATATTTGTCGGAAATTCTCATTATCGTAAAAACTAAAGTAACCTATTTACTTAAATAAACTGTTTCAGGAGTCCTATCTATTTAATAATCAAGGTACCTTTGAAACAGACAGCGTCCGGAAATTTTACACACACGCTAGTAATATTTGTGTCCCAAACCGGACATATTTAAGCTATTTTATTTATTTTGAGATACAAAAGGCCTTATCGGCGGATATATAGTCCTACACCGTGTTCAGACTGGGTTGCTGCGTTGCATTTATAATTTTATCCTTCGAGCTAATATGTAATACGTGTATGTACTAGAGGTAATAACAAAGAAATGTCATGCGCCAAATGCGGGTACAGGTGACCGAGAATCTAGCGAGTGACTGAGTGAGGTGCGGTGACACTGCCGCACTTGAATGGGACAACTTCGGAGCGCGCTCCATATAAACGAAGTCTGGTTATAATTTCAATACTACGACATAAACCAATTAAAGTCAATGAAATTTTGCAGAAACAATCTAGAAACAAATCTCTATGCTTGTATGTTAACCGATTTTCGTTAAAATATGCAGTTTCAATGCTGGGATTAATAGATAGATTAATTTAAAATTGTATGGAAATCTTTGACGCACTGTAACTTTAAAACTATGTACATTTTTTGTTTAATTTTTTAATTTTTAATTTTCACAGTCGGGACCCATTATTTGGGAAAATTGGATTCGGTCTAGAATTTTTCATGTGTCCCGACTGTTAAGAGACGCTTCAATGTTACTTAACAGAACTCTAGACCACTGGACTTGTTTTTTTCTTTTCAGTTTTTATTTAATCTTAATTTTTTACGCAGACGTTTTTTATTTATAAATTTTTTTTTTATTTTAAATTTTTTAGTTTTTTCAACTTTAGATCGTTATAGATCCTAAATGGTCATTCGAATTGAAAAATGATAAGAGAAACCGAAAGATAATTTTTAAATACCTATTCAATGATATCGCACTTAACATAGTTCGTCAACTTTCGTTTTTATTTTTCACAATATGACGTCTGGTTGTAGCCATATTTAATTTTGATAACTGTGAAGTCTTTAGTGATATTTGCAAGATTAAGACCAATCGATTGACGTAAGAATCATCAAAATCATAGTCTGCCATAAAGGAACAAACTTACATACATACATATACACATAGGCTGATAAACACATACTTCAAACTTCAAAGACTGTATTGCGACACAGGTAATATAAAGGTGGTTAACAGTATTTTACATAGAGCTCTACATAGAACTATTACCCTTCCATTGCGTCGCGCAGTCGGGTAGTAATAGCCGTAATTTATTGGTAAAATGTACCATATTTATTAAAAGTTAAGGTAGCTTATAGTGAACACGTGAACCCTACTGACGTCCTCTCAATAAACAAGGCTTCTCATAGTTGCCCGGCGCTATCGCGTTTTGATGGGCGACGGAGGGTAGTTTTAAAACATGCGGTAGTTGTAAATAATTACGGCTTTTGTTGTTTTTGCACTGATAATGGGTAATAAGGTTTGGGGTTTGACGCAATTTTCGTATTTTGTTATGAGGTTGACGTTGCGAATTTTGATATTTTAAGTTTTAACATTTTGCTGCTATGCGAATTTTGATACGTAAGTTCTTATATACAACGTGTTAATGAATAAGCGCAAAACTTCATACACCCCAACTGATTTATAACAAAATAATTAGATTGAATCAATAATTTCATTATTTTGGTAGTTAAAATTTAAAGTTATTCGCATTTTAACTTTTCAGGCAAAAATGATTTGTTATCATTTCAGCAATGAATGAAAGCGCTAGCGTGCTCGTGGATACATTTTAAGAATCTTGTTTTGGTAGTAAGTAGGGTGAGTGTGCGCGTGCGGTAGGTTGAGATCGAGTTAAGAAAATTCAAAACATTTCAAGCAAATTATTTAATATTTTGAAAAAAAATTCCTATGTTGAAAACATGATAATTCGATTCTGTTCTCGATTCTAAACAAACTACTTTCTAGTTTTGCGTTAATTCATTAACACGTTGTATAGGGCAAGGCTGTTCAATCCCAGGCCCGCGGGCCACAATATGGCCCGTCAACACAGTCCAATTTGTCCACTAACAGCAGCTCACTGACGTTTTTGACTTTTTGGTTTTGATTAAATGATTTAGGCAAGTACTAGGTGGTCCGCCGGGTAACATAGAATCGAAATTGTGGACCTCCTCCAAAATTGGTTTGAAATTGTGGCCCACTTACAAAATTGGTTGAGCAGCCTTGGTAAGGGGTATGATTTAATACATTACAATATTTTAAAAGGTGTTACAGATCATCAAACTGAACTTTCACTATAAGACCAACATTGAAAAAAATATATAATGGGGCCGAGTAGCAGCTGACATGATGAAAATATATTTTCTCTTTTTTATATAATGTCTTTAACGGCTCTGGATACTAGTCATTTTGAGCCATTCGTTATTTTTTTCTTTATATTCTTTATTTTGATGATGGGATGATAGATGACGATTAATCTGTAGTTAATTTCGCGCGTTGTCGCCAGAATGACCATGTACGAGTTAACTAGAACCAAAACTTATGTTCTATTATCGTATTAATTTGAGATTCCTGTTACGTCGGTCGCTTTACGCAACTGTTTGGTACACAATCCGCACGAAATTATGTCACAAATATCACTAAAACCAATTTTTTACGAATTTCAAATACGACGAAAATGGCGCTAAGCAAACTCATATTTTCTCTTTTTGCAATTTCAATGTTTCAATGACAAACAGAAAGATTAACTAGTACATTTTACGTGTTTATTTTTAAAATGTTGACAACCTAACCCAACGTTAAGATACCACACTAGTCGATCACTTTAAAAACCACACAAAAAAAGCCATCAGAAAACAAAAGCATCAAAAACAAAAATCTAACCAATAAACACTGAAACAAGAAAAGCAAAACGTATGTGCCTATCGGCGGCAAAGCCCCCGTACAAATCTGGCCAGTGGATAGCGGGCCTGATCGACAAATCCGGCAGATTACTCGCTGATACCGGGGCATGTTTATGAGACAGTGGCCGGACTCCGCCGGACTCTATCTCCTAACGTAGGGCTGACAAAAATGTGGCGGGGTAAAGGATTGATAGGATTTTTGCACCTTGTTTCGTGGCTTCGTTTTGCAGTTTGTTGTAGCTTTTTTTATTGTTGATTTATCTATACGTAGTAAGTTAGTAAGCACTAGTAGTTACTAGTTAGCCATGCACTTGTCGTTAATCGCATTTTAGTTGTGGGCAGCATCGTAGCATGGCGAGCGGAAAAGGGACAGTTAGAAAATGATTTGGCGCACTGTCAAGTGTCAGTTTGTCGAAAATTGTCAGACTGACAGCGCGCCAGATACGTATCATGTGCCTAAGATGTAATGAAATCATTTTCCATCCCTCCGACTGCTGATCAACAATCGGCACGGTCAACGACTAGAGGTACATGGCGGGAAAAAGGATTGATTGTTTTAGATTCGTTTTACAGTTTACTGACGCCTTTTTTATTGACGCTTTATTACATAATGGTTTAGATATCAGCTGTCTTTCTTTATCTCTTAAGCTAATGCTAAAAAATTACATAGTGGTTTTTCGTACTTGGATCAAGGCGGCTGATGTTTTTCGTTTACAGTTGAATCCCATTATTTTGACCAAGATCGTAAAGTTTAAATAAAAAATAAAAAATTCTGATTTCAAAGAATATCTAAGAAACAAAATAACACTAAAACTTCGCCATGTACTCACACCAGCAAACTAAACAACCAAATAAACAATGAAACTTTTAAAAACATTCTCATACACAACCTGTAATAAAATAAAATAAAAATGTAAATTTTAATGTTTTTGGCAGCCCTACTGCTCGTCGAGATAGAGGGAAGGTAGTCCGAATAATATTTTGGCTTACAAAACGAGTCCAAGTTTTAATAGCGTATCGCTATGTTTATGTTATGTGTACCCGTATCGGAACAGTATGGCATTGTCCCCAAGGAGTTTGAGATTTAAGTGCACGAAGTTTGATGGAAGAATTTTTGGTGAGGTTTTGGAAGGGAGATTGGATAGCTGAGAATATTGGATATGCTACAATACGTACTATGCGCATAGGATGAGTTTACTGTCAATGTATACAACGTGTTAATGAATAAGCGCAAAACCTCATACACCCCAACTGATTTATAACAAAATAATTGGGTTGAAACAAAAATTTCATTATTTTGATAGTTAATATTATAAGTTATTCGCATTTTAAGTTTACAGGCAAAAATCATTTCTTATCATTTCAGCAATGAATGAAAGCGCTAGCGTGCTCGGGAATACATTTTAAGAATCTTGTTTTGGTAGTAAGTAGGGTGAGTGTGCCCGTGCGGTGGGTTGAGATCCAGTTCAGTAAATTTAAAATTTTTCAAACAAATTATTTAACTTTATGAAAAAAATTATCTATGTTGAAAACATGATAATTCGATTCTGCTCTCGATTCTGAACAAACTACTTTCTAGTTTTGCGTTAATTCATTAACACGTTGTATATGCGATGCGAGTATTTCGTAGATCAAGACTAATATTAAATAGCATTGATGATCTGGTGGTTATAACCTGTCATCATTGTATGGTAAATGTGATCCTATGTTTTGATTTTTAGTATTTCAGTCATTTTTAGTGTGCGCCACATGAGGGGTACATACGAGGAGCGCAGGCGAATGAAAGAGATATCGATAGTGGCTAACGTCACAAAGAATGGGACAGTGTTGTGACGTCCAGTGTTATTTCTAGTAAGTCCATAATAGTTCAATGGTTGTTCTAAAATTAAAATAAAAAATTCAGCGGGATAAGAGGAAGAATCAGTCCGCCTAAGGCTCGACGCAAACAAACCACCGACCACAGCCACCGGTGGCCGACGACAAGCACTTTTTCATACATTTTGCAGGGACTCGCCGCACACGTGGCCGGTGGCTACAGCAGTGTCCGCGACAACGTGGCTGTGGCCAGTGGCTCGTCTGCGCCGAGCCTTAAAGTGTCTCTCTTAACTATTATAAAACTGTCACAAAAGTATGTCTGTACATTGAAGATGTTTTCATGAAAAAGATTACGATATGGTTTTTAGGTTTCCCGGACTCCAAATCAACCTTTTTACAATTTTTGTCAATCTGTTTGTTTGTATGTTTGTAACAGCATCACGCAAAAACTACTGTACCAATTTTGATGAAACTTTTTTTGTTTGATAGCTTATTATCGAAACGTGAAAAGTGAGGAAACCTGCATGCTTCAATTTTAGGCATGTATTGTACCCACTGTCCATTACAAGTGAGCGACAGGCTCACCCCCCGTCACAAGTGGACAGAGTTTCGGTAATACTGGTGAAACGTGGATGTTCTCGAGGTTTCAGAATATCTCTGACTACCCCCTCGGGGAATATAGTCGTGAGCATATGCTATGTTAAACTCTAGTGCGTTTATATTTTGCTACAAAACGAAATGCTTCTTCAGGTAGAAATATCCCATATGAAATACATTATCTAAATATGTTTTCTGCTTCTCCATCACTCTTCTGTCAAACTCCGTCTCTATCACGTTTATCAGAAATCTTATCAAATGAACGAATGGATCAGACAGTGTCAATCTCATTCCTCTCGCTCGGCTGAGTGAGTGAATGAAGTGAATATTCAATAGGTATCGAATGTTTTAATATTCATGTTTTATTTGACGTGTTGTCTCATGAGAATTAGGTCACATTATTTTTAGATTTTGTACATTTGTTTGTTTAATAATGGTTTAATAGTGAACTTATTTAGTATGAATGTGATGGCTAGTAGGAGGCAGTAGGAGAGGAAGGCCGAAGAAAAGATGGATGGATTGTGTAAAAGATGATATGCGTAAGAAAGGAGTGAGTGCTGAAATGACGGCTAAGAGAGATGAATGGAAGACGATGACATATTGCGCCGACCCCAAATAATGGGAAATGGGCTAGAGAATGATGATGAGTGAACTTATTTAGCATTGACACTATCTAGCCCAAGGCTGGCCAAACCCAGGCCCGCATTAGAATTTGCCCGCCTCAGCAGACCGGCCAGTCGGCCATCCCGACTGTATCTATCTATACTAAATTAGTATCAGAAAAACCTCTTCATAAAACACATAAAGAGGATATAATTCGGAGCGCATTCAATACAAACGAAGTTCGGTTATATTTTCAATACTGTAGGTACCCAATTAAAGTCAATGACAGTTTTTAGATACGATCTAGAAACCAATGTCTGTGCTTTACATTTGTCAGATTTCCGTTAAAATATATAGTTTCAAAGTTATCGTGACTCAAAGTATTCCATGAGTTTTCCATACAATTCTTAAATTAATCTTAGCATTAAAACTACATATTTTAACGGAAATCTGACAAATGTAAAGCACAGAGAAAGATTATTTATGAAATTTACGCTATAGCACAGATATTGGTTTCTAAATCGAGTCTACAAAATTGCATTGACTTTAATTCGGTATTATTGAAAATACTACCAGACCTCGTTTGTATTGAGCGCGCTCCGAATTATATCCCCTTAATTGAGATATTGTTTTCTTATGTTCTTTAGTAGTCCGAGGACTAGAAATAAATTTAAATGCATTGCATGCTTTTTTGTGCATAATTTTAGTAGTTGGGTAACAAACTAAAAACCTCTAGCTACAAGTATTGGCCCGGCGCCGCATCAACTTAAAAAATTGTGCTCGCCTAGAAAATCTATTGGCCAGCCTTGATCTAGCTAGTGTAAAGAAAAATGTGTACTTTTGTAAATTTTTATATTTTATTTAACTATGTACCATAGAGAACACTACGTACATACCTTATATTGGAGTATTTATGATACAACTTTATTTACGAATATTAAGTGAAATCATAATTTTATTCTATGAGAAATTTTATAAATTTTTATTTTATTTATATCTTTCATGCAACACTTTGCTTTGTTTCCTCAACCTTAAGGTTACAAACAATTTGATTTTTTTTGCTTTAAGCCCACCTCAAAATTTTACCAATATCTGTTAAGTCACTTTTTTAATTTTTATCAATTTGCAAATCGTTGTTTAGTTTGGTGAAACTCACGTAGGTTTATTATACAGGGTATAACAAACACCCTAGTAATATTTAAAGCGTTGGTTTACACCATCAAACTGAACAACTATCACTTTGTAGCAACTTCGAAATTTTTTTTAAAATCCGCTGTTTCAACTACGTGACAGCAGATTTTCATATTTTTTTCTACGTTATACAAGTTGTTACAAAAATACAAATAAACTTTTAAGGGGGTGGTTTAGACTATCAAACTGAACAACTTTCACTAAAAAAAAATCTGATGTTCCATACTAAACTACAAATCTACTTGAGCTAAATGTATGGGATAGCCGATTTTTATCGTGATTTCGATGTTGGTCCCAAAATGAAAGTTGTTCAGTTTGATGGTTTAAACCACCCCTTTAAATATTAGTAGGGTGTTTTGTTACCCATTCTATTTGTTAAATTTGTATTCCTTCTTTACATCAAATCTTTGAATATGTGGACTAGTTACGCGTGTAATTCTACTAACAAACATTTCTGCCACTTTTTGCGGGGGACGAGGTAACATGAAATCCGCAACTTTGGATTTTATTCCCCATAACTTTAGATCCTAATTTTAAATGTTAAAAATCATGAAAGTAGTCTCGTGTGAACCCCAAACGTTCTAAGTTCGAAGTTATTATTTAGCAATTATAGGCTGTCTCGTTTAGTGATAAGGTATAAAATTGAATGTAAATACACATGATCAATTGTGCTTATACCGTGGCAGAGGGGAAATGCTACCGCAAGGCTAGTCCTTATAATAAATAGTCTAAGCATGAAATTGATAATAATTTATTTTCATTAATTGTTTAAAGGTAAGAAAACAGATCAGACAAATGAAATCCTCACTCACTTTCTTCTAAATTTCCAATTAACAACATACCTTAACTTCGCCTTGTCAGCCATTTTTCTTCTAAAACGACTACAGAGTAATTGATTATCACTAATTCAGACCCCCCACTACAAATTGCTGGGCCATATCTCAGTGCGACAACAGCCTATCAATAAAGGCCTGGGTCCAATCAGAGGCTATGTTTAGGGGGGCTTACGGGGGTCTTCTTCTCCCCCCGAGTTTAAATAGAGAACCAAGATATAGTTCTAAAATTGTAATTAGTATTTTAAGAATTGGATTAGACTATTATTGATTTATTATAATTGTAAGTCTCGTGTTTAAAACATAAGTTATTATTTTAATTTATTTCTCCAAGTCTATTTATACAACGTGTTAATGAATTAACGCAAAACTAGAAAGTAGTTTGTTCAGAATCGAGAGCAGAATCGAATTATCATGTTTTCAACATAGGTAATTTTATTCAAAATATTAAATAATTTGTTTGTAAAATTTTATATTTACTGAACTCGATCTCAACCAACCGCACGGGCACACTCACCCTACTTACTACCAAGACAAGATTCTTAAAATGTATCCATGAGCACGTTAGCGCTTTCATTCATTGCTGAAATGATAACAAATCATTTTTGACTCAAAACTTAAAATGTGAATAACTTTATATTTTAACTATCAAAATAATGAAATTATTGTTTCAATCTAATTATTTTGTTATAAATCAGTTGGGGTGTATGAGGTTTTACGCTTATTTATTAACACGTTGTATGTTTTTTTTTATTGATTTGCTTAAGAATAAGAATATTTTTTTTGTTAGAACTGGTACCTAGATTAGACACTACTATAATACTGTATAAAATTTAACAGGTTTCTTATAAGACCTTTTCATATGATAAACATGTAAAATTTTATAGTGTCTAATGAATTGTACTTTGTAGTCAGGAACAAATACGAAAAAATTACAAATTACAAAAACAACCGCAAAACACAAATTACAACATGCAACATGCCTCGTCTTAAAGGATGTACAGTCAAAAATCTACGACAAGCTTCCTCAAAACTTATTAATAAGTGTTATTATTGAACAAGATGTCCAGACTGACAAAAAGTTTAAGTCCCATGTTAAACAAGTCCTCTGTAAAAAAGGTTACTATAAACTCGATGATTATTTGACTTTGACTCGATGACCAAAATGTCTGGTCTTGACAATGTTACACTATGTAATTTAATATTGAATTTTTGTAATTGTACTTTGAGTATTTTGTTTTGTTTAAAAGAAGTGTGTTGTAGAGTTTCTGGCCGCATCTTCTCTACAACGGAACACCTTCCGACGCGGTGGTAGATTCAAAAACATGACGTCAAAAAGTTATCTATGTGATATTATTTTGAATAAACAATTTTGACTTTTGACTTTAGACTTCACTGACTAAAGCTCTTAATTGACGCTACCGACGAAAAACGACTGGACTTCTAGGGGGTCCCTAGCCCCCCTAACCCAGCTCTAAAATGACACCACTGTCTCCAATGGGTACGTTAAATTGAGACGGCCAATTTACGAGGCTTGTCCTAAGACAGTACAGTCAGCTGCAATTTACACTGAGTGCTTCGTATTGTCAGGCCAGGTTGGGGTAGATTGATGGTATGGTACAGTCGATTGCGTGTTAAAGGTGTTCAATGGCTAGACAAGTATAGTTAGTTTAAGGTGATAATGTATGAAGTCTGGATTGACTTTATTGTTACTAATATTAAATTAAGTTATAGAGGCCTTAAGAAGAACGAATGGGTCAACTATGTCAACTAGTTTCTATCAAAGATTAGGTTCAAAATTGGCTTAACTTGTTGACAAACGACAATTTTTAGGGTTCTGTACCCAAACGGTAAAACGGGACCCTATTGCTACGTTGTCCATCCGTCCGTCCTACCTATTTAGGGCTGTAACTTTTGAACCGTAATAGCTAGACAGTTGAAATTTCGCAGAATATGCGCTATTATGGCGGATTAATTAAGAAATATTAAAAATGGCATCAATTTAAAAATTAAGGAAGTTGTCAACAAGAAATTAGTTTTTATCAACGTTTTTCACTGTTAGTACCGAAACTCTGTCCTGAGTGACGGGGAGTGAGCCCGTCGCCACCTATAATGGTCAGTGGGATACATGCCTCGAAATTGAAGCATCCAGGTTTCCTCACGATGTTTTCCTCCACTGAAAAGTCAGAGGTGTTCAAATCGTTCATAAATTCCGAAAAACTTATTGGTACTAGTCGACCTGGACGGGGATCGAACCATCGCCACCCGCAGGCATTGTAACTCGCCACTAGACCACCACGACAACTTTTTCACAATATCGTTAGGCAAAACCCAATTGGTGGAGTGATGGTTACCCTAATGTACTGCCAAGTCAGATAGGTCATGAGGAATACCGGTTAGGTCATTAATGCTCATTAATGGTCATTGTAATAGCTTTAGAATTGTATTAACCTTGTTACTAATCCTAAATCAGAATTTTAAAACAATATATGCTACCTATAATTCGTTATAATACGTTCGAGTTTTGTTCATCATCATCATCATCTCAGCTGATGGACGTCCACTGCTGGACATAGGCCTCCCCCAAGGATCGCCATAACGACCGGTCCTGCGCTGCCCTCATCAACAGGTTCCCGCCGCCTTCACCATCGGCCATCGGTATTGAGTTTTGTTGTATTTCGACAATTCCCGTTATACAGGGTCCTTCTTAATATGCTGACACTTTTTTAAGGTGTGTAAAACTGTGAACCTACTCGAGCCAAATGTATGGGACAGCCAATTTTTTATCGCGATTTCTATGTTGGTCCCATAGAGAAAGTTATTCAGTTTGATGGTCTGATCATCCCCTTAAAAAGTGTCAGCATATTAAGTAGGACCCTGTATTTAAAACAAAGAAAAATAACTGTGGAATTCAGTGAAAACAAAATTCCAAGTCGAAATACAAATTTCGTAAACAAAGGAATGGTACCGAAGCTTGAACTCCAATGCACATTACTATACTAAAGTTTACCAACACAACACTACTCATCCCATCCCAACCTCGTCAAACTCGGATTACCGCGTATTTACTGCAAATTAACCCCCACAATTGATGGTCAATTGATCGTCTAATGTTCACATATGGCCATTATATTAAATCAAACCAAACTGGGGATACCTGCACAAAGACCTGATGATTTAATGGCAGACGGCTCAGGATTGCCTGTATCCTGTTTACATAGATTGACGATGTCACTTGATTTGGAATTTATTGGTCTTGCATTTGTTTGGGACAAGGAGTCTCTAAGGGTTCATAATGACCATGATGGTTAGGTGTAACTAGCTTTTGCCCGCGAATTCATTCGTTTGAATTTTGGATAACTTCAAATCCCCGTGGTGGTGGGTAGATTTTTGGAAAATTCGTTCTTCATCCCGGTTCCGGATAGCTACGTCAAATAGCAGTATAACTATTCGTTAAATCCAGATCAGAGGCCGAATAAGGCTGCTTGAAAATTTGCTGGTAGCAAGTTGACCACTTACTTGCCTCCACCAATCCGCACTGGGCCCGTGGAGTGTGACTTATCAACTTTATTCATGGGAGAAGGACTTTACCTTGTAGTGGGATCCTGCAGGATATAACTTTTTTTGTAAAAATATTTACCGATTTTTATGTTCCTATCTAAAGCGGTTTAGGTTGTACGTCGTCTGTCATTCAGTCAGACATGGAACTATTACGAACACGGATAAATGAATATTTATCATTGATGACTCTGGCTCAGTAGAATTTTATTTTTACCAAAATGAAGCGTTTTGTAAGAACCTTTTATAAATTAAAAAGATTTTTATTTACTAACTAGGAAATCCAAAACGAACAAAAATCACTCATCCAACAGCATCTGCATACAACAAAGACAATAATTCCAATAGCAAAGCCGCGCTCACCTGACTAACTGCTCCTAACCGCCTCTAACCGCCTCGCGCCGGCACGGACGGGTTTAATCCGGTCGGAACCTGTACAATCCGGTTCACAAACTTTGTTCTGTCACGGTTGCTTTGCGGCTCGCGCGCTTTGCCACTTGCTGTAGGTAAACAATTTGATAATAGATTAAGGTTATTGTGTTATGCTTTTAGGTTCAACTCTGGTGGAATACTATTGTGGAAAGTTGAGGAACTCGTGGCGTAGCGATCGTAACGTTCTTCGAAGATACGTTACGTCGAGAGTTGAACATTCTTAGATCGGTGTCCGCAGAAGTGGTTTTTAACCTGAAATGCCAGGGTAGAGGTTTTGTCACGCTTGAACATACTTGGAAAGTAGGTATACAGGCTAGTAAATACTGAAACGGTGAACTCAGACCATCAAACTGAACAACTTTCAATACGGAGCCTACGGAAAAGCAGCTGTACCATTCATTTGAGTCGGGTAGGTACAGCAGTTTTGTATGGGACAGCATATTTTTTTTTCCTGAGGTAGGCTCTTTGGTAGGCAGTTTTTCAGTTTGACGGTCTGAGTTCACCGTTTCAGTATTTGCTAAGCTGTCACTTACACCCCTTTGTCACACACACACACACATACACACACACACACACACACACACACACACACTGCCACACACGTACATAATTCCGAATAAGAATAAAGATTTTTTAAAGGATTTGACTTTCATACGAAATCGTAATTCCGAATTAAAATTCTATCAAGTACATAATTCTGGATGTATGTGGCAGGCCTTAGTGGTGACATAGACGTTGTGTATACGTGTCTAACACACTGGAAAACTATACTCAAATTACAGACCAATCTTTTTGAAAACCCCAGCTATAAAACAGCACATAAAGTACAACAAAAAACCAGGTACCCTTTAAATGTCAATGAACACCATTTCAAAAGCGAATGTCTCCAAATGTTGACTCGTAAAGATGGAGTTTAATGCACCGTTCACAAGCTGTTTTGGACCATTGCTTTCGGTGTGATCTTTGTTACTACCATTCTAATAGTTGGTTTGCATGTTGCTCGAGAGAGCTAGTAGACAGATTTGTAAGGTCTGAGTTTAGGGACCTCGCGCACTAGATGACCACGACCACAACCCGATCAAGAAAACTATAGAAACTGGTCGTGGACGTGGCCGAATAGTACCACGACCAAGACACGACCCGAGTGATTTCTATAGTTTTTATGGTCGGTGCGGCTACTGGTCGGTATCGTGGTCGTTTAGGGCGCGAGGTCCCTAACATAATGATGTTGTTGTTAAATGATGAAAGTTTTAGATTTCTATTTTTTATCTATCCCAAAAAATACACGTCTGAGGTGTCTATGTTTATCTGTCTACTACAGGAGATTATCCTTCTGTACGATCATAGCATGAAAGAAGCTTCAATTGTACATTCCAAAACAATGTTTAATTGAATTTAAGACATATAGTTTTTAACTTATGGGACATACATAAACTCATGACCATAATGAGGTGCACGACGATGAAGACAGTCTGCTCCCCGAGTGACGTACTGAACCCCAGATCCTAGTCAAGATATATTTCCATTTCCATATGAGTTCAATTGAATAGACTCATCGTGTTTCTTCTGGAACTTGTCTTTTCTCCGTCAATCTAACAGATTTTTCCTGCTTTTACTTTAGAACTAAGCCTTTGCTTTCATCCATAGCAGCGAGTGCCAATCTACCTGATTAAATTTAAAATTCAAACCCTGTATAGATCCAGCCTAACTCGCCTGCACCGCTTCACACCGGAGTAAACTAGTTTAAGGCGGTTTGAGGCGGTTCTGAGCCGGTATACGCCGGTGCGCGAAGTTTGTTTTGTCACTTACTTCGGTTAGTAAGTTTGGATTACATTTAACGGAGCTAATTGAAGTGATTTTGTGGATTTGATATGCTTAACTTGTTTAGCTTGGAGGAATAGTTTGTGAGTCACTTTTCTGTTTGCTTATGAGTTTGGAGCAAGTTGTCATGACTTCTAAACTTGACTACCATTAAGTTATGATTCAATCATTCCACTCCATGCGTATGCAAAGGTTTCTTTTAAGATGTTTGTATAGGCGAAAGCCAGCCACCTATCACCTTAAAAGACTTGGTTCAACTTGTAAAGTTAATTGGTAGTTCTAGCAAACTCTTTTATAGTCTAAGAGTTTAATTATCCGATCTGATAATAGTGTATCATCATCATCATCATCAGAATATCATCGTCCACTGCTGATAATAACTTCGTACCTATTAATTTAAATCAGGTAAATTAATGGGTTTTCTAACGATACAATATACAAAGGGGGACGCCGGAGGAGTGTACGTGTATATCAAATTAGATTTAGTAAGAATGGATAAAATACCTATTCACTCATATTTTCTCGCACTATTTATTAATAACGAGAACTTCGTAATCGTTTTATTATTGAAGACAAAGACATTGTTTTTGTATGTTTTTTTTCTTTCTCTAAGTATAAAAAGCCTCTAAACCGATCCCGGGATCATTACGAAATTGCAAACTACTTCATATTTATTATATTACGGATCCCGAAAACAGGTAAAACTACAAATAAAACATAGATAATTTCACATAACAGAACTGCAAATCATGATCTTTCTATAAACCTTTTCCTTTGCCATTTTAAGAATTGGTGGCCTAAGTTTCTTTAGAAACCTGGCATTATCGTTTTTTTACATACCAACTCATACATAAGTAGAAAGATCATCACTAGTAAACACAATATTTGCTTTAAAATAATATACCTAATATAAATAAAATAAAAATTCCACAATTAGACGTTGGTTCTATTTACAGGGTTTGTAATACATTAATTTTGTTCAGAAAAATCATGACTGTTTTATTTGCTCCTGTCTTTGGTAGGTACTATATCGATCTATCAAATAGATACTAGGCGGGTGCCGAGGCCATGGGCGCTGAAATTTCCAAGGTGCGGAAGTATGAAGGAATCTCAGGATATTTCATGTTTGTACCGATTGGCTTCGAAACGCTGGGTCCTTGGGGCCCAAAAGCCAAAAAAAATTGTCATTGAGTTGTCGATGCGTCTCCACGAGACCACCGGTGACCGTAGAGCTGGCAGCTTCTTTGACTTAAGAATCAGCTTGACTATCCAAAGATGCACCTGACGACCTTTTCTATCTTTAAGATCTATTTCTATACTCTTTTGTTGTTCTCATATCTATGTTTTGCAGTTGTGTACCTATTTGTAAATGTTCTAAATAAACTTTTGCACAGACAATAGATAGAAATAAAGCACAAATCAAGCCCCAAGTCCAACAAACGATCTCAAATCCACACAAATCTCCGTGAGACTGTCAAGGAAGATTCAGGTAAAAATTCGTCAAGTCACAACTGACAGCGGCGGCCGAGACTCCTGAAAGGGATTAGTATGACGTAGGACAAAACTTGATGTGCTAAATGGTTTCTCTGCAGGATATTTTTCTTGGGGATGAATGTTATTTTTATCAAATTCCATTTATTTATGTTACAAAATCACAAAAATATAGTGGTAATCACAAGCCTCGTCAATAACAAAGATACACAAACAGATATAAATCAGCAACAAGCTTCGTCATATGAAATACATGCTCATTCAAATAACCCCTTGTCGATTCTGGTGCAAAGGAGCCCATAATGCTAGCAGCGTTGCCACGCTGTATAGCTAATGCTAGCCTCTGCACTAGGAACGACCTGGAACGGGGGTATTTTATCAAATATCATCTGTACAGGTTATAAATATAAAAACGGTCATGAAGGAATGAAAAATGATAAGAGAACCAAAAGATGATTTTTAAATACCTATTCAATGTTACCCTACTCAACATAGTTCGTCAACTTTAATTTTTTTCTTTTTTACAATATGGCGTCTGGTTGAAGATTTTGATTACTGTCATGTCTTCAGTGACACTCGCAAGATTAAGACAAATCGTTTAACGTAAGAATCATCGAAATCGGCCCACGCGTTTGGTCTATAGTGTGCTACAAAGGAACATACTTACATACAAACATGTACATAGGATGATAAACACATTACCCTTCCTTTGCGTCGCGCAGTTGGGTAAAACATAGGTCTATGTTTGTATTACAAGAAATATTATCGCTTAGTTCTCTCGTACGACACTCGCACAAACAATGAGGTGGTCTATTCTAACCCGGAACCATATTTATACTGTATTTATGCTCACGCCATCATCACCACGCGGGTATCCAGAAATTAACTAACAACACGCTACAATTCTCAAAACAAAACCTACCTACTTAAACAATTTGAATCGAATCTCGTCCCAATAGTTGAGTACAAGAAAGGTGTACATTAATCATTTCATTGTTGGACTGGGGTGACAACGAGTCAGCCTGTATTGTGGATTTGTTGACAGGGATCAAGTCGGAAAGACAGCTGGGGTATTCTGGGAGACAACTTTCGAAGTTAAGCGTTTGTGTTCGAAAGTTTGAGTTATTCAGTTTTCTGTACTAAATAAAATTGTGAATTAACGCAAAACTAGAAATCAGTTTGTTTAGAATCGAGAGCAGAATCGAATTACCATGGTTTCAACATAGTTAATAATTTTCAAAACATTAAATAATTTGTTTGTAAAATTTAAAATTTACTGAACTCGAACGCAACCCACCGCTCGGGTACTCTCACCCTACTTACTACCAAAACAAGATTCGTAAATGTATCCATGAGCACGTTAGCGCATTCATTCAATGCTGAAATGATATGAAATCATTTTTGCCTTAAAACTTAAAAAGCGAATAACTTTAAATTTTATATATATATCACAATAATGAAATTATTGTTTCAATCTAATTATTTTGTTATAAATCAGTAAGGGTTTATGAGGTTTTGCGCTTATTCATTAACATGTTGTATATTACTAATCTGCAGCTGCTAAATTACTCTAGAATTAAACATTTTAACGGGTTCTTACCGCGTTTAGGTATGTTTAATTCTAGATTAAATAATAACCGCGTAAATCTCAAAAACTGTATTGCTAAATTACTAACTAACAATCTATGGATTGAGTCCGAAATAAATATTGTTGAATTACAAAGTACTTGCTTCTGTAATGAATCCTTTATCAGTAATTAAATAGACATAATTATTCTAATATTCCTGTAATATTCAATGCTACGTATTTTATTTTACGATTTATTATATTTCACTATTTTCTGTAAATCTAAAAGACTTTCCATATCGCTAGCAACTCGCAGAATAATACAACAAGGGCTCACTCAATGTAGTGAACAATCCCAAATGAATGGACGCGAGACAAAGGACTGGCTCCTTTGTGCTAATGAAGAATGGTCACCCTAACTCTGTTGTTAGTGTGTTAGGCGTTAGATTAATTTGGGGCTAGAATTTGGATTGCTTTGATAAATCTTACCGTAAAAAGTATATTTGTAACACCACTGGCTTTTCGGTGAAGGATATCGTGAGGAAACCTGCATGCTTCAAGCTCGAGGCATGTATTGTACCCACTGTCCATTTTGTGGCGACGGGCTCACCCCCCGTCACATTGGACAGAGTTTCGGTACTACTGGTGAAACGTGGATGTTCTGAGATTTTAGAATATCTCTGACTCCCCCTCGGGGAATATAGTCATGAGCATATGCTTATGCTATCAATCAATTGCAAATTTAAACTTGACCTTAAAGTAACATTTATTATTTTCCTTAATCTTAAAATTAAGAAATCATGTTTAACAAAAGTTTTACCGTTTTCTTATATTTTGGTTAGTAGTAGACCTGAGTTCTCATTGCTATTATTTTAGTCAAAATGGTGAATCGGATAATCAGTGTGCAAAAAATGTTTCGTCATTTTTGATATCTGCTTTTGTGATAGGTAATGATAATCGCCCTAAAAAGTCACTAAATGAAGTAACTTTTTGAAGATATGTTGTTATTAAATAAGTAACGCGTATTGTGACGTGATACGTTTTAAACTTTCAGCTCAGGACGTCAATTATGTTTTCTATCACTCAAGATTCAAAATGAAATTAAGCGATTTACAAATGCTACAGAAAAATCAGAAAAGCGTCCCGTTTCAGACTGTCGGCGTTGAAAGTGTTAAAAACGTCATCAGAAGTCGCGTCAGGATTAACGTCGACCGTCCCGTCCCGTGTCCCGGACTGACATGAAGGGATGGACACCTTTATCTTTCTCTAAATGCTTTTATGTATTTCTCGTAAAATTTGTTTTTGTGTTTTTTATTACCTACTAAATAATATTAGTAGAATTCAAAGTATAGTTTCGACGACTCCAGACAGGCCTCCGTCACTCAGCCGTAGATACCGAGATAAGCACCTACATTTTGTCGCATCGTAAGCGATGCGCTTGCTTGATTTCTGCCACTCGCTCCAGACGACGACGTCACATACGTTGCGTGCTGCACGAAGAAATTAAAACACTGAGGCAAACTTCACAAGGTACATTTGGCGCATACCGTCTGGATGTAAGTAAAGCGTGTAAATTTATAGTTTTCTAAGGGTGATGTATCTGTTATGATGTAACTATACTCCAATTCAAATAGCAACGAAATTTTAAGGCTATTTTGAATTACAGAAACAGAGATTTGAAACACTTCCTCTCACTTATTCTTAGGACAGCTTTAGTAACGTCCAATATATTATGTCGGATACTGTATTTTTCTGATTAATAAATTAGATATGCAAATCAGAATTGGCCAGAAAGCTATATAGGAATCGGAAAATCTTTTCGTATTTATTTGAAATGAAGTATAGTAATTTGTGCTTCCGGTGTCATTTATGGCCGGGTGGAGTTGGCTAACTAATAGCCACGCTTTTCCCATAGATGTCTCCTGTTTGCAAAAATTCATTATAACCCCCAAAAAGGTCATAAAACTCACAACGATGAAAGTATTCACAATATCGTACACCGGCAGCCGTCCACCCATAAACATGTCGCTCCTAATTCAGTCCCAGGTGCACCATACGTCTACATGATACCACGTGCTTAGATAACCTGTGATTACGTTGCTTGGTTGGTCGTTCGATTTTATGAAATTTTGCTGGTCTATTAATTCATGGATGAAAGTTGGTGGCTATGAATTTTCATTGTCGATTTTGAATACGTCGACGGCTTTGTTAGAAAAGCTGTCAGGTATGCTGGGTATTTTTAAGTGTATAAATGATGGTCCAGAGCAGATGGACTTACAATTTTTTTAGGTTGCTGACTTGGGGACCTACCAGGGGCGCCCAGGAAAAATATTTGAAAAAATTATTTATGTAAAATTGAGTGTAATAAAATCAACCAATCGGACACCAATTAGAGTGTTTTTTTTGTTGAGAGTGAATAGCACAGTTTTACTGTTAATAACTAAACTAACGGCATACTAATTTGTAAAAATTATCATTCAAAAATTTAAAAAGAAAACAATTTAATGTGCGTCAATATTGGCTATGTTATAGCGCCCTTAGCGGTGTCGGACCGACGTGAATTATTTCAAGTAACATGTTAGTTAAAATTTTATGATGTTTGTAATAAAATAATGTAAAAACTAATGAAATAAGCAACATTTTCGATATTAAAAATTTTAAAATACCTATTTGCTAGAAACCACGATATTTGCAGTGCCAATTTCCGTACAAACTTTTATCCCGGTTTTCACACCTTTGGAGATAACATTTCAAAAAACCCTATGCTTCATTCCAAATAAGGACGACGAGATTTTCCGATTAGTGTTTAGGTTTTTGGCCAATTCTGATAAGCAAATATAATTTATTTATCAGAAAGATGTACTATCAACATATTATCTTGGACGTTACTAAAGCTGTTCTAAGAATAAGTGAGATTAAGTGTTTCAAATATCTGTTTCTATAATAAAAAATAGCCTTAAATTTTCGATGCTATTTTGAATGGAGTATAGATGCCAATAGAAACATCCATGCAAAATTTTAAGTTTGTAGTCTTTACAGTTTTGGAGATTTCGTATTGAGTTCAGCTCGATTTGTCAGTTCCCATCACCACTTCGCACATAGCCAATAACGAGAAATCTTTTTTATGTAATCGGGTGGGAACCGATTATTTTTCCTGGCCCCCAACTTGGTCCCCAAGTCAGCAATCTAAAAACAATTTATATCCATCTTGTCTGGACTAATAGTCTAGGACTGGTCTGTATCTATATGGTGTGTAACATTATTTAGGACAATTTGTCAAATGAATAAAAGCGAAGTTTGGTCTTTGATGCAAAAAGTACCAAGGCCACCGATTTCTTCGCCAAATCACAAACAAAACCAACAAAAAACACTTAAGTGGACAAATTGACAAAAGAGAGCCTCAGAAAGGCCAGTGATTAATGACAAGTGACCTAAAGCGTACAGTAATTTGGAGGACATAATAGCAGAAGTCACTCGGGCACGCGTCCTTTCTAGGTTAGATTGATATAGATGTTGGGAAAATGCAGTTGTACCTATTATATTGTATTGTTATATTATTATAGTTATTATATTGTATTGTAAAGTAATATCCCTTTCAGTTGAAATGATTTGACCCCGTTTTAATAATAATAATAATAATAAGAAATTTATTCATCAGCAAGTAACTAAGTACAGATACAAAAGTAATCTTCAATACTAAATTACATGCTATGATGAATAGGCATGAGCCTCAGCATTACTGCTGTTTTAATGGCATAAGCATAAGCATATGCTCACGACTATATTCCCCGAGGGGGTAATCAGAGATATTCTGAAACCACAGAACATCCACGTTTCACCAGTAGTACCGAAACTCTGTCCAGTGGCATGTGGAGTTTTAATGGCAATCATTGAAATAGCATAGATAAGCATCATCATCAGCCGAATACTGCTTCTGTAGTCTAATGTTTAAGAGCATTGGGCTCTTGACACGGAGGTCGTGGGTTCGATTCCCGTGGGAGACACCTAGTGATGTCTCACTTTGTGAGTTTTTCCCCAGTTGGTTAGGACATTGCGGGCAATCACCTGATTGTCCGAAAAAAAAAACATGATTTCGTGCTTCGGAAGGCATGTTTAGCCGTTGGTCCCAGCTACTATCTCTGGGGGTAGTAGTCGTTACATAAAAACCACGTCAGAGGCCGTAAGGCGGTCTAAAAAAACTCTGACACCAGGGCTTGCTGCCCACACGGGCAATAAAAGAGTGTAATACAGGTACTATTGATAAAATAAGAGTAAAGTACTTATATGCTATGCGAATTGATAGATACAGATGACGTCATGAAAGATAGAAAAAATAGTTTTCTTTAAGGGGTGTTTCAGACCACCATACTGAACATTTTTTACAATGGGACCAACCTTGAAATCGCGAAAACAAAATCAGCTGATTCATACATTTTGGTCGAGTAGCTCTTGACATTTTCTATAGAACAGCTGATTTGTTGGCTCCTTAGTGAAAGTTGTTCGTCTGTTCGATATGCATTTAATTTTACAGCCTGTATACGTCCCACATACGACCTTAGAGCTGGTGGTGGCGGTGTGCTGTACGTGTCTACCTCGCCCCTCGTTAAAAGTGACAGAAAAATTTGCGCCATGACATCTCCATTGCTATAAGCTTTAAGCATACGACACAAGTCTACCGGGGTCAGTACACCAAGCGTTCCCAGTGCAAATTGGTACACTTCACAAAAACGTCCAAATTTCTTCTTCAGTGTATCCTGCACACACTGAAATTCGGATGCGCCACTGAACAGAATTCTTACAGCAACTCAACACCCAGAAAAAAGAGCCCTCATAAATCATGGCACCTTGTAAAAATTCATCCAGTTCTCGACGGGTGAAGGTGCATAAAGCTCCCCGCACACCTGCCTCGTATTAACGCGACATGTTTATGTGTACGGTCATCCTTAGCGAGGCTGTTTGTTATCATTATTTTTTACTTAGTCTGCGGTCGTAATGTAAGCTTTTGTTTGTGGGTTTGCTTGGTGTTTTAAAAGTATTTTGATGTTAATTTATTCGTAATATTTACTTTTCTTTGTAGTTACAGGCTGTAATAGCTTTCTTTGTAGTAATAGTCTAGTAATTTAGTAGTTAAACAAGTCAGTATAGTACAATTTTGACGAGTAGTTAAGTCATTGATTTTCGAGTCCATTTTGATATTTTTTTCGGACGGGTGGTGCCCTGAATCGTTAACGCTGTTAATCAAGTAGTAATTAAGTCAAGTTTATCGCAATAACAAAGTCTGTACGGCTGAATCGTCACTGGCTTGCAAACAAATTACAACTAAAACTGAATCAGGATCGAACACTAATGTTTTAAATGATCGCGAACGACGACATCGCGACAGAACGACAGCGACGAAGTCGCATTGTTACAAGCTAAGGCATTTTTGAACAGAAAGATGTAGGCACCCATCCATAGAAAAACATTAAATTGTTTAATGTTAGCCGGAACCAAACGATTACAGGGTGTAAAGGTGTACCACATACTCTACCCATCAAACTGAACAACTTTTAGTATGGGACCAAACATGTCAGAACAAGAAATATCTGTTATTTCATACATTTGAGTCGTGTAGGCATTGCAGTTTAGTATGGAACAAAATTGATGACATTTTATACAATATAATTCGTTAATGTCTACACAAAATAAGTAGTCAGCACAAGCTTCGTCAATAATAATGTTTAGTATGAAACAGCTGATATGTTTTTTCGGTAATAGGTTTGCTCCCATAATAAAAGTTGTTCAGTTCGATGGGTAGAGTATATACTTTTAGTTATTTATCTAAGCTATTTATCTTTAGCTTTATGAACAAATTAGCTAAACTTGAATCCTTTACTTCAAAACTGCAATCAGCATCCTAATACCACTAAATCACTCGCCCATTGC
Source organism: Agonopterix alstromeriana (assembly GCA_963924505.1). NCBI lineage: Eukaryota > Metazoa > Arthropoda > Insecta > Lepidoptera > Depressariidae > Agonopterix > Agonopterix alstromeriana. The sequence goes on along the minus strand of OZ004669.1, from coordinate 1,520,699 downwards.
ATATAAGCTTATCAATTTATGGTCCCCTGGTATCGAAACTTGGACTCTGCCTGGTCGGGCCGACAAACTGCACAAGTTTGATAATAAATTAAAACATGAGATATTTTAGTATTGCATTGTTGCTATGGAAATTGGGAATTCAATGATATTGCGTTAGTTAATAGCTTGTGTGGTGATAAATTTACATGTCGATTGTGTTTAGTCTAATTTGAATATATTTTGAAAAGATATACGGTGTTTTGGTGTAGTCAAACAACCAAGACTTCCCAATCTTTTACCACAGCTGTATGTATGTATGTATATGATCACGACTATATTCCCCGAGGGGGTAGTCAGAGATGTTCTGAAACCTCAGAGCATCCACGTTTCACCAGTAGTACCGAAACTCTGTCCAGTGTGACGGGGGGTGAACCCGTCGCCACATAATGGGCAGTGGGTACAATACATGCCTCGAAATTGAAGCATGCAGGTTTCCTCACGATGTTTTCCTTCACCGAAAAGCCAGTAGTGTTACAAATCGTACATAAATTCCGAAAAACTCATTGGTACGAGTCGGCCTGAACGGGGATCGAACCATCGCCTCCTGCACGGCAGGCAAGGTTACTCGCCACTGGACCACCACGGCTTATTACGGAAAATGAATGTAGAATTATCATTAGTCATTACTTTATGCTATTTTGTAAAACTCAATTTTCTTCGAATACAGGGTGTAAGGTACCTACGTTAAATGCTCAGACCATCAAACTGAACAACTCTTATTACGGTACCAATATTGAAAACGCGAATGAAAAATAGGAGATTGTTTTTTCTCGATTACAAAGTTGGTCCCATACTAAAAGTTGTTCAGTTGGATGGTCTGAAGCACCCCGTTGTAATGCATTAAATTTTACACCCTGCATAATTTGACAACTGTTAATTTTGGTAGACCTTACAGTTTGTTGCAAAGAGTAATTATTATTATTTATTGATAAAATAATGCTTCTGGATGTGACTAACATCTGTTTTCTATATAAGAAAAAAAAATTGCATGCTCTCGATCTACAGACGACAAACTATCGCGTCCCTTCCATAACAAACATTGTGTCCCAAACCAATAAACCTAAACCATCCTAATCTCACTTAACTAATACGGACGTCAATTCATCTAAATTATAACCATCAGCGTTTAACCTCTGGATGGGAGTAAACCAACAAATTGAAGAGGCACTCAATCTGCAGCCTGGGCCATGTTGGCTCACGCCCACAAATTAATCCGGTTTACTTCGGTTAACGGGGGCATCACCTGGCATCTCTCGTCCGCTGTTTCTCATGATGGATGTTGGGTTGATGGAACTGGTATTGATTGTGTTGCCGAGCGTAGTTGCGGCTGATATCTGATGGATTGGATGCTAATGTCTAGGAACAACTTAGCTTAGAAGAACTTGTTAACGACGTAGGAATTAGGACAGAAAATAAAATCCAAAATTGACGTTCGAGATAGTAATGTTCCTTGTTCTTTAAAATGTGCACTCACTTTTATTTACTAAATAAGTCGAGCATTCGTATAGCGACGATATGATGAAATTTGTTCTTGATAAACGGCCATTTTTATCAACAATACCGCGGGTGTTACTCCTGTTTTTTAGAATAGAAGAGGGCATTTTATCTGTGAAAGAATAAACACATAGTTTTCGAGTAAATCGCAAAAATGCTAAGCATACATTTTGTCTTCACACGGAACAAACCCAGAATCTCCTTTTTTAAGTCGGTCAAAAATAGCTTAAGTCTTTTGAATGTAGGTATCAAAGCGGGTCTATGTCATACGCGGACTAAGCCCTGTTTATAAACGAAATTTCAAGTCCAATAGAGTATTAAATTTCAAAAGCCATGCATGTAACTCATGTAAGTCGTTTAGCACTTCATGTCGCATCCAGCAATCGTACGCATCTCAGGAGCCATCAATACGTGCTGAGGCGGCGCAGTGTGAACACAGCCGCGAATTAGATAAGCTTGCGCCGCCTCAATGTGACCATACTAGTTACTTTGATCTAAGCATACTAGCAGGGCTTTGGATTAGTCTACGGCAACTATTTAACAGCCTGAGTGCTACAATACAGGGTCCAACTAATATGCTGACAGTTTTTTAAGAGGATGATCAGACCATTATACTGACCAACTTTTTCTATGGGACCAAAGTTGAAATCGCGAAAAAGAAATCAGCTGTCCCATACAATTGGGTTGAGTAAGATTTCAGTGTACTATGGAACAGCTGATTTTATTTTGATGATTTCAACGTTGGTAGAGAGAATTGTTCAGTTTGATGGTCCGATCATCATCTTAAAAAAGTTTCAGGATATTAAGAAGAACTCTATATAGTCGAAGATGGCGTCTTCGCCATGAATACAAGAAGTAAATCAATCGCAAAATATTTTTAAAATACCTATCCAACGATACATGGGATAGACGAGAAAAAAATATTTCATCCCCACTTTTCGTCTAGGGGTGGTACCCTAAAAAAAATATTTTTCAAGATTTTATTTTACTTCTTTGTCGGCGTGATAAATATGCATACCATGTCAAATTACAGCTTTGTAGTGCTAAGCGTCTCTGAGCTAAGCCGCGGACAGACGGACAGACGGACAGACGGACAGATGGACGGACATGGTGAAACTATAAGGGTTCCTTGTTGACTACGGAACCCTAAAAACTGGTATAGCGGACGTAGGCCTATAAACAGCTCAGTTGAAATAGGACATATCTGCCGTATGCGTCCGAAGAGGTGGGCCAAGATGGCCACAGACTGGGTCCCACAAGATCGTTGCTGACGTCGAGGAAGAGAAGATGGAGCGATGATTTGAATACTCGTACCTTTTTGAACGGTTGGCCTGAGTTCACGTTGCAAAGGGAAGATTGGAGAAGAGGGAAGGGGAGGGCCTTTGCCCAGCAGTGGGACACTGAAAATTTAGAGAAGTAACGTGACTCTAACTGGTTAGAGTTACTGCACTGTATCCTATGTGGACGACTGTGAGCAGTGGTGTAATCTTCTCTCATTCTCACTCACTCAACATACATGTGCTGGCTTTTTCTTAACAGTGCGAGCCCCTTTTGAATGAAGAGTCCAGGGTGTGGCCCAACAGTGAAGACAATAGAGGCTGATGATGATAGTGACAAATCCACGCCTATGTTCGATTACGGTAGACAAAGAAAAGTTACTACTACAACACAACACTCTCACAATTATCTTTCTTCGTCGACAACCCTAATTCCCTTCATACATGCATATGCTCACGACTATATTCCCCGAGGGGGTAGCCAGAGATACTCTGAAACCTCAGAAAATCCACGTTTAACCAATAGTACCGAAACTCAGTAATGCTCATCAGTTTATCAAAAAATGCACCAAAAAGCAGTCAATTAATAAATGTGTGACGTGATCACGCTGTATATAGTGCGCGGGCGCATTAGATGCACCTGCGATGCTCCGTAATGGCCAACCGGCTGATTTATGGATTCCCTGTGATATTTGCTAGCTGTATAAGATAAGTGTTTGGTTAAGTTTGTGATGGTTTCCTGTATATGTGCGTATGGATTGAGGAGCCACATTTGCTATTGAAAAAAGGATTCTATGCCCTTATTGTAGGAAATTAGTAGATTTTGTAAGCACAATTCTGGAATTTGTAGCAAAAGTATAGAGAAGTTACATGAACAAAAAGGTGGCATCTGGATCTCGGAAAGTACGTGATGAATCTTTTTGAAAATTTTGTAGGATTTTGTAGGAGTTGAAAAAAGATCCTACAAAAAAATCTGCGCTGTACAACTAAAACTGGAAAAAGCTACAATACTTTAATCGTGGCCACCATCGCCATCTGGAACTTGGAAATGATGAATCTTTATGAAAATGTTGTAGGATTTTGTATATTTTTGTAGGTTGGGTAGGTACCTAAAGATTGATTAAACTTTAATACGAACAGTCAAACTAATGTACTTATTAGAGTTTAAGCTTAATTTAATGTGTAATTCGATGTTGGGAATACCTACCTTAGTACGACGCGATTAAGGTTTCTTTTGTAGTGTTATTGTAGGGAAAGGCTAACGACCTATCACCACTTGAATAAATCCGTAATCATTTACCCGCGACTTCGTTCGCAAAATTATATACCAGATTTTAAGTCAGATCCTAAGCTATCAAACAAAACAAGTTTCATCAAAATCGGTTCAATAGTTTTTGCCTGATGCTCACACAAACAAACAGACAGACAAAAATTCTAAATAAGTTGATTTGGAGTCAGGGACACCTAAAAACCATATCTTAATATTTTTTTTTTGTAAATATCTTCAATATACAGACACACTTCTGTTACAGTTTTATCATAGTTTAGGTTAGATGCTTGTCTTGTGCAAAGGCAAAGGAAGATATCCTGTATATTGTTTACTCTCTCTGTCTAACAGACATTTTTTCCTCCTATTTCCCAGCACGTCTATCTTTTTGTTGTGTTGTATTGTATCACATGTGACATAGTAAAAACCATTTAGATTGAGGTGTCAACTCCGCTATGACGCAGTAGTTCCATTGAAAATATTTCCCAGGTAGGGATGGGTTAAGTTAGTGGGGAGTCTGCTTTCTGTTACCAACATTATCGTTACTGCTCTGGAGATGCATCCGTAAGATCTGGATGCGATTGGAAATGAAACGAAAAGTATGGCAGATGGCAGAACCGAAGACAGTTTATTTATGCCATAGCACAGAATAGGTAATAGTATATAGTTCTACATACAGAACGGCCTCTTCCCGCCCCCCTCTGACTTCAGATACCCCACCTCACCTCACACTTTCTGGGGACACTTTAGGAGAGCCGAGCAAGGGAATGCAGTCAGGCGCGCGCACCCGTTGGATTTGACTACATAAAATTGTCTTTTCAGTGCATAAAAAACGTTGAAAAATAAAGCTAAATTCACATTTTCAGTAATTCTTTAGCTCAAACGATCAATAAAAAGTATCGAAATGTAGATGACGTTAAATGCAAAGCGCGGCTTTCAACCGTACACGCAATGTCGTGGACAGTTTGCACAAAGTTCGCATGTGCAGACGCCATTTAGAAATTCAAAAATCTACTATAAAGTGCCGGACCTGTGGCCGCAGCATCAAAAAGTACTAATATACCAAACAGCAACGTACAGTATGGACACTCCCTGTCCCCCACCAATTTTTATCTCAGCCACTCCGTGGTGCAGGAGGAAGACAACTGTAAAAGTCTTTCGCTCGCACTCACTCGGTATACATGTGCTAGCATCTTTATGTGTCGGTGCGAGTCGGTTTGTATGAAACGGCTGAGTGTGCATAAGCACCGTAAGCTTGTATCCATCCACCATAAGGGCTGATGATGATGATGACTGTTTGTTTAGAATTATAGTTGTAGCAAAGTTGCATTCGAAATCTTATATTTTAAAATGTAGCTATGCCCACTTTTTCATGCAAAAAAAAGATATATTTTTTCATGAACATAAAAAAAGAAATAATTTTTCATAAAAAAACAGAAATCCTTTTTCATGAAAAAAAAGATCTTTTTTCACACTTACCAGCCGCTCACAAGCGCAGCTATCAAAAAATCATAATTGATTTTTTCACGGGCGATGCGTCAAGCGCGGACGCAAATGGCTTACGTCGGCCATATTGAATTAGTGCGTGGACTACGACGATGTCGCGCAGACAGGGGCGCAGTGGAGTCGCTATTAGGACTAATAACTTAAAAAAATCGATAGACGCTTACGAACGCCGCTTTAGAGCGGTATATGTAGAAAAATACAGGTCAAATGACTATAACGACTTAATAGAGGACGAGATTAAGTCGAGCATGCTTGTTCCGTACCGAACTGAAAAACAAAGTTTGTTACCGAAATTGTTTTATAAATTTTGTTATGAACTCTTTTGTGACCTCAAAAATTTCCTTTCGACTGACTCTTCGACTTAAAAAATTACAAAGTCACAGACAGCCTGTGACATAGTATCGGACTGTATAATTTGTTGGTAACAAATTAGTGCAGGTGCAAGTTGATATAAAATTTTATTATTTATACTCTACCGTTGCTTAAAACAAATCATAAATCAATCATTATCATCATCATCAGCCTTTCATCGTCCACTGCTAAACATAGGCCTATCACATAGCGCACCATAAAACTCTGTCCTCGGTCTTCCTCTAAACAAATATATTAAAAATATTAACGACACGATGAATAATGCTATTTTTGAATTGAACACAGAGTTATAATATTATAGTACTTAATACAATTATTTTAACGCAACAACGCTCCACGCCATCCCTGTTCCGTTCATAAAATTAATTAAAAAACACTTCACGCCGGTGATTTTGACCAAATTGATTGAGAGCGGGCCATCGAGTCTCCTGACAACACTAATGGAACGATACTCATGTTTTTTTTGGAACTGCATTAGTTAAAAAAATGAAAATCGGTTTTTCTTTACAGGGGAAACGATCGTGGTGCAAAAATATTTTCAAAATATTTTAGTTTTTTGTTGAATCTGTAAATTATTTAGATAGAGAGCTGTAACTGTTTAGGCTGATGTTGATACTAAATAATGACATCTTTTTCGTCTCTATTACCATAAAACTACATATAACAGAATTCATAGATACTATTTATCAAAAAAAGGTGACGATATGATATTTAAGTACGACGAAGGTGACGTTATGGTAGTTAAAAAACACTACCTAACAAATGTCAATGTATCGAGTTAAAGTGACCTCACCACTCCTCATATAAACTATACGTGGTTTTCGTAGGGTGGCTATGGGTGATAAAATGTATTATTTTGTTTTAGTTAAATAAATAAAAAAAAAAGTATCCCTGACTCCAAATCACCTTTTTTAGATTTTTTATCAGTCTTTTTGTTTGTTTGTTCACGCATCACGCTGCTACTGGACCGATATTGATGAAACTTTATGTGTTTGAAAGCTTATGATAAGACTTCAAATCTGGAATATACTAATTTATCTCGAGACGATGACTGAAATCGGTGCGGACGAAGTGGGCGTGTTGTAATTCGGTAATAATTATTTGTAACAAAATACCCTAGTAATATTTAAGAGGGTGCTTCAGACCATCAAACTGAACAACTTTCACTAACTTACCCACCTTCGAAATCGCGAAAAATAAATCACCTATTCCATACAAAACTGCATTACCGACTCGACTAAATGTATTAGACAGTTGTTTTTTTCGCGATTTCGAAGTTGTCTCGATAGTGAAAGTTGTTCAGTTTGATGGTCTGAAGCACCCCCTTAAGTATTACTAGGGTTTTTTGTCACACCCTGTATTTATATGGAATTTTGGAGTTTCTGGTCACACAAAATTTATAATTAGGGTAGTGAGTTTAGTTATGTATGTATGATCAGGGAACTGACCTAAACTTGACAATGTAGCCCTATTGTCTTACCCAATGTCAACTAGAAGGGAGTTTAATTAGGTGTCGCAGTATGAACACGCTGTGGTCAACTCCACCAGTGAGCTGGAAACTTTTAGTATTGTGCCGTGTTTGCATGTGGGTAGTCGAATACTGCAGCAAACGAGGCACCAGACTTACTGGCGTGGCATGGCTAGTAGGTCGTTTGCAAAATGGTTAAGAATTTGTAGCTTCAATTGTAAGTAGAATCGAAGAAACTGTAAAGTAAGTACATAACATGTGAAAAGGCACACTAAATCCAGACATAAGTTCATGGCATACCTACTAATGTTACGAACATGCTGTATAAATGGTCCTTCTTAATATGCTGACACTTTTTTAAGAAGTTGATCAGACCATGAAACTGAACAACTTTCTCTATGGGACCAATATCCCATATATGTGGCTCGAGTAGTTTTACAGTTTTGTATGGGACAGCTGATAATTTTTTCACGATTTAGATGTTGGTGCGATAGGGAAAGTTGTTCAGTTTGATGGTCTGATTATCCCCTTAAAAAATGTGCAGCATTTTAAGAAGGACCCTATATGCCTTCAGTGGTCTTCTTCTTGGACTATGAGTAAATACCCCAAAAAGACAAAGCTTCATACAATCATACTACGATTGGTACAGTACGACCAGGAAAATAATTCGGTTCGTAAATTTTCGTTCGCACAGAGAGGGACTAACATTTCCCGACGTTACTCGAAACCAATTGATAATATAATCAACCTTATGGCTATGCTGTTAAAAAGGGATATTGATATCCGTGCATCGAATTGTCGCGATTTCGTTGGTGCTATAGAAAAAGTTGTTCAATTTGACGGTCTGATCATCCCATTAAAAAGTGTCAGCATATTAAGAAGGACCCATTATACAGTGTGTTACGGTAAACAGTTGCATTTCTTTAAGTTTAAGGGGTGATTATACCCATAACACTGAACAACTTTCCCTAAGAAACCTATAGGAAATTTGCAACAACATTTTTGGATGTTACATACTAAATGCAATCAGCTGATCGAACGTTTGTATGAAAAGTCGATATATTTTTTGCGATTTTCCTATAGGTTTCTTAGTGAAAGTTGTTCAGTATCATGGCTACCACAGAACATTATAAGAGGGGTTAGAGATGCAAAGTAGGCGTGGAACGTGTCGCCACAGGTTATGCAATGATTTGCATGACACCATAAGGCGCGCGGCGAGGTGCGAGCGAGACGGCATGAGTAATTGTAGCAGCGAGCGTGAGCGGGAAGACAAGTGGCGACAGCCGTCTCCGAAGCAAAAGCGCTACTTTGCATTTCTAACCCCTCTTATAATGTTCTGTGATGGCTACAATCACCCCTAAAAGTAATGCAACTGTTTACCCTAACACCCTGTGCACTAATGTGATGTAGGCAAGCTACTTACGGCACGAACGCCTCATGTAAACTTATAGCATGTAAACGAGGCATAATGTCAGAGACAGCATAGTGAGCTGTAAACTGTGGTAATAATATGAGACTAGTTTGTTTGGGAACTATGGAGTTCTGCGCTGCACACATTTTGATGTCATTCATGTAATGCAGTTTGTGAATAGACGGTGACAGTTGCCCAGATTCGGTTTAAAGTTTATTCGCTGAACTTATCGTAGGTACCCCTTTATAAATTTGCGAAATTGTAGTAAACAAGCCTGAATTTTTCTAGCTAATGTAAGTATCACTGATTGCTTTTGAACGGTAAAGGAAAACATCGTGAAGAAACTTGCATACGCTGAAGAAGAAATTCTGATACGTATATGAAGTCTAACAATTCGCATTGGGAACTCGTGGTTGACTAACGCCCTTTCATCCTCCTTGAGGGTAGGTCTGTGTCCTTCCTGTAATATTAAGTGGGTGGTTTAGATCAAACTCAACATCTTTGACTATGGAGACAACGTAGCAACAAAAAAAATTCTCAGCTGTCCCGTAAATTTGAGTATAGCAAGTATTGCTGTTTTGCATCACACCATTGTAACATCGTGAGGAAACCTGCATGTTTCAATTTCCAGGCATGCATTGTATCCAATGTCCATTATAAGTGGCGATGGGCTCACTCCCCGTCACACTGGACAGAGTAGTGAAACGTGGATGTTCTGAGGTTTCAGAATATCTCTGACTACCCCCTCGGGGAATATAGTCGTGAGCATATGCTAAGCTATGCTATTTGTTTTGCAGAACAGATAATATCATTGCTGTTTTGTATGAACCAGTAGATCTTTTATCATTTATTGATGTTGGCTCCACAGTTTACTTTGCTCAGTTTGATGGTCTAAACCACCCCTATGAATATTACCAGGGTATTTTGTTTCACCCTGTATAGGCTGGTGAAGATGATTAGATCATTATGATTATTGAATACAAAGAAAACTTACTTTACATTGATTCATGTTTTTACCATTTTTGTTTCAAAACAGTAAAAAACGTAACCCGTACAAACAAGATCAATTTTATCGCTATGTTTTCCACACACGCTATAATCAGCACTAACTCAATTAAGGGGAAGCTTCACTCGGATCCAGCGCTTGCGTTATTGTGCTTCGGGCACATAAATTGACAAACTGTCTAACTCTCATGAACAAGGCGGAATAAGTTGCTGCTTACGGTCAGTTGCGCGGGATTGTAAGGGAACATACGGCTTGACGTTGCGTGGAGAGACGCTCTGTTTATAACTTCACAAGACCACAGAATAAATACTATCACGAGCTCCTTGCAGGGTTTGCCCCGAACACTTGTCTTTCGCGTGGTGTTCTCGCGGTTCGCGTCTCAGCCTGCCACGAGGCTCCGCAATCCTTCTCAGTTGTGTTTTTACTCAAAAACAATCCTCGAGATTGGATAGATACTCCCTCAAACCACTTGACACTGGTGGAAATGCGGTGCTAACACACAAGCAAGAAGTCCATTAGTTATAAATAAAAAAAAATACTATTACTACCCGTACAGAAGAATCACTTCGAAAACTGATTTAAATAAATAGCGACTCTCTGCACGGCATAAGGTACAAAGTTATTCGCACCCGTCCTATCATCCCGTATAATTTACGAATAACCTACCAACCGTCACAACGGCGCGCGTGCAATCAAAAATGAACCGAGTCATTGGATATGAAAGCTTCCTTTACATAGTCTCCCTCTTTCATTCTTTCACGTGCTGGCAGCGTGACATCGCTATGGTTTTCAGAACACGCATTGACTACTCACAAAATGGCGGCAAGTCTAATGAGATTTGACTAAGAAGTTTACACGGTACGGAACTGTGTGTTACAATACTTAAGATGAAGCGGCGCTAGCCTTTTAACCGTGTGAAGATTAGCTTAGGAATCTCACTATGGCAACACCCTTAAGGTGACAGAATAGTGAAATTCATTTTTTCTCGATGCTCAAGTGCTTGTTAATACAATATCAGCTAACCAGCAAGTATGGTTTTTGCACCGCTGATTTTCACCGTCCAATCTCGCTGCTCACCCGCTCCGAATACTAGCCCGTGTATTTTCAATAAGGTCCACAGGCACCGTCCGTGATTTAGCATCCAACTTGGACCGTCCGAGGACCTACGGAACCCACGGTTGTTTGCTTAATGAACCATGCATTACTATTTGTGCTCTTCAGGTAATTAAGTAATAGGTGTGTTTTGTTTGTGAATGTCTTGACATGAGTCATGTTTTTTGTTTTGATTAGCGTGCGACTTCTTTCGACAGAAAAGATAATTTGAAATACTCGTAGAAGTAAACTATTTGCAGTTATGTTTAACAGAAACTTAATGACATTAATGCAGGTGATTGTGATAAGGTTCTAAGGTGTCCTACATTTCAAATTCATCATCAGCCTATAAAGGTCCCATTGCAGGGCACAGGCGTACCCTCAGGGAGGGTGTATGGGCATTAGTCCACCACGCGAGCCCCATGCGTATTGGTTGACTTCACATACACAGGTTTGCAGGTATGCAGGTTTCCTCACGACACCCTATTATGTGGGTTCGGGTTCGAACCAGTACTGACAACATGCCATGTACCAATGAATTTTTGCAACTTATGTACGTAATACCGACTGCTCTCAAACGGTTAAGGAAAACATTTCAAATTGGTAGGCTATATATGATACTAATTTACTTTATGTTATAAATTGATAACAATGTTTTTCAGGTGACCGGTAATATTGCTGAAAATACCAATCTTTTATTGACTTGCAGGAGTTTCAGGATGGATCACTTTTGTGTCTCGGAAATTTGAGAGAAAGTGGACCAAACTGTAGATTCTTAGACTCAGGAGGCGTGAATTTATGATTTTGTGTCTCGATAATTATAAAATGTAAATTCGATAACGGTGAATCATAACGATTTGATTGCATTTTTATTTCAATCTTAGACATTTTAAGCTTTAGCAAATCCGACCTAGTTTGAACCTAGTAAAAAATATTTCTTTGAGCGAATCATAATGTGATTTAATAATATTCTGTCATTTCATTGAATATGAAGGATATAAATAAAACTTGGCATTTAAAATTACAATTAAATATTTTAATTATTTATTTAATTAACGTTTAACTACAATGACTGTTCGATAAACTATTTTAAACATTAAAGTAATCCTACTATGAATAAGATTCTAAACAACTCATAATTTTTTATACCTACAAATTAAATAATTTTACATTTTTAGAAACACAATAAATTACAATTTTTACCTACCTATTAACCAAAAATACTTAGAATCAAGTACAGAAGTACCTACCTTATTTCCAAACAAAATCAATCTTTCTTAACATAAAAAGCACGATTCTGCCAGAAATCTGCCAGGTCCTTAAACCTATCACAACACTGCCTTTTCCTCCTCGGACTACAATTCACGGCAGGGCTCCTCAATATTTTCGTAAATTTCCTCACTAAAGTAGTCACCGATGTCCTTGAAGACTGATCAGCTTGAGGACTAGATAAGTCAGCTATAGTAGAATTAAGTTGTTCAAATGCTTCATCAATAAATCTGTCGACGTCATCAGTATCGCTTTTTTCTTTTTCATCAATCGTGTCGTCAAATGAAAGGTCACTGGCTGAAATGCTGCATTGGACGACATCTGAAACCTTGTTCTTCTTTAGACGTATTGTGCTGGTGGCTGAACACAGTTTTTCAATAGATTTGAAGATATCATCAATGTTGTCACAGATTTCTTCAACAGACAATGCTGAGAGTAACTGGCCACTTATGAAATAAAACTGCTTCATAGGTAACTCTTTTCTTTCCTCCTCTTTTAAGTCTTGGAGAAAATCTTTGTAGTTCAAAGTTGAGATTGATTTCTTTGAGAAATTTCTTCCGACCTTCCTGCGGATTTTCTTGAAGACGAACGAAGAATCGAAAGTGGTTTTTCTTAGGTCCAAAGTGCTGAAGACTGGACTGAGTTTCGGTTGGTCTTCTTCGGTTTCCAAATCGACTGGTTTCCATTCTTGGTCAAGCTTCATCCATTGCTCGTTTCCAGAGAGAATTAAGTCAGCGTCCAATAGTTTAGAACTCATTGTAAATATAATATATTCCCACAGATGGTATGAAGTTGTTGAATCGTTGTAAAAATCGACTTCAAAATGCCTTTAAATCAAAGTTGAGAGGTAAACGCAATGTCACCGTGCAGACGGAATGAGAACTGATTTATTTTAAAAAGTTACCTTCGATTTGAAATCGCAAGCGCATCAATACAGTCATTAGCGGATATTGTTATCTCTTTCTCTCTTATTTGTTTATTTCAAACAAGTTTTGTAGGAATAGTAATGACTTTTGTAGAAGGATTATAATGTTACTAATGGGACAGTAATTAAGTAATTAATTAATGAACAGTGTTAAATACGGAAATGTTAAACAGTATTGTTCCAAATAATTGAAAAGATTTATTGTTATAGTGCTTAGAGCAAAATGATCCAAATTAAATGTATATTTCATTGAAAGTCATACTCGTAGTAAACTAAAACGCACGCGTTTCTGACTACGGCTGTTAACAATAATGACCTAAACAATATCAATTGTTATTAAAGATCATACGCTGTGCCGATTAAAATTAGATACAAATTCATTTACGTCATTTATAGTTGGACTAACAGTTTTCTTTTAGCATCAATAACACGATTCAATATAATTTTATAAGGATATTTTAAAGAGTTTGTCTGTCCTAGGTGAGGCCCAAGGCTAAATTGTGTGGAAGAAATCAAAGTTAAACGACTCTCGTCTGTACACTTTTTGAATTCTTTTGTAATATAGGTAGTCACCCAAAAAATATGAGGATTACAAAATGACAATAAACACATGCACTTTTTGGCTCCATTTTATTATTTAAATTTTTTTTCGGTGAATAAAGAATACCTATGTATAGTATTCTATTGTTAGAAAACGTCTCGTGTCATGCAATAAATATTAATAAAATATATAAATCGATTTAAACAAAATGGGTATGTTCTCTTTACTTGTTTTTACTTGTGTCATACTCGCTTTTTACGTTTTACCCATATAGGAGCACGTATGGAGATAAAGGAGTAAATGTCTCCAGTTATAGGAAATAGGCCACCAAAAATGGTAGCGTATGGTTATATAGTTGGCGTTTAGTTATGGAACTCATGTCAATTTGTTTCTCATAATCTCTAGATTATTGTGGTAATATTAGCTATACCTCATCTAAAAGGAGTGTCACGTAATCGCAGTTAGCGCACATCTTTTCGTCATTTTAACAAGAAAAAAAATCTTTGCCAAAAAGTCAAAAAGGTCATGGTTGCATTTTTACCTGATCTTTCATCCGATTACTATTATCCGAATTACCATAGATTTATAAACGAGTATACTGCGTTAGATCGGCTATGGATTTTCCAAGGTGAGACCAAAAAACTGAGATTTTGAAAAAAAATCGGGATTATTTTCGTTGACAATTGACGCTAGGCCCATACAGGCTCATAGCGTGTTCGTGAATGATCTCGTCTACTTATCTCGCTCTCACATTTCCGATCTAACGTAGTATACAGGGTCCTTCTTAATATGCTGACACTTTTTTAAGGGGATGATCAGACCGTCAAACTGAATAGCTTTCTTTATGGAACCAACAACAAAAAAATCAGTCCCATACACTTGGCTCGAGTAGGTTTGCAGTTTTGTATGGAAGAGCTGATTTTTTTTTGCGTTTTCGAAGTTGGTGCCATAGAGAAAGTTGTTTAGTTTGATGGTTTGATCATCCCCTTAAAAAAGTGTCAGTATAGGTGTATTACGTTGGATCCTATACAACGTGTTAATGAATTAACGCAAAACTAGAAAGTAGTTTGTTTAGAATCGAGAGCAGAATCGAATTATCATGGTTTCAATATAGGTAATTTTTTTCAATATATTTAATAATTTGTTTGTGAAATTGCAAATTTACTGAACTCGATCTCAACCCACCGCTCGGGCACTCTCACCCTATTTACTACCAAAACAAGATTCTTAAAATGTATCCATGAGCATGTCAGCGCTTTGATTCATTGCTGAAATGATAACAAATCATTTTTGCCTTCAAACTTAAAATGTGAATTTTAACCATTAAAATAATGAAATTATTGTTTCAATCCTATTATTTTGTTATAAATCAGTTGGGGTGTATGAGGTTTTGCGCTTATTCATCAACACGTTGTATACTACATCTATGGTTTTTAGAGTGTAATACCATCTATAAACGTTACCGTGTGTGGGCGTAAAAAAATTTACTCATTTAGGAACGGAAATTTTGAAGCCGATTTATACAAAAAAATAATGTTATATTCACAATAATTACACCTACGAATAGAGATATAAGCTGAGCGAAAACTCGGCTAGTATAAATAATTATAAAGTGAGTTTATGTAACGAGCACGTGCCGACACAAATAAACATGGTACCTTTTGTACCCAACGGTCGGGACAATGTTAATTATCGTTTTTGAAATTAGCATGTGTCTGGATTTGTTACTGGTACAGTTAGCTGCCAAATATTGTTACAATCGTGTGTAAAAGTGATAAAAATAGTAGATAAAAAGCAGAGGGTGAGGAGGGGGGGGGGGGTTAGATTTCGAGGACGAGGTGTTTCAGCCAGTCTTCTGCTGCCGGGGTTAGCCTGTGGAGTTCTTCGATTCCACCGGGGAAACGGCGCAGAGTGCACTCATTTACCACACGGGAGAGGGTCTGGTCAGGTCCCCGCAGTCGTACCTCGGTGACTCCCTCCAACTCCTCTTGTGGAGGTTATATTTGGTCCTTACGTGGTTGGTTCTGAACCGGTTAAGCTTAAACCAGGTCTTACGGTCCTTTTCTCATTTAACTCATTTAACTTTGCTACAAAAACAAACTATAATTTTAAGCGTGCAGGAAGACGATCGCGTTAATTAAAAAAATCGAAGTTCAATCTTTATTCAATTTCAGTTATAATCAAATTGTACGCCAGTTACTATTCAACTGTGTTGAATTCTGTATCGCGCTAATCTTCACTTATTTACTATGTGATTGACAGCGGTGACAAGTCAGTAGCGAATGAAATGCTGTCGAATGAGTAGCGCGATACCGAATGGTCAAAAAGTTGTGATTCAGTTGTAGTTTAATGTCTTAGATATAGTGTATATATATTTAGCGCGATCGGCGCCCTTTATATGCTAAGGTCCAGCTTTAGCTTAGTAAAATTTTAAGGATGGAATGACGGTGGTATTAATCACAAATTTAGAATATACAAGTTTCAATATAATTACAGGGTGATAGGATATACTAAAAAAAAAACATACTAAATGCAATCAGCTGATCGAACGTTTGTATAAAATGTTGATTTTTTTTGCGAATTTCCTGTAGGTTTCTTAGGGACAGTTGATCCGTTTCATGGGTGCAATCACCCCTTAAAGTAGTGCAACTGTTTACCCTAACACCCTGTATATCTAAACCGGTCAAGTATGGCAAGTATTGAACAGTGGGCACAACAATAAATAAAATGATTTATGTTTCCTCACGATGTTTTCCTTCACTCAATAACAACATTTTGTATCTATGTATGTAAGTATATACCTGTATCTTTATTTAATACTAGCAGCCCGTCCCGGCTTCGCACGGGGTAGACAAATAAATTTTAAGACTCATTTTTCTACACCTTCGGTTACATTGTTCAAATTTTACCAAGGATCCCTAATTTTTTTCAAAATGAAATGTAGCCTATGTCAAATTGGAAGAATGTAGCATTCTATTGGTGAAAGAATTTTTTAAATCGGCCCAGTACTTTTTGAGCCTATTCATTACAAACATACAAAAATAGGTACAAATCTTTCCTCTTTATAATATTAGTGTAGATGTATTTATTAGTGTTAAATACTGAACATTGTGCCTGCCTCACTTTCTATACTCTCTCTCTGTCACGGGCTTGCTGGAAAAAATCTCTTTAGAAATAAGCTCGCCCTTTTTAATTGTATATTACGCTGTTTTCATATATATTTCCGTGTGTACAATAAAGAGTTAATTAAATAAAATCTTTTCTTTGTTATTAAATAAGATATTGTGAAACCTCAGAACATCCACGTTTCACCAATAGTACCGAAACTCTGTCCAGTGTGACGGGAGGTGAGCCCGTCGCCACTTATTTTAGACAGTGGGTACAATACATGCCTCGAAATTAAAGCATGTAGGTTTCCTCACGATGTTTTCCTTCACCGAAGAGCCAGCAAGGTTTTTATACAGAATTTAAATAATATCGTCAACTTTTTCTGCATGCGATTATACCTAGTTGGTCTGTATAACTTCGTAGCAGTAGCAAATATGACTAGATCACTAATGAGCAGGGATCTCAAAACGCGATACGTGAATAAGGTCTGTTATTGGTATAGTCTATCTATATAAACACTAAGCAAAAGTAACAAACATTTTTTTTGGTGTAAGGTTTAGTGTAGGTTCAGTGTAGGTGCATTTGAGTGAAAACAGTTTGAGGAGAGAATAAATGATACAATCACAACTTCGTGGATTTCGGGGATACGTCATAATATCATACCTAGTCAAACACATTATACAGGGTGTAACGAAATAGAGGATATTTGATGGGGAGGATTAGAGTCTAAACCACCCATCAAATATAACTAGGGTCTAAACTTTAGACCATCAAACTAAACAACTTTAACTACGGAACCAACATCGAACTATAATTTTAAAAAATCTGCATTGTTTACAATTCATTGGAGTTTGGAGTCTAGTCGGTACTACGGTTTATATTCCATGTTATTTATTTTCTTAAAGAAGAGGGATACACAATTATAAATAAACTAAATAATTATCTTAACTAATATTAATAGACAAGAAGAACTTATAACTAATTAATGAATGAAATATATTATACAGCGTGTTAATAAATAAGCGCAAAACCTCATACACCCCAACTGATTTATAGCAAAATAATTAGAATGAAACAATAATTTCATTATTTTGATAGTTAACATTTAAAGTCATTCGCATTTTAAGTTTTCAGGCAAAAATGATTTGTTATCATTTCAGCAATGAATTAAAGCGCTAACGTTCTCGTGGATACATTTTAAGAATCTTGTATTGGTAGTAAGTAGGGTGAGAGTGCCCGAGCGGTGGGTGGAGATCGAGTTCAGTAAATTTTAAATTTTACAAACAAATTAAATAACATTTTGGAAAAAATTACCTATGCTGAAACCATGATAATTCGATTCTGTTCACGATTCTAAACAAACTACTTTCTAGTTTTGCGTTAATTCATTAACACGGTGTATAGGCGACAAAAGTTAAAATGGAAAAAAAAGAAGAAAATAGGGAAGAAAGAAAGGGATAAAAACAGTTTCTTTTTAATTCGATGTTGGCTCCATAGTAAAAGTTGTTCAGTTTGAGAGTCTTAACGTTGTTTTGTTACACCCTGTATATTACTTAGACACAATACATAAACAATGTGTTATGTGTCAGACCAGTTCCGATGGGGTCTCACGGGATATAATCATCATCATCCATTAAAAATTCTATACTTTCTTTCCAAATAAGGACGACGAGATTTTCCGATTCCTATTTCGCTTTCTGGCCAATTCTGATTACCAAATGTAATTAATTTATTGGATACATATAATATCCGACATATCTTGGACGTTACTAAAGCTGTTCTAAGAATAAGTGAGAGGAAGTGTTTCAAATCTCTGTTTCTGTAATGCAAAATAGGCTTAAAATTTCGTTGCTATTTTGAATGGAGTATAGTTTCAAAACGATTAGCTACTCCCACAATCACAAAAAATAGTACTTACAGTTATTTTAAAAAAGAGTACCAACAAATGTCATGAAAAAAATTTAGTTCTCCTTAATACAGTCACAAATCAGCAAACGTAAAAACTCTCCACAATAAAATATTTGCAAAACTTATGGGCTTTCATAAACATCCACTATTTCCACCTTAATCTTATTATTTATCGCGTCCGCTAAGCGTCTGGGGCAATTAAACGCATCCAGTGCTGGCCATGTATCATAGACAGTAATCCGGGGGACAGAATCATAATAACAAAAAACAATAAAAATAACGTATTACCCCGTGAACTCGGCTCGAATCGGAGCGGAGGATGCTGGGCTTGGAGTGGCGTGGAGACGCTAGCTAAGTTACAAAAATTTTTCCGATGTATGATAGTAACCTTAACGTGTAGGGAGCGTGTTATTTCTATATGGTAACCATGGTAACTACCTATATTTGTTAGTCGTCACTCAAAAATTTAACTTTACTACCGTGACCCACGTGGTTTAATAATGAGCCGCTCATCGTGAGAAGAGATCTGTCACTGATGAGGTCTTTAATAGTAGATAAGGACGTTATTACAGTTATCGCTATACATGAGTTTGATCGTAATGTTATTGAATATTTGAGTAGCATCTTCACTTCCCTATGTAAGTTGACCCTGTAATGGAAAAACCTGCCTACTTAAAAATTTTCGTTAAAATTAGTATGTTTTGATAAAATGATGTCTAAATTTTAGAAGATGAACCTAATTTTATTTTGACATGGAAAACCCTTTTTTTTTGGTAAATGAATAACACTTATAACGATCATATTATGCGACCACTTCGCTAATTGATTTAGTTCTTTAAATTAAATCACACCGCATGCCATCGGTCTATTGTTACAAAACCATACTCAGATGCATTCTATCGCACCCCTATTCTGTCTCATAATATTGATGAGTGTAAGGACGGAGTCCATTCTTACGTACTCATTGTGAATCTTTTTAGTAACAACACGACTCCACACCACTCCAAACTCCAAATCCACATTCTGTTTGTGCTCATTCTTAATATGGGGCAAAACTGTTGGAAGAACAACAGTTTTTGTTGTATATTTTATGTTCTGTGACGCCATAACTCAGCCATGTGACATGCCACCCTGAGCCTCGTGATAAACCGGCTATGTACTGAAGTACACTATACTTTAACATTATTTATAACAGGGCAGTTATTTTTATTTATATTCTTTGTTTATTGGTTTACTGTGTCATGGATTGTTGGGTTTCGTTAAGTGGCTCTTTGGATGGCGTGATGTTAGTATTCATGGTGTTTTTTAAATATTTTTGCTTAGAAGAAATTACGTTGTACTAGTCCTTTCTGCTTTCTTTGTTTGACTGCGGCCGCAAGAAGTACAATGCGCTCTTTTTCATAAAAGATCGTACGCTTGGAACTATATACAGGGTCCAACTTAATATAGTGGCAGTTTTTTAAGAGGATGACCAGACCATCGAACCGAACAACTTTCTCTATGGGATCAACATCGAAATCGCGCAAAAAAAAACAGCTGTCCCATACAATTAGCTCGAGTAGGTTCGCAGTTTTGTATAGAACAGCTAATATTTTTTTCGCGATTGCGATGTTGGTGTCATAGCGAAAGTTGTTTAGTTTGACGGTCTGATGATCCCCTCAAAGAGTATACAAGGAAATACTGTTTTCCATTCCTTAAAGTGTATTAATTGATATATTAAACTATAGTATCATTGTATCAAGTGAAATCGTAACCTCATTACAGACATGAAATCTAGAATCATATCAGAAACTCATGCAGCACACTAATACCCGGAAATATGTAAAATTAAACGTACAATACATATGTACACACATACATAAATACACGACCATAATAAACCGAAAATAGGGTAGCCATAAACCTTGATATAGCAACCGCCTTTTGAAGAGTGCAGTTGTAGGATGGCTCACTCTTAGCATAATTTTTGAAGGTTTAAGGATGGAACGATTTATTTATTTAATATTTATATTTGTGTACAGTCGCCATCACATATATCATAGCAAACAAGGTGGTCAAATATGTCAATCAGTTCTAATTTTCAATAATTTCTTTATACACAACCAATCAAAAATATCAGAACGCCTAGAAAATCTAATGTTTCTACGCCGTTAGGTCAGGGTGATCATAAATATCGGAGCAGAAAAAGACGGAGTATGCTCCTTTGTTATACATTTCAGTTTTGAATAACATTGTAAAGAAATTATTGAAAATTTGCTGTTCTACCTGAACAGCAAATTTACTGAGATTTTTATGAGAAAATAAACGTTTAGATATAATTGTTAACATTTACTGTAGAAAATTTATTAAAAATTAGCATTGCTCTGAAATATTTAAACACCTTGTATGCTACGATATATCTTATGGCGACTGTACTATAAGACAATCAAGTAGTCACCAATGTATATTTATCCTATCTTATCTTTATCTGTTGTGATACCATCATCATCAGAATATAATCATACAATGCTGAACAAATACTTTTCCCAAAGGCCTTCTCAATCCATCTATTAGCTTCTTTGTTTATCCAACGGGGGTCCATCACGATGGCGGAATTCTATAATTATTTGTTAAATAAATCATTCAAATAAACATATTTCATATTAAATACATATGCGGTCTAATCCCGTATGCAAACTTTTCAATTCGGGCAGTGTAATGTCGCGGATTTATGAGCCGGGAATACTTTATCGGGTAATTATCGTAAATTAATTAGCAGGAAAATAATGCGCCTCCATTAATGCTGCGATGTCATCGTATGGTTTACAGGGTGTGCTGTGATTTGTGGGATATTTTATCTAGTCATGAGTTTTATATTAAGGGGATATAATTCTTAGCGCGCTCCATACAAACGTACTATGGTGATATTTTCAATACTAACCAATTAAACTCAATGAAATTTTGCTGAAACAATCTTGAAACAAATATCGTTAAAATATACAGTTTCAATGTTAGGATTAATTTAAGATTTGTATGGAAATCTTTGAGGCACTGTAACGTTAAAAGAATAGAATAGAATAGAACTCATTTATTTGCAAGAATATGGTACAATAAGGTCTTACTTACAGGTATAGCGCATAGACATAACCATAAAACTATACATTTTAACGAAAATCGGACTCTATACAAGCATAGAAATTTGTTTTTAGATTGTTTCTGAAAAATGTCATTGAGTTTAATTGGTTAGTATTGAAAATATCACCATAGTACGTTTGTATGGAGCGCGCTCCGCATTATATCCTCTTAAACTTACATAACATAAAAACATAGCTATATCTATCAGCTGTCTTGCATATACAGTGGTAACGAGGCTCGTTTTAAGAACATAGAAGATTTCAACATGATGAGGTGTAAAATGGTGGTGGTTTTTAAACAGTCGTGGCCACCAATCAAAGTATTGTATAATTATAGTACTATAAAAAACAAACATATTGTAATAAACACTTATAGCTTAGCTCGCATCGAAGCTGGGATATTTGACTCTAAAGTTTCATGAAACGGTAACCAAAGCCTTTAAGACTCAACTCATTTTCAATCAATCAATCGAAACTTATCACCTACTCAGCAAAATATACCGTAAACAAATACAGAAGATACAAAAAAATGCGGTCTTAGCACTAAAAAGCGATTTCTCCCATACAACATTATAGTATTTGTACCTTAATAGCACAGCTCCGATGCAACCTCGAAATGAATGTGAATTTATTAATTTATTTTGAAAGGTCCTCTAAAAACCTATGTAAGTTTTATTACTGGCCGATCAACAAACAAAATTACAATTTTTCTCTATACAACCATACTCAAACCCTTTTTAGAAACAAAAATAAGTTATGATAGGGCACGATATGACCTTCTTGAATACTACAACAGTTTTCTTGAATTGATGAACGTAAACCTTAGACCGTTTTTCGAGATAGTCAGAAACCTTTCTATTAACAGTTGTCCGTAACATTGATCCAAACCTTTGACTAATTATTATAAGGACTAGCCTTGCGTAGCATTTCCCATCTGCCACGGTATAAGCACAATTGATCTTGTGCATTTACATTCAATTTTACACCTTATCACTAAACGAGACAGCCTATAATTGCGAAATAATAACTTCGAACTTAGAACGTTTGGGGTTCACAAGAGACTACTTTTCATGATTTTTAACATTCAAAATTAGAATCTAAAGTTATGGGGAATAAAATCCAAAGTTGCGGATTTCATGTTACCTCGCCCCCCGCAAAAAGTGGCAGAAATGTTTGTTAGTAGAATTACACGCGTAACCAGTCCATATAATAATTAGTCAAAGATCCAAACCCAAAAATCATAGAACAAAGCTGCAAAATGGTTCTTATCCCAACATCACCCTATAACAAAACGTCGCAAAAATATCACCGCTGGGCGTGGTGATCGCATTGATTGCTATTATTTCGAGTCATTAAATCAAAGGAACGACAATTCCGCTCGCTCATTATGGCCGCTCCCGCCATTTTCCACGATATGAACGCTGAAGGGTTGCTCTAGTTTCATTAAAATGGTAAAGAATTGTTCTTGGATTTTATTTGTATTTTGAGTCGATTTGATCTTTACGGCCAGTCTTCTTCTTCTTTTCGTGTCAGCATGAGCATGAGTATATATCGCATGAAAATCACTTCATGCTGTAGTGGAAATATTAGCCAGTCAGCAAAGGTCTTATTGATGCTGATTACCCAAGATGCGCTAGACGAACTCAGCCAGCCTGCCAGTAATTAATGAGTTATAGTGACATCAATTCAAAGTAGCTCAGTTTGTAACTTTAATTTGGAGTCACGTTGCAGGTTCTGACTCGAGCACTTGTATCGCGTGTTGTTCGCGCGTCACGTTTTTGTCTGCCACGAGGCTCCGCAATTCTCAATCTCTTCTTGTTCTTGATCAAAAACAATCCCTGAGATTGGGATAGATACTCCCACAAACTACTTGACATTGGCGAAAATGCAGTGCTAACGCACAAGCAAAAAGTCAATAAATTGTAAATACAAAAAAACGAGAAAAACGTTAAATTGGTTTAAACTTTAAAAATGAATGGTTAGTAGTACAAAGATAGTGTTTCCTGCTAATGAATATAAGATCAGTTGGCCAAACACCATCGAAGAATTTGAATCATTACCCACCGTAGCACCTTTTCACAGCAAACTATTTGATGTCACGTTTGAGAGAAGTATAGTGAAGTTAACACAAGTGATCGTCATTTTGGGAATTTTGTGATAATGTAATTATTCTCCTCACTCCTACCATTATAGCTGAAAATTAAGGCTTACAATCCGTGGATCATACCAATAATGACCAATGCTCCGGAAACATAAACCCTGAGGATGGATAAGTTCATAACTTCAAACTCAACGAGCTATAGAAAGCTATGCTCGGTATTTCTCTGGGAAATCACATGAGGAATGAGGTGATCCGTCATAGAACTAAAGTAATTGACATAGCCCTGTGATGGTAATGGACTGGTTATATCAATGGTGGAGCATTGACTAAAGAACTGGCAACCAATGGCGAGTCCGAGTTCTAGAATGGAGACCACGAACTGGTAGGCGTACTGCAGGACTCTGGGCCTACTGGACCAATGACCGGTAGCTGGGATTGACAGGATTTTGTTGCGTGACGCTTTTATTTCTTCAGCAGTAGATGATGAGAGGCTGATGATGATTATCCAAGGATTGTTTCTGCCGTTTCGATATTGATGTTTTTTTTTAAACAATAAAGTTCCACTTTGCTATGACTATGACACAGGAGTTCTTTAAATTTTAGTAAAACAGAATAGTGCCGTAACGGAACCAACCCGCCGCGAATTTAATCAGTTGCCTCAGTTCGTAGTTAAATTTTGATTTACGTCTCCCCGCGCTGTAGTTTTTGAACTGATCGCGTCGGTCATTGTTTAGTTCGTACTTTGTTATCGAGGTCGGTAATTTAGTATTCTACTGTGAAGAAACACATGGTGAGGAAACCTACATACGCTGAACAAGAAATTCTGACCATTGCTTATACCACTTTCTTGAGGGTAGGCCTGTGCCCTGCAGTGGGTCGTATACAGAGTGAAATTGATATCATTACCATCCTTTTAAACTAAGAGTCTACCCGTCAAACTGAACAACTTTTACTATGGGGGCAAACCGATCGGAGCAAAAATACTTGATATTGACAAGCTTTCGTCGGGTCGATAGAATGTCATTCCATATTTTACAGCCACGTCGCAGGTAAGTAATATTTTTAATGTTCTATGTTATAAAATGAAACTACCTTCACGTGTCTTCACTGAAAAAGCAAAATCGTTGAAAAATGTTTTTTTTTTAGAATTTTGATAAACAAATATTAAATTTAACAAAATCAAACAAACCTCAAATCAGAACTCATCAAGGCCCATAACCCATTAACTAAAACAAGGTGCGCACATTAAAATGACAAAACACCATCATCGCGCACCATCGCCGCAGCGATCGTTTCAAAACCGTCACAAAATTAGCATTAATGCGATCGTAAACCCGTCATCATGGCGCGATAGACCGTGTGATTCGCCTGCATTGCCTGCGCTTAGAGAAATTTATATCGCACCCGAGTCTAGTGAATGGGTTATAGTTATGGTAGAAATTACGTTGTTATTTGGTTTGTAATGGTGGATGTCCTATCAACAAATTAGATTTGTTAGGTTTACAAATGTTATACGTCTAGAATGACGTAGACGTCTGGAGAAGAAGAAAGGTCGCCCATCAATGAGTCAACGTATGCAGATTTTATTTCCTGCCTATATTCACCGAAACATGGACGCTAAAAAAACAAAAAACCCGACTGCTTAAAAAACCTACTAACTGAAAAGAGAAAAACAAGCTGTATAATCATTAATCAGCTATAAAAGCTTCATTTGAGTTAATTTAACCAACCAAAAATCTTCTTTGTCCTCGTTTGCGATACCTACCTAATCACACGCAAATTATATTAACTCAAATGAAGCTTTTATAGCTGATTAATGATTATACAGCTTGTTTTTCTCTTTTCAGTTAATAGGTTTTTTAAGCAGTCGGGTTTTTTGTTTTATTAATAATTTAGTTTATTTCATACTTTTTAGTCTTGTGTCGAAACGTAACATAAAGGTATTACAATATTTACATATTTGGAATCGTCTGTTCCCTAGCTTTCATTTAATACCCATATTGTAATTTTTAACAAAAAAAAATTGTTTATTCCCCCTCTCTGTTTTAATTCGCAGGCGCCATATTAAAATAATATAGCTTGTCACTCTCACTATTTTTACGAATCTAATGACACGTCATACGCTAAAATCCATCAAGCCGATTAGGCTGTAGGGCGTGCCAAAGAAATAGACATACAAACATACATACATACTTACATACATACGCTCGAAAAACATAACCCTCCTTCAGGCGCAGTCGGGTAAAAAGGCAAAACTAGCACAAAATAAAACTAGCACAGAGAGTCATGGAACGCGTACCGTGGTAAGTATAGCATATCACTAGTAGACCGAGTACCTAACGTCGAAATTCGACGAAGAACCAAGGTCGAAGGCTTGGATAAGCGGATCAAAAAGTTTAAGTAGAGATGGGCAGTACACTTGGTTGGAAGACGGCCGGTGAACCAAGGCAGTATCAGAGTGGTAGCCAAGAGAGGGACGGAGGTCAGTAGGCAGATCACCAGCACGATGGTCTGATGACATTGTGAGGGTGACGGGTTCGCATTGAATCAGATTGGCACAGGACCGTGAGGAATGGTGCAATAAAATGGAGGCCTATACCTAGTAGTGGGTTATTGTGGGTTGATTTGATTAATGCAGGTTTCATCACGATATTTTCCTTTATCAAGACACATATTCTTAGGTCGTGGAGAGAGTTGGAGCGCGTTGTGGAGATCTGCACCGACGACATGCCATGTACCAATGAGTTTTTCTAACTTATGTATGTAATATTGACTGCTCTCAAATGGTAAAGGAGAACATCGGAAGAAAACCTGCATTCGCTGATGAAGAAATTCCGGTATGTATGTGAATTCTACCAATCGGCATGGGCACGCGTGGTGGACTAATGCTCGGTCACCCTCCCTGAAGGTGGCCTGTGTCATGCAGTGGGACGTATACAGGATGTAAGGAAAAGTATCATTAACCCTTAAACCACACACTCTACAAATCGAACTGAACAACTTTTACTATGGGAGCAAACCTGTCAGAACAAAAAAAAAAATCAGCTCCCACGTCCCATACTAAACTGCAATACTTTTTTTTTTTTTTCTTAATTAGTGGCCGGTTGCTTGCGTCTAGCGCGGCAATTCTGACAATGTCAAGTAGTTTATAATCTCAAGTGATTGTTTTATGGTTAAAACACAAAAGAGTTTCACAAAATGGCGGAGCCACGTGCAAGCCTAAGAGAGGCCAACACGCATGCGTCTACCCTCCGCCAGACTTGCAGCGCGACCCACTGCAATACTTACTCGATTCAAACGTATGGGACAGTGGATATTTTTTTTTGTTCTGACAGGTTTGTATAGGCTGATGTTGATGATTATGGTCTTAGACGTTTATGTACATAAACAAAGTATACGAAAACGAAACCTCTCTGAATTATTTAAAGAAAAATATGACGAAATTTCTCCCATAAGCCATGCCATAACCATCTACGAAACTCCCCAATTCTAAAATACGCTCGTAAAATTAGAATCTCACCCGCCATTATTTACTATCGCTGCACTCAATAATATCGCGCGCCAGATAATGACTGCAGTAAATATGATTTAGGGATAATCATCTAAAGGATGCGCTGGTGCCGAATTATTGGTGATATATTGTTTTAATGGTTGGAATAGGGTACGTGGGTTTATTTTGATGGATGTTCGGCCAGGGTAAAAGTAACTTCGTTTATAAAAGACAAAGTTGGCTAGCATAGGGTTTCAGGAACTCAAGGCATATTTTAAGAATAGGTGACATGATTAACGAATACTCCAACGATAAGATCTAACGTTGCGACTAATATCAATAATTTTAAGTTCCGTATCCGAAAGGTGCTAACAGAATCCTATATGCTGTCCTTCCGTCGTAACTCTTAAGGATGGCATCCCTTGTACCGTAAAGGGGGTTGAAATTTTCACAGAAATAGTGTTGTTATTTTGCATTTGCTTATAAATAAGAAAAACCGGCCAATTGTGTGTCGGACTTGCGGTAAAGGATCCCGTAGATTTTAGCAGTGAAAATACTTTTTTGTCGCTTTGGTACTCTTTGGTATAGGCCCGATTTTCAGCGAAAGTGCGACTTTTCCCTGGTGACGTGGGTTTTGGGACTACTTGGCTGATAGGATGTCAAGGTCGTGGAAGACACGATTTCTGTGACTTTTTAAACCTAGATAATAGAAAATAGCAACGGAACGCTAAAAATGGGTAAGAACTCTCAATACGTAAGTCCGACTCAGACTTGACCGGTATTTAGATGACTGAAAGGGTGGTTTTCAATCTATCTAAAGAATTTAAACCTATTTCTGATTCTTTGACTTTACCTGTGTCTACATAAATTTGGTGAATCTCCGAGCTAAATACGTTCCTTTCAATAAACATTACCCTTAACTAGGGACCATCCTTGGTAGCATTTCCTCTCTGCCACGTTTACATGATCGATTGATCATGTACATTTACATACAATTTTATACCTTATCACAAAACGAGACAGACTATTATTGCAGAACAATAACTTCAAAACGAGTCGCGTTCGGGGTTCACACGAGACTATTTTTAAAAATCAAAATTCGAATCTATAGTAATGGAATAAAATCCAAAAATGCGGATTTCATGCTACCTCGTCCCCCGCAAAAAGGGGCAAAAAAGTTTGTTAGTAGAATTACACGCGTAGCTCGTCCATAGTTATATTGTTTAAGACATTACCAGATTTAGAAATCGTCCAGTTTCTCTAATTATCTAATAGAGCATTAGATAAACTGAACGGTTAATAATTATTAACTAAAAAAGATACGAACTATATAACATACAGGGTACACCCTGCTTGTTAATATGCTTACACTTTTTTAAGGGGATGATCAGACCATCAAACTGAACAACTTTTAATATGGGACTAACATCGAAATCGCGAAACAAAAGTCAGCTGTCCCATACAATTGGCTAAAGTAGGCTTGCAGTTTTGTATAGAGCAGTTGATTTTTTTTTCGCGATTTCGATCTTGGTCCCTTAGCGAAAGTTGTTCAGTTTGATGGTCTGATCATCCTCTTAAAAAAGTGTCAGCATATTAAGAGGATATGTGAAAAAAATAGGATTCTGCAAAGCATCATATCTCATGATCTACTAACAGTAGGAGTATGATTTGCGGATATGTGTAAATTGAACATATAATTGAAGTTTTAATTGGCAAGCAATTTTGGCTCTAATCAAAACACGATTAAAACACGTTTTCTTGGTAGAAAAACAAGCCAAAGTAGCCTCCGTCTTTATCGATAAACGCTTGGAAGTGCTAAACGGTGAATATTAGAAACAAGAGGCCTGATTTAAAAAAAAGAGATAGATTTTTATAAATTTTGATTAGAGCAGAATTGAACTTACATAAATAGTACAATTACAATTAAATAAAGTTTGTTTTATGCTTGCGTCGTTTCAGGCGCACGCGCTGCCCTGTCTCTTTCTCTCGCATCAGGCATATAAGCTATCACACGCCCATTTCGCTTCAATTATTTTTCGACATAGGCCCTTAAGGAGGACTCAGTATACTTATTTCCTTACAGAAAGTCCCTTCAAACCACCCATAAAACCATCTCACTCGACAAACAAGCTTGGCGTAAAGGCAACAACACACTAACTCACTAGCATTTAGTATGCGCGCGCTATATCGTATATCCGGAGACTATAGCATACTAAATCCACATACAGGGTGTGCCGAAGTAATAGGTGCGCCCAGATATTGCCAATACACGGCTGTGCAGATTTAAGATGGCCGACGGAGACTTGCCTTGTTTTAATTGGTCACTGCATTTTGATGTTGTATGGAGATGTTATAACACTTTTTGAGAATATTAATTACTTTGTTAGATAAAATATCTCTTACGCTCCGTTGCAAAAACGCTCATTAGAGTTAATCCTCCATTAAATCTCTTGCTTTACTTTTTGTCTTGTTGACGTAGAAAAAGCTTTTTAATGGAGGATTAACTCTAATGAGTGTTTTTGCAACTGATACTTTTCCCAGCGCTTTCAGTGTTGGCAAGGCGGTGTAACGTATCGTAAATTCACAGCATGTAAATCTCTCAAAATCTTTTCAAGAGATTTCATGTGAAGATGGTGATTTTATACAAAATTAAGTCCTGTTAGTACTCAGTAGTCAGTGGATTTGGTCTGTGGAGGATGAACCAACGAGAATTCAGCTGTCAACGAGTTTGATTTGCCATCATTTGTGAAGAATTTTTGTCAATCAGGTTGTGCTTATGCATATAATACCTACTGCTCTCAAACAGTGGAAGAAGACATCCTACAGAAACTTAAATACACTGAAGAAAAAATTCCGGTACGTTTGAATAAGAACAAGAATAAGAATCGTTTATTTGTGAATTTTACTATTCCATGTTGGGGCCTACACATGCTTGCTAACCGCTCAAGGTACGTAGAACAGATCTTGTATTTAGTACGTCACTCGGAGAGTTTCTCTTCACGCACCTCATGGTCTTTTCGATTTAATTTATTTATATGAATTTCTATTTAGCGTATTAACAGCTCAAGCAGGATACTCCTGGCGTCCAGCAAACCGCACTGGTCAAAGTTACGGCTCGCAACTGCGTGCGCTGTGGACAAGCGTCCCGTCCGTATTGCTACACTTTATTGCTGCTGGCCGTTTGACAGCCGTGTGTACTAAATGTTGGATATGAAATTTTGCATGGAACACCCTGTCGATGGTTTGCTGTATTGTTAGCTGTAAAAAGGTTTTATAAAGGTTGGTTGATGAAAAGTTATGTTAATTTGTATTTCATACTTGAAATACAAAAAGCTTTTTCTCCAACTAAGTAAGTAGGATTGATATACTATTACACAAAAAATAAATAAACAGAGCTAAACTAAATCAATAACTCTTTCGTGATCGTCATCAGTCTATACAACGTGTCAATGAAATAACGCAAAACTAGAAAGTAGTTTCTTTAGAATCGAGAGCAGAATCGAATTATCATATTTTCAATATAGGTATTTTTTTTTCAAAACATAAAATGATTTGAAATTATAAGTATTAATTAGTGGTTAGTTAAATTTTACTGAACTCGATATCAACCCACAGCGCGGACACACTCACCCTACTTACTACCAAAACAAGATTCTTATATTGTATCCACGAGCACGCTAGCGCTTTCATTCATTGCTGAAATGATAATCATTTTTGCCTGAAAACTTAAAATGCGAATAACTTCAAATTTTAACTATCAAAATAATGAAATTATTGTTATAATCTTATTATTTTGTTATAAATCAGTTGGGGTGTATGAGGTTTTGCGCTTATTCATTAAAAGGTTGTATAGGGTGAAATTGATATTTCTAGCATCCTTTTAAACTAAGAGTCTACTCATCAAACTGAAACACTTTTACTATGGGAGCAATCGATTTGTCTTAATCATCAAAATCCGACCATTCTCTTGTGTGCCGCAACGGAACACACTTACATCCAAACATAGGCTGATAAACACAATACCCTTCCTTTACGTCGCACAGTCGGGTAAAAAGAGCTAAGGCGCGATAGCGCTTTATCTCGCTGCCATACTACGGCCGCAGAAGTTTATTGTCTAGTGATGAGAGAAATTGCCACTGTTGATCCTGGTTTACAAAAGTAACTGTGGTGAGAATGTGTGTTGTGCGTATACTATATGTCATATAAAGACGAAAAAAAGAAGATCACAGAAGCAGGACCACGAAACCTTTTCAGACCATGATCATTTTATAAAAATTCGAGACACTTATGTCAGTGTTTGATGACAGAATGATTTTAAAGACGAAACACATATGCACACCACTGCTTCTTTAGGTCTTTCAACATAGCCATTTTGTTGTTTGATACAATATTCGTATTACTTTAAAGTTTGTACTATAAAGAACCCTTTTTACCTTCTTTTCGCCCCTATTTGGAATGGAGTCAAAAATAACCTCCCATCTCCCATACTACAATACTAAAACTAAATCTAAAACCTAAAACAATGACAATCATTTACGGTATCCGTAAAACCGTAACAATGACCGGTTCTAATTACCCATAATTACCGTAACTGGAACCAATGCAGTTTTAATTCCGCCATTTTGTCCGGCTGGTCGCGCTAATTAGAGTAAGCGATGGCTTTTTGATATTGTTATTGATATGGCGACTGCGAAGACTCGGAAATTAACTAAAAGACCTTCATACTTAGTAATTTTTCCACGAATTTGTTTAATTTTATCTATTAAAAATTTATTAACACAAAACAAATAAATGTAGGTAAGTAAATTAAAAAATTAAAAATATAGAGAACTTATAACTAAGTTAACCTAAAATATGGTGCAGGTCAGGGCCGCGCGGGAGGGGTAGCCAAGATGCTGGCAGCGTTTCCTCGCTGAACGGCTAAGCTGATCCGTTGAGCGAGGAAAGCGCCAGCCCTTGGATCCCCGGTCGAGTCTACCAGGCGCTTTGACAGGTCTTTAAAAAGCGCCTGGGCGCCGGGACCCCGCGGTCCAAGGGTTTCGACACCGAATGCCATGAATTTGTATTGGGTGCCGATACCCTTGTATTTCTCCTCTTTTGCCTTTTCGGCAGATTCCGCCGCCGAGCCCACTCTTTTGCTCGTTCCCCGTAGATGGGACGGGGCCAGAGTGTCCACACAGGTGGCATCCCACACCAGTAATTAGAATAAATTAATTGACGGGTCGATAGCTCAGTCTGAAGTGTACCTGCCTGTTGAGCCGAGGGTTGCGGGTTCGAATCCCGTAAGGGATTCATATTTGTATGTTTAATACGAATGTTTTCAACATACAAATGTCCCGTAGATGTTTGTACCTAGTTATATTAATAGGGGTGGTTTTGAACATTAAATTGAACAACTTTGACTATGGAGCAAACACAGAGAAAAAATTAAAAAGCTGTTCCATACATTTGAGTGGAGTAACTGGAGTACCTACAGCAGTTTTGTATGAAACAGCAGATTTTTTTCATTTTTTCAAGTTATTCAGTCTAATGGTCTAAAACACCCCTTTAAATATTACTAGGGTGGTTTGATCAAAATTCTCTAGACTACATTTTAGTACTTCAATTAGGACTAGACAATCTGGAGTGCGATTTTTGAAACTCATACTTTTAACTTAGCAGTTGAAAATTTTATATTACGGAGATATGCATCTTTCTACTGCTGATTTGACTATCAAAAATCGTGCTTCGGGAGTACGATTTTTGAAAGTCAAATCAGCAGTAGAAAGATGCATATCTCTTTAGTAATTTTGACATTTTCAACTGCAGAGTTCAACGAATGAGATTCAAAAATCGCACTCCTTTGTGATAATGATAAATATGTTTATTATTATTTTTAATATGTAATCTAATAATGTTAATAACAGCCTTACCTTCACATTGCTAAGAGTAGTACTTGCTACAATTAAAACATAAAAATGTTATTTATGGTTGTAACAAAGTTTCTGCCCAACCCGAAAAATACGGTTCAACGGCTTCTGTTTGAACATGGCACTCAAAAGTAGCGAATAAACAAGCCCTTTGATGTGTCCATCAGATAATATGCATACAGAGCAGTTAATGAGTCAGTCAATTGTACGGAACCCAGTTAATGTCAATAATTTGATCGTTCCGCGACTTTATAGTGCTCATGATCCTCATAGCCATAAACTAACATTTCGATCCCGGTCCTTACTAGTGGTTTTCATTCATTCGTTCATTAAAATATATACACTTGTCTTTTTATCTTTTTTTTTTTAAAAAATTGATGGACTCTTGCTTGTGCGTTAAAGTCCGGCCGCTGAAAGATTGCGTTTGACAGTTACCATAAAATTGTAAAAAAACTGAATGAAAATATTGTTTACCTGTGCTCACTCTAGTACACAGGGCACTAGCTGCCCTTTTAAGTTCAAAAAGCTACTATGAATGATCGGCATTTATAGTTTTCATTCAGTTTTTACAATTTTATGGTAACTGTCAAACGCAATCTTTCAGCGGCCGGACTTTAGTACTGCATTTCCGCTAGTGTCAAGTAGTTTATGGGAGTATCTATCCCAATCTCAGGGATTGTTTTTGATCAAGAACAAGAAGAGATTGAGGATTGCGGAGCCTTGTGGCAGGCAAAAACGCAACGCGCGAAAACCACGCGAGACAAGTGCTCGGGTCAGAACCTGCAACGTGTCTCCTTCTTTTTTCATATTGACCTCTCATGTACTGCGTATTAGATAACACTGCACGTCACAACGCAGTCCTGTTCAATGTGACGATATCACCACAATGGAGAACTAGAATTATAATGAGAAATTATCTGAATAATTCAATAATAATAGTTGTGAATAGAACATTACTGAAAGATTTATTCTTAAGTTTTTATTTTTTACGAAATACTTCAATTATGAGTTAAATGGATTGGAACGTAATTTCAAACATCAATCAGCGCAACGTGACGAAGCGATTAGCAACTTTCGTGCGTTAGAAGAGTACGCCAACATAAAATATTATAGAGGATGATTTGTGATGAGCTTCACGCGTCATGAAGAGAAGTTTAAAATCATGCATCTGTATTTCTGAAAATGCATTCGAGGTCACTGTCGTACAGAGCCTATTGGGGTGGTTAGAAATATTACTACAATTACATACTTTTTGTTTATGAATGTAATACCTATCAATGCTTATATTTAGCAATTTAAGTTTCAAGATGGAATAACGTATAAAGTTCACTGCAGTGTTTTGTGTACTTATCCAGAATATCCCTTCATTTGACGCACGGGTACTTTTTGCCACTATTTTCCTCTATAGACAAACTATCACAACAATAGTAACGCCACAGTATCACCATCGCGACATTAACACAAGTTTATTGTCGAACGATTTCCGAATCGGACCCATATTGCCAGCCCGCCATTTTATCGTGACCATCGGCGATATACGGCGGAATTAAAAATACATAAACATGTAACATTTTACGATAATTACTGGCAACACTATTCACTGGTCGCATTATAATGGTTGGAATAAATACGTTCCGTTTGGCCGTTTGGTTTTAAATGTTAAGTAAATTGGGATTTTTCATTTTATTCTTTTTTTAGGAAAGGCGAGTATGGCGTAGGATTTCTCATATTGCAACTATGAAGGAAGTAGACACCAATCAGACAAACAGGGATACACACATATCTTAATCTTAACTATTAAAAAACTGTAACAGAAGTGTGTCTGTACATTGACGATATTACCAAAAAAATAGTTACGATATGGTTTTTAGGTATCCCTGACGCCTATTCAACTTTTAGAATTTTTGCCTATCTTTTTGTGGGTTCGTTTGTGCGAGTATCACGCAAAAACTGCTGAACCGATTTTAATGAAACTTTTTTGTTTGATAGCTTATGATCTGACTTAAAATCTGGTATATAATATTTGCGGAAGAAGTCGCGGGTAAACTCTAGTCTATTTCTATTTCTATGGGTGGATACCTACAGTTTACCTTGATCTAAGGGTTGATAGCAATTTACTATTGGCTATGTGCAAAGTGGGTCTTGGGAACTGTCAAGTCAATAGCAGCGCACGCTGTGGCAGAAATTTGAACTATTATGGGCGAAGCTGTGTCAGATTTGCTTATGAATCTGTGCACATCTGCACACTCACTTATGCAACGTGTTAATGAATTATCGCAAAACTAGAAAGTAGTTTGTTTAGAATCGAGAGCAGAATCGAATTATGATGGTTTCAACATAGGTAATTTTTTTCAATATATGAAATAATTTGTTTGAAAAATTTTAAATTTTCTAAACTCGATGTCAACCCACCGCAAGGGTACACTCAGGGTGAGTTACTATCAAAACAAGATTCTAAAAATGTATCCATGAGCACGTTAGCGCTTTCATTCATTGCTGAAATAAGAAGAAATCATTGTTGCCTCAAAACTTAAAATGCGAATAACTTTAAATTTTAAGTATCAAAATAATGAAATTAATATTTTAATCTAATTATTGTATTGTAAATCAGTTGGGGTGTATGAGGTTTTGCGCTTATTCATTAACACGTTGTATATCCAAAACTACAAGAACTACTAACTTTGGCAGGGATGTTTTTTTTGCCATATTATTATATACTTCATTCGAAGTAAGGAAGAAACTTTTCCGATTGAAGTGATTTTCCGATTCCTATATAGGGTCCTTCTTAATATGCTGACAGTTTTTAAGGGGATGATCAGACCGTCAAACTGAACAACTTTCACTATGACACCAACATCGAAATCGCGAAAAAAAAATCTGCTGTTTTATACAAAACTGCAAACCTTCTCGAGCCAAATATATGGGACAGCTGATATTTTTTTCGCGATTTCGATGTTGGTCCCATAGAGAAAGTTGTTCAGTATGATGGCCTAGTCATCCCCTTAAAAAAGTGTCAGCATATTAAGCCTGCATAGCTTTCTCGTCAATTCTGATTCGCAAATATAATTTATTTATCAAAAAAGATATACTATCCGACATATATTGGACGTTACTAAAACTATTCTAAGAATACGTGAGAGGAAGTGTTTCAAATCTCTATTTCTGTAATTCAAAATAGCATTTTCAAAATAGTTAAAAAAAAAGATTTCAATTCAGCTCCCAAAGGTGTAAAACAGAGGTCAAAGTTTGTATGAGAATTTCGAAAAAAGAATGGGAATTCCAGCTGATTAGGTATTCTAACATTTTTAATATCTACAATATTGCTCATTTATTTAGTTAAAACAACAAACTTTAATTACTAACATTTTATGTAAAAATAATTTACGGGGCCCTAGTCCACTAGATGGCGCTAGTGTCGTGCACATAGCCAATAGGATGTAACAAAACACCCTTAGTAATAATTCAAGGGGTGCTTTAGACCATCAAACTGAACAACTTTCACCAATGGATGTACTCGACGGAGGAAAAAAAATGCTGTTTTATTGCTGGCTCACAGGTGTCAGGACGAAATAACATATCACTTACAGCTAGATAGCTTACCTTTGGCCCTTAAAAACAAAAACAAATAATATAACAATACACTTTTACAACATTAAGACTAACCCATTTAGAAAATGACACAAAAACGTAAACAAGGTACCTTAAGCAATTTGTTAAAAAACATAATATTTCATTATAATAAAGTCATTAAGTTTCACTAATTGCTTGAAATGGGCGAACAAAACTCATTAATGGTTTAAAAATTATTATTTACAGCTTTTAACGGCTAATGATGGGTTTAGAATGATAATAATTACGTGTTAAATATACTTTAGTTACTATTTAAAAAGGATAGTTAACGGTACAGTTAGTACGGTGGTTACAAAACGGACTGCTGAAATAAAAGTTAAGGGTTCGAATTCTAATGTACATAAATAAAAATAAAAAATAAATATCTTGGAGATTGTCACTCAAATTATCTATTCACATTTAAAGTACCAGAATCCAGCCTGGACTTGTGTTATGATGAATAGACAACGATATAGAATACATAAATATAGATACAAACGTCCATGACTCGGGTACAAATTTTCATATTTATCATACAAATATTTTTTCCTTACGGGGTTCGAACCCACGACCTTCAGCACAGCAGGCAGGCTCACTACCGACTGGGCTATCGGGCCGACATAAATATTAAATTTATTTCATCGCGTTAGAAAAACGTATGCAAAGTTTGAACATTATTTGTACAGAAACTAGCTTTTGCCCGTGAATTCGTCTGCGTGGACTTTGGATAGAATCAAAAATTCTACTTTTCAAACAAACGTTCGATGAGCTGGGGTGCGTTCAGAACCTACGCTCAGAGTGCACTCTGGGTGCAACTTTTCGCACTAACGCCGTTCAGAGCCTCGGTGAAAAAACGCTCTTTGCAACTCGGTTGTCACAACTCAACCGTTCCGAACCTCTGACAGGTTGCAACTTTTAACCATCAAATTCGACGGTAAAAAAACACTCTGACATTTTGATTATCTGTGGCTACTTGACTTTTTGCTCATTTTGAATAAAAGTTAGTTTTTTTTTCAAATTATTCTTATTCAATCTTTGATTCTGTAGCATGGAAGATGAGTTTATATTGTATTTGGAAATAATGGAAGCCCTGGAAGCCCTGGAAGCCCATATTACTGTCAATGTCAAAATTTGAGGTTATAAAACAACCGGGATCGTTCCGTACCTTTTTGCGAGTTGAAAAACAACTGTTCGTTCCGTACCTTAGCTTGAAAAACAACCAAACAACCGCACCCGTAGGTTCTGAATGCAGCCCAAATTACATTTAGTATGCCAAGTGAAAAATTTCCTATACTACCTACACACTCCATTTCAAAAAGCTAAATTTTTTTTCTCATTTCCAAGAAAACCAAAACAATTTTTTTCATGTATTCATATAGGTACCTAGCAAGATCTTATGTTTAAAACCATATATAACATATTTAAGTCATATAACACTTGTAGTAAATTCGTAAGAATAAATTAGAACGCTGTGCGCAGTCATAATTGAGATGCAAATTCGATGTAGTTTAATTTGTTTTATTTTTAAGATCAATGTATTTGTATGTACTTTGTTACTGTGCCAAATAAATAAAAATTAAAAATTAAAGAAATTTTAAGGCTAATTTGAATTACAGAATCAGAGATTTGAAACACTTTCTCTCACTTATTCTTAGAACAGCTTTAGTAACGTCCAAGATATGTCGAAAAGTATATCTTTCTGGTAAAAACTTATAGAATTTCTTATAGAATCTGGTAGAATTGGCCAAAGCTATATAGGAATCGGAAAATCTTTTCGTCCTTATATGAAATGAATTATAGTTGATTTTTTTAAATACTAAAAATATTCAGGGATGGTTCAGACCATCAGACTGAACAACTTTTACTACATAGTCGAGGAAATCTACGGATTTTTGTATGGAGTAGGTTGCATTAATTGCACTTTTGGTGAAAATTTGGAATATAGTAGATACATACCTAAAAAACATAAATTCTCAATAATCCCCGATTTTTTATGTTGTATTATTGAATAATTAAGACATTTACAAAACATTAAATTTAGGTATGAACAAAAAATGGAAAACTGGTGATTTTGTACAGGATGGCTTCGTTCAATACGTTTTACTTATAACAATAATAATCCAAGGTTAATATCGTTAATTTGGGTAGATATTTAATATTTTGTAAGTCTTCAAAAATTATAACCTCAAAACAAAATTATTTACTGTTTGTTTTTACACATTAAATTTGCCAATTGATAATTAACTGTCTCTATTGCTGGTATGCTGGACGAAATATTTTTAGAAATAAGCTTGCCATTTTTTACATTAATATCGATTTTTAGGTATTTCTCAGGTTCCTGAGCCTATATAACCACGAAATCTCGACAAAAGTGTTATAAACTAACAGTAATATTATTTCAAAAACTATTTACTAAAGTGTCTTTAATGCAATCTCAAACCTTATTTTTCCTAGACTATACAGGAGTAAATCTGAAATCGTTAAAAAAATCTGCTGCTTCATACTAAACTGCAATGCCTACTCGACTCAACGTCATCTGGCTAGACAGCCTCGATACGACCACTGCTAACTGGCTAATCTTTACACTATACTACTACAGGATGAGCGATTGTCATGCAACATAGCTCTTGTTGACACAAAAGAAGAAGAAATAAAACCGGTCAAGTGCGAGTCGGGCTACCGAGGGTTCCGTACCACACCACTACACAATATAATAACTAAAAAAAATGTTTTTGTCTTGGTCCTTTAACACGAGACCGACTCACACTTGGCTGGTTTTTTTTATACTGTAGAGTTTGTTCTATAATCACACCACGATTGACGCTTGCATATATTACCGTTTTTACAGTAGAGCAAGAAGAAAAAACGTTGATAAAAACTAGTTCCTTGTATGAGGACCCCCCCTTAAATTTTAACTTTTTGACATTTTTATTATTTGTTAATAAATTCGCTGTAATAACGCATATTCGGTGAAAATTTCAACTATCTAGCTATTACGGTTCAAAAGTTACAATCCCAAAATAAATAGGACGAACGGACAGACAACGTAGACTTAGTAATAGGGCCCCGTTTTCACCTTTTGGGTACGGAACCCTAAAAATAAACCAGAATTGAGTACATACCTACAAGTTACGATAATGTCATCGAACTATCCAATCAAATATCTAACCCCATCCATGCTAAATCTATCCACAATAACCCTTTGGAAACGACAACGATAAACAAGAAATAACGATTGTAATTCAACGAGCGGTCTGCGACCGGCCGATACCAGTTCAATCCGGCTATGTCCATCAGTGGACTGTCGTAAAATAGGGGTTAAACTGAGGGGGCTATGTTTGGTACGTCAAGTTTGCTGAATATTCTGTGCGCGTACAGTTTTTATTCGATTTTTAAATTAAAACATTGAACTTGAAAAAAAATATACGGGGTGTAAATTAAAAGAGTTACATTTCAGAGGTTGAACAACTTTCACTATGGGAGCAAACCGAACAGAGCAAAAAAAATTGCTGTTGGATACATTTAAGTCGAGGAGGCATTGCAGTTTAGCATGGATCAGCTGATTTTTATTTTGCTCCGATTGGTTTGCTCCCATAGTAAAATTTGTTCCGTTTGATATTATTTGGTACTCTTAGTTTAAAATGATGCTAATGATATAAATTTCACCCCATACTTATACTTAATATTGCAGTACCCTTACATGGTTTCTAAGTTTTGTAACCTAAAGCTTCTGAAATATTAACATATACAACGTGTTAATGAATTAACGCAAAACTAGAACGTAGTTTGTTTAGAATAGAGAGCAGAATCGAATTATCATGGTTTCAACATAGGTAATTTTTGACAAAATTTTCAATGATTTGTTTATAAGATTTAAAACTGAACTCGATCTCAACCCACGCTTGGGCACTCTCACCCTGCTCACTACCAAAAAAAGATTCAAAATATTAAGCATTTTAAGCGTTAGCGCTTTCATTCATTGCTGAAATGATAACAAATCAGTTTTGCCTCAAAACTTAAAATGCAATTAACTTCAAATTTTAACTATCAAAATAATGAAATTATTGTTTCAATCTAATTATTTTGTTTTAAATCAATAAAGGGTGTATGAGGTTTTGCGCTTATTCATTAACACGTTGTATAAAACCAATCAATGTATGAAATTAAATTAATTCGAGATAGCGTAACGTCGTATTCCTGCTCTTTCGCAATAACATACATCGCAACTCCAATCTTCGACATCCTGGAAAAACCCCGGATAAAAAAACAATTTCATTCAACATTAACCTCTTCCCTACCCAAGAAAACAAGCCAGACTTCACAGTTTAAACTTTGATATTTCATAAGGCTCTAAATATAATTTAAGTTTATTTTTCTTATTACCAGCTAACAAGGGCGGTGTTATCGGGCAGAGAGGCCTGCGCGCAGTTAAAACGAATTTATACTTTCGATTACGGGGCGGTGGATGAATAAAAAACAAATGAGCCGACAATTTGTTGGTGCTGCGCTGTTGCTGCGGTCTGGTTTAGTGTGGATAAGGTGATGCAGTTTAGAAGAATAGATTTTGTTGATTGGGTACCATTTTTTTGTTTTGGATTTTAAGTTTTTTCTTGCATACCGTTTTCAATAAAAACCTTCCTTAAATTACGTTCCAGGCTCGTAAAGCGTCAATTGATTTTTGTAAAAGTGATTACAAAAATGAATTGACAACAAAAATCCGATGTCCCACCCTATACGTTTGGGTCGAATAGGTTTTAAGTTTTGTAGAGAACAGTAGATTTTTTTGTACATTAGGACATGAAAAATTTAAGCCTTTTTTACCCGACTGCGCTAGAAGTAGGGTAATGTTTTCAAATTATTATAAAAATGTAATTATTGCTTAAAACCCTAATCTGCCTATTAGCATGTAGATGTGAGTGATGTATTTCCTATGATAAAGACAGTTGTGGATATGTTCTATGTATTGATTTTTTTTTTTTTTTTTTTTAATATTTTATTTAAATTCACATAAGAAAAACCAATTTACATTATGAATTAGGTACTATTGACTATTTAGGTACTATTGGTAGACTATGCGTATGGATCATAATATTGTTAGATACAGCTGACATCATTAAAAGGCAGGTACAACCTGCCTGTGCTATTGACATCAGCTATAACCCTGAGAAATGTTACAAAAAATTTGGTCATAGGTACAGGGAGCTGACAGTACTAAAAACAGTTAATTAATTAAATTACCCACTATAATATACATTTTATGTTGATAAAGTTTTTAGATTTATAAATAACTGTGTAAATAACAGAATTATGTATGTATGTGTGTAGTATATGTCTGTATTATGTATGTAGGGGGTGTGTTTTTGTGCGTGTTTTAATGTCAGTGTCTATTTGAGGGGATGAAGAAGAATTAAAATTATGTTATATTATTTGTGTAAATGCGGATGTATGTGTGTTACATCGGTGTGCTGTGTGGAGTGTTAGGTTGGTTATGTATGTAAGTATGTGAAGTAATTAATTTGCGAAGTTACTCGGGGGGGTGTAGTAAGTTTTCTGTAGAGTCGTATGTAAGTTTTTGAAGCCACTCACTTGTAATCTTTTTGCAAGCTTGTTTAGGAAGGTTGTGTACAGAGAGAATGCGATGAATATTATTGTATAAGAATGGACCGAGGAAACAGAAGAATCTTTGACTAAAACTGGAGTTTGAGGGATTCGATTTAACAACTAGGTGGTTACGTCTATTTATATGAGATTCTAGGTTAAAGGGACTAAGAGAATGTTGCATAAGTACATTTGATTTACATAATATATTATTATTGCTAAAAAAGTAAATTTATAACTTTTTATTGAAGAGGTACTTGAATTAATTAAAGAAAAAATTGAACAAACAAACCATTCAAGAAAACAAATTAGTACTTTATTGTAAACCTTATCCACACAAATATAACGTGGACATCTCAAGGCGCAGCCAGCTATTATATTTAATGTGAACGCTTGATTTGAACATAGTATCAAACTCCGAGCATTCTTTGTCTGTACATATTACTAATTTGTCGTGTTTTCTCTTTACAATAAAGTAGCTAAATTAAATTTTATGCTGTAGCGCCCGCTTTAATAAGCTACGGTGCTACGCCGCTACGAATGCTACGCCTACGTGCTACGGTCACAGTTCTTGTTTATCTGTTTGTTTGTGATTTTAATAGCATTTTGCTTTGTGGGATATAAAATAGTAGGATGAGAAATGTTGATAGTTTTGTGGCTAACAGTTGCTTGACTATAAGTTCGTCGTTTTTCTATATGGAATGAAAACATTAAATGTAGATTTGCTTTTCAATCAAAATAGTTATCCACATTGTTCATACTTTTATCTTTTAACGAAAGTGGAAGTAGACAGACGACCTTGAAAAATGTATTATTGATTTATTAAATCAATAGAAGTTGTGAATGTACGAAAGATAGAAAAAATATGAATGTTTCTAAATATCTTATGATAGCCAATGTCGAGAGAAAGACTATACCTGGTGATAATGATGATTCCGGTATACATGACAAACAACGATTTAAATTATAAAGTAATATTATGAGGCGCGGTTTATATAGAAGAAAAGTGTGGCGGTGGCGGATAGTCAAAGTAACACAATTATAACCCTTATTGTACGTAGCATAGCGTCGTTAGGAGAATTACGCCCGCGCCTCCAGGCGACGTCACCTGGAGGCGCGGGCGCGATTCTTCTTTATGACAAAAACGAAGCTATGCTACATACTATAAGGTTTATACTGTGTTACTTAGATTATCCGCCACCGCCACACGTCTCTTCTGTATAAACCGTGGCTTTGACTTGATTATTTCTACATCAAAAAACGAAATCGATATCTTTGATAAGAAAAATAAAGAGAAAATTTAATTTATAAATTAATATCTATAAAAGTAAGCATATGCTTACTAAATCATCATTCCCCAATGGGGTAGTCAGAGATATTCTGAAAACTCAGAACATCCTCGTTTGACTTGCACCGAAGACTAACACCGAAACTAAAATCCATAAAAGTAATTACTTTTATTAATTTCAGATTAAATTAGTTAAAAAAAAAGAATTAACTACCTCTCCCTAAAAACCACTTCGATAAATTGAAAAAGTGAACTAAGAAATACTCGCCACTTCCTTAACTAACAGTCATTCTTACGCTAAGGAAAGCCTCTTGAATTCGAGAAGAAAGTTAAAAAATAATTAATGCTTTCGTAAATATTCATACCTTGGCTAGAGTTTAGAGTTTTAACCCTCTTGACGGTGGAAACATACGGTCCTATTTTATAAACTTACACGAGCTTGTAAACGGGTAAAACCATGAACTCAGTATTCTGTGGACCCCTACCTATCAAG
The DNA here is from genome assembly GCA_963924505.1 of Agonopterix alstromeriana. Classification (NCBI taxonomy): domain Eukaryota; kingdom Metazoa; phylum Arthropoda; class Insecta; order Lepidoptera; family Depressariidae; genus Agonopterix; species Agonopterix alstromeriana. Next base: position 1,476,415 of record OZ004669.1, on the reverse strand, counting down.
CTTGTCACAGAAAGGGATAGGAAGAATAAAGTACCTACGACCAAAATTAAACGTCAAAGTTTTCGTTTCGCATAATATTCATTCTAAAAATTTAGTATACCTAATTAAAAGTCTTTAAAATCGCGCAACGCGATAAGGGACAGAAAATAAGCGTACCTCCTCTCTGTGATTTTTCTATATGAGTAATGTATTTATAGACATTATTTTCTTGTGTGTTTGATAGAAAAAAAAATCAGTATTTGGTAAAATAATTAAGGTTAAATAAATCTTTTTCTAAGATCCAACCTTGTGGTCTTCAAAGCTAAAAAGGATAAGCGTTCTCTGCGATTTTGATGTAGGCTCCGTAGTATACGTTTTCCTGTTTTATTATTGTCTGTAGTTCGATCAAAGTAAAATAAATGAGGCCCAAAGCGCGTTTTGGCGCCGGCTTGCAATTGGTTTCTCATTTCGGTACGTATTTGAAGTATTCCAGACGCTTCGTCAAAGTACTGTTTTAACTTAATTTTCTAGTTTGAACTATTTGCAAGAAAAATATCGTGAGGAAACCTGCATGCTCCGATTTCGAGGCATGTTCTGTACCACTGTCACTGTCGTGTGGCAACGGGCTCTCTTCCCGTCACATCGTACAGAGTTTCGGTACTACTAGTGAAACTTGGATACTTGACTCGGGGAAAATAGTCGTGAGCATATGCTATGCATGAATAATTCGGCCCATCTATTCAATTTACTTTGATCGAAAGTCAATATGTAACGCATTAAAGTTTATATCATGTTAATAAATATCATGCGTGTTAAGTGTAAACGTCGTAATCCACGTTTCAGTACGCAATAGATGCCCGTATGTCCCCAAAGTGAAGGGTTCGTCGAAACGGCTCCGATTTAATTTAAGTCCGACGCCGTTATCGCCGGGGCGCCATTGTTTTTCTTTCTTCAAATTTTACGGTCAATTTGACGTGATTCCTTTTTTTAACGATAAATTTGAATTTAATTAGTTCCCCGCATTGTTGTTGGGTACTTAGTTTTTAAATGAAAATTTCTTGAAAGTTTTAAAATATTTGCAGTAGGCAGTAATTATGCATTTTAACTTCGAGTTGATATCTAATATAAAATGCATGGCATGCAATAATGATTGCAAATATTGTATATATAGGGAGTGGTCAGTGACATTAAATGTTTTTTTTATTGTCACGGACCACCAAATTATCTCATTTCGTCTCGTTACAGTTGAAAAAATTTAAATGCTTTTATTGTTATTTCTAAGTGATTATGGTCGTCGGTTTATAATATTCTATAGGGTCCTTCTTAATATGCTGACGACGGATGATCAGACCATCAAACTAAACAACTTTCTCTCGCGGAAAGAATATGAGCTGGTCCATACAAAACTGCAAGCCTACTAGACTCAAATGACAGCAGATTTTTTTTCCGCTATTTTCATGTTGGATCCATAGAGAAAGTAGTTCAGTTTGATGGTCTGATCATCCCCTTAAAAACCGATAGCATATGAAAAAGGACTCTGTATGTATTGACGCCTGTGTATGGAACAAGTTACTTTCGATTATTAGCTAAACCGGCAACATAAACAACGCGTCTCAATCCACACAAACCGAACACAAATCCTGACAGACTGGAGAAAAAATCTCTCTCTCTAAATATCTTTAGATATTGGCGGTATGTTGACATATTTACGAGCTCCTCGACTATTAAGTGGTGATTTAGTGGAGGCATATCGGGATGGATACGTTTTTATCGCTGGCAATATATCCAGTCGGCTTCGGCTCTATTATGTGAGCCATTGTGAGGAAACTTTTCTCTTTTCTGTCTGTTTGTTTGTTTTTAGAGAGTTAGGTTTAGATTTTAAGACTGTATTAGAAATTGTAAAAGAAAGGAAAAGAAGACACCCATATTCTCCGTTGATTCCATGAACTCTTCCTTGACTCATGCTCAGTCAAAAAATTCCTTGAGTCACGCTCGAAATCTGTATTCTTAGTCGTTATCCCTAAAAAAACTGCATCGTTATTAAATAGCGTGCGGGGTAGCTGCAAAGTCATCCTGAAAGTGATTGCTGAAAAATTTAATGGCCTATTAAAAATATACAAATAAAATAAAATACATTTTCATCCCCCCATCTCCGAAAGAGTATTTTTGTTCTTCGATATCTGAGTGCATAAGCCGTTTTTATCCGCTAGAGGATAAAGTAAATTGAATTTAGAACATCGTGTTCACTAAGTTTGTGAATTCAAAACATCATTAGACCTATTTACTTCTCCCTCCATGGTGCCGAATTTATCATACAACCTTTTTTTTTGCATTTAGTCATTTCCTCGCTGAGGTGGGATGAAAAGTTACGTGTTGCACTCGAGTGCAAAGATTTTTCTCCTCGTGCTCTTTTGATTCCCTGGCTTGTTCGGTCATCGAAATTGAGCACGCGGTTAAAAAGCAACTTTGCACTCTTGTATAACAAATAACGATTATTTCAGACAAGATCCCATAATAGTTAGTAAGTACATCAATGACTTAAAAACTATGTTAGTTAACATAATTCAACATAATTTTACATAAATAATTTAATTTAATTTAATTTAATTTAGGAATTCAACTAAAATAGGATAATAGGACGAAGTATGCCTCGAGTTTCCAAAACAAAAGATTAATGTGCAAAAAATAATATAACTACAAATAGTCATCCCTAATTCGTCCCCAAAACGTCTTAACCCTTTAACGTGAACGTAACCAAAACGGACGGAAGTATACGTTAATTCTTCACCCGTAATCTTAGGATATTTGGTGCTTTTGATGAGGTAATCATGGCTATTGTTGTAATACCAAAAACCGCAGTTGGCTGTCTCAGGGTTACAGATTCAAGTTTTTTCTGGAAACGACAGAGTCATATGTCATTACCTACTAGGGCCTACTCGAGAGATATTCAGCCTCGAACATTGTTTTTCATTCTTTCTTTATTTATATGGGGGCTTATACCCTGAGCTTATGTCTTCTTCTTCTTATCTTGTGGGCAAGCCCTGGTGTCAGAGTTATTCAGACCGCCTTACGGCCTCTGAAGTGGTTTTTATGTAACGACTACTACCACGAGAGGTAGCAGCCGGGACCAACTTAACGTGCCATAGGTTATGTGAGCCCAGCATGAGTGATTGTAATGCGATAGAATCTATTCTTCTCCTACTCCTTGATTAAATTCGTTGCGGATTACAAGACTGATTAGAATCATATCCACAGGCTCGCTGGACTTCAGTGTCTAGTGTTGTGAGTAGACGCCGCCGTCGATCCTGGGGCCTATTTCATAAACATAACAATTGTAATTTACACTGATAATTTCAGATACATTACTGAGAGTTTAGAACCCGTTGGATTAAGGCGGCACAGGACCGGTCGTCGTGGCGATCCTTAAGGGAGGTATATTTGAAGCAGTGGACGTATGTCGGCTGAGATGATGATGATGACTGAAAATAATAATATAAACATCTTCTAATGTATCAAACTTAATAAATAGAAACACAGAATTGATATGTAGCCTTGGAAGTCCTATCTAGGCTAGCCTGTAAAAACTGCCTGATGTGAAGGAAGCCAATGCCGACTCCATACAGTCAATATATTTTTGAGTAATGAGAGCAAAAATGTTAGCACACGAGTATACAACGCGTATACAGGGTGTAAGGAAAAGTATCATTAACCTTTAAACCACATTATCTACCCATCAAACTGAAAATTTTTTACTATAAAACAAACCTGTCAGAACAAAAATATCAGCTATCCCATACTAAACTGCAATACCTACTCGATTCAAACGTCCCATACGTTTGAAGATGCTGATATTTTTTTTGTTCTGACTGGTTTGCTCCCATAGTAAAAGTTGTTTAGTTTGATGGGTACAGTGTGTATCCACTTTTCCTTACACCCTGTATAACGGCATAAGTAACTAGCAATGTCTTCTGAATTATCGTTGTAAATGACTATTGTCATGTTTATGAAATACGCCCTTGGTTTACAAGAGTTACTGTTGTGGGAATGTGTAGAGGGCTTATTCCCGAAAAGATGCTGACATGAAAGAACAAGAAGGTACCATTTCCAGTACACATAGAACTATTGTCAGTTACGTCAGTAATCTTCGAAATAGCAATATTGAGGGCGAGCGAGCAGTTACGTCGTTTTGTAGGACGCTTGCCTTGTAACGGTTAATGCCTTAATCTTAACTTGGACGACGATGGAAAGTGTTGGGTGGATGAGACAGGGGTGCGATGACGATTGGATAGGCCTTATGGAATTATTCATAGGTTTGTTTTTAATATTTTAAAAATAAACAACTTTCCCTAAGGAACATAAAAACGGGAAAATTGTTTGGAACTCCCATAAAAATCGTTCGGCTGATCTGCACTTTTGTAAGGATGGTTAAAAAATCGTTTTTCGACCCATGTTCCCTAGGGAAAGTTATTTAGTTTCATTATCTGAATAAATCATAATTTAATAAAAATGGGCCGTTACGGGACGCCCGGCAGATGTGAAACTTCTATATGGCTCTCCCGAATTAAATTTCGAACTTCCGTCACACAAAAAGGTTGCGGATCAGAATTTCAAAGCCCTCCCCTAAGAATTTTCACTTCAATAAGAGTATATAACCGTACTTAGCTTATTACTAGCTTCCACAATTTTCATTATGATAATATTCTAGAATGAACACCATGAACTGGTAGTGAGCTGGACCAACAACCTTTCTTGGCGGGGAGCAATTTTATTGGCCTTCCGATGATAGAGTTTTGTGGCGCTCCTTGGGAGAGCCGTGGTGGTCCCGTGGCGAGTAACCTTGCCTGCGGTGCAGGAGGCGATGGTTCGATCCCCGTCCAGGCCGACTCGTACCAATGAGTTTTTCGGTATTTATGTACGATTTGTAACACCACTGGCTTTTCGATGAAGGAAAACATCGTGAGAAAACCTGCATGCTAAAATTTCGAGGCATGTATTGTATACCTACTGTTCATTACAAGTGGCGACGGGCTCACTCTCCGTCACACTGGGCAGTTTTGGTACTACTAGTGAAACGTGGATGTTCTGAGGTTTCAGAATATCTCTGATATATATCTCCGTATATGTATACTATACAGGGTGTAACAAAAGACCTAAGGGGTAAAACTTAAGGGGGTGCTCCAGACCATCAAACTGAACAACTTTCTCTAAGGCACCAACATCGAAATCGCGGAAAACAAATCTGATTTTCCATACAAAACAGTTTTTTTCGAGATTTTGATGTTAGTTCCATAGAGAAAGTTGTTTGGTTTGAAGGTCTGATCCTCCCCTTAAAAAGTGTCAGCATATTAAGAAGGACCCTGCGTACATTTTTAAGCCAAAATGCGTTTAAATTATGTCGTAGCGCAAGTATAAAGCTAGATTTTAAAAATTAAATAGAAAGTCAACGAAAGGGAACAGTTTGTGTAATTTCTAGTGCTTTTAAAAAGAAAAGCAAGCAGAGACCGTAGAATTTATTTACAGCCACCCATCCTCCCTAATCCAAACTTACAATCGCGTCACCTCCAAGGTGTCTCCCTAGCCATAACTCTTGGCGAGGCCCCGTCGACGCGGAGGAATTATTATTATGCGAATAAATACTCCAAATGTCACGACTAAATGTCACCCCTCTGCCCGTGTAATCCAGGGGGGAGGCCCTTCGATTCCAGAATGTTCCCGTAATAGTTTTAAAGAGAACGGTTTTATGTTTCGGTGTTTTAAAGTTACTTTAAATTTACGTTACGGTAAAACTAAGTAGTTGGTAATTGTAGTAATGTTTCTGACCACCTCGAAATGGATCCTTCTTATTATGCTGACGTTTAGGGGATGATCAGACCATACATTTTTTTTTCGAGATTTCGATAGTGGTCCCATAGAGAAAGTTATACAGTTTGATGGTTTATCATCCCCTTAAAAACCGTCAATATTAAGAAGGAACAATAGGGTCCTTCTTAATATGCTGACACTTTTTAAGGGGATGATCAGACCATGAAACTAAACAACTTTCTCTATGGAACCAACATCGAAATAGCGAAAAAAAATCTACTGTCCCAAACATTTGGCTTGAGTAGGTTTGCAGTTTTATATCGAACAGCAGATTTTTTTTTCGCGATTTCGATGTTGGTGCCATAGAGAAAGTTGTTCAGTTTGACGGTCTGCTCATCCGCTTAAAAAAGTGTCAGCATATTAAGAAGGACCCTGTTTAATGTAATATGAGTTAAGTTTTACACGATGACATTGCTTTGTATAAATAATTATTAAAATAGATAAACCTATAGTAAGATGCTTATGTTTGTCAATGAACGTTGACAGGCTGATGATGATGACAATGATAAACATAAACCTTATGTCCTGCTCCGTGTGCTTGACTATCTAAACCTCTCTCTAAGGTCTTACGTGGGAAGAAAACCAAAGAACGTTTGATGTGCCTGCTTTCTGAGTCAATAAAAGATTTTTATCCCCCCATCTCGGAAAGAGTATTTTTGCTCTTCGATATCTGAGTGCAAAAGCCGTTTTTATCCGCTAGAGGATAATGTAAATTGAATTTAGAACATCGTGTGCCCTAAGTTTGTGAATTCAAAACATCATTAAACATATTTACTTCTCCCTCCATGGTGCCGAATTTATCATTGCCTTCAGTCATCATTTTTTTTGCCTTTAGTCATTTCCTCGCTGAGGTGGGATGACACGTTACGTGTTGCACTCGAGTGCAAAGATTTTTCACCTCGTACTCCAATTCCATTTCTACTCCGATTCCCTCGCTAACGGTCAGAATTCAAATTTTTGAATCTTAGAATCAATTTTAGAATCCTTCGCTTGCTCGGTCATCAAAATTGAGCACGCGGTTAAAAAGCAACTTTGCACTCTTATATAACAAATAACTAATATTCAGTAGCGACAGAAAATACTTTCCAGCCCATCACCTAACTACCATTATCAGCAGCATGCTATCAAACAATAGACTCTATTACTTAAGCAGGTAAAACTAAAGTCTCAACAATAGCACGGTATCTAGACGGGGACATAACAAAGCAGAATGTAAAGGTGTTTCCATGGTCATTCAAAGTAATGAACTTCTTTATCTTAGTATATCAAAGTGACGCTCAGACGTTGGCAAAGATACATTCAATGGTGGATACGGTACTCTTTGCAAATTATTTTTTTATATTTGGAGTGGACTAAGAGAGCATCTTTTTACCACGAATCACGACGGCAAGTTAATCTCGATAACATGCCATAAACTCGACAGAAGCACAGATCATTTAATAGTTACTAAAGATACAGCACTCGACCCGGTTTTACGCTACAGGAACGAAAACTAAAATGCGCCTTATGCCTTATGAGTGACATCTTCAATTCAATTCAATTTTTGTTTAGTGGCATCCGATGTGTTATCACAATTCAGCCAATGTCTCGTTATATGGATAGTATATGAAGGAAAATGATCAGTAGTATTTATTAAGTCTAAAGTGGCAGTTTTGCCAATGTAAGTAGGTTATAATCTCAAGTGATTGTTTTAAGGTTAAAACACAAAAGAGTTCACAAAATGGTGGAGCCACGTGCAATCCCAACGCGCCGATACGCACGCGTCCGTACTCCGCCAGAATTGCAGCGCGACTCGAGTGACATCTTGCAAGATGCAGGATGTCAAAGGTAATTATCGCAGCTGTCAAACGTGAGTGACGGTGCACTGACAGAAGAACATTATGGGACAGCGCATAACAACTAGATTCGGACCTGTATATAACTAACTCCGCTGGCTCAGCGACCCAAAGTGGGTCTTGGCCTCCGAAATGACAGAACGCAGCTTTTCCCTATCCTGCACTACAAGTCAGTAGCTTACTTTTTTTTTTGCTTGTTGTAGCTTGTAGCTTAAAGTAGCTTGCTTGTATCTCATGTAGGCCAGCCTCTAAATCCCTCATGTGATACGACTACTCATTGGACGTCGGCTAGTAGGTCAACCCAGATAATATCATAACCAAGATATGTCATAAAAACATACATTGCCACACAATCTTCTCTATTCCGACCAGTGCAGATCGGTAGAGTACTCTACCAATGACCGATATATGTTCGATATTTCTCTGAAAATTAAAGTACATTAGGTATCACGTACAAGTACCTCCAAAAATACAGAAGTTTTGATGCGCCATCCTGTGAGTAATGAGGAAAGGTCTCCCAAAAAATATACCACAATCCCATCTCTATTGGTTCATAGGCCACTCTCCATACAAAGTTGCCCAGTCTCTTTTACATGCTTAAGTTGCGATGGGCGGGTCAAATCTGACACAAACTTACAACTGAGCGAATAGTAGCTAAATCTTATGGAGATGAAAGGTATTCCAGCGCGTTCTATTGTGCAGAAACATAAAACTTGACGATAGCGTTTCTTCTTCTAATTCAATTTATACAGAATATATTTGAAATTAAAACACTTAACTCGATAAATTTTCCATGATGTGATGAATTACATACAATTTTACATTCAATTACTGACTGAAAATTTCAGTATCGGACGGGACTTTTATCCTGTTTACATCGATTTTTGCAAGCAGACTCCTCCTACCCACACTGCACAGAATATCTACTAGATATCTTTTAGATATTTTGTAGACACTTAGATATATTGTAGATATTTTGTAGACATTTGTGATGTTAGGGTATAAAATACGATGCCACACCGTCTCTTCTTCCCAGATCCCAGTCACCCTGACGAGGCAGGGCCTGTAGCATAACGTCTTGTTTAAATCAAGCGCGGAATGATGGCAATAACAGTTAGCAGCGAGTTACGGTCGAGTCGAGATAATGGCGCGGTCTAGAAGATTTCGCCTAAGTAATTGCTAATTTGAGAGCTGCGTGGGGTTAGATAATTGTTTGTTTGTTTCTTCGGCTTTAAGGTTTAGGGGGGTTGTAAAAAGCTGAGTTTTTTTGTTGTGAAATATTTTACGGTGAGGTAATTAGAATGCTATTAGCAGATTAAAACTATATTTCGAGGTTACGCCTCTTTATTGCCTCTCCGCTATTATAAGTCTTCATAATTTTTTTTTTAATGTAGAAACACCATGACGATGATTGTGACGATGACCAGTGAACAAACTTGTTACACTGGACAGAGTTTGGAATATTGATATTCTGAATGCAAAAGATACCTTATTTTTTAGTCGCCTCGCCACGTACGACATCCACGAAAAGAAATTTCTTCTTAGTCTGATCCGTAGATTTTAAGGCCATGTTACCAAATATCATAACTATCTAATAATAATAATAATCGTATACTCGTAATGTAGCGGGACGTAGTCACTGCCTACCCCCGTGGGACAGTGTCGTGAGCATAATACATACAAGGTGAAATTGATATCATTAAAATCCTTTTAAACTTAGAGTCTACCCATCAAACTGAACTACTTTTACTATGAGAGCAAAGCGATCGGATCAAAAACAGAATCTGCTGTTCCATACTAAACTGCAATGCCTACTCGACTCAAAATGCAACAGCTAATTTTATTTTTGCTCCGATCGGTTTTCTCCCATAGAAAAAGTTGTTCAGTTTGATTGGTAGACTCTTACACTGGTATAAATAAAAACTTACTTTATGTTAGGAATAGTTATGATCAGAATAAGCTAAGAATAAGGAGATCATAATTTCTTACTTATAAACTCGTAACTACGTTGGTGGCAACGTCGCGGTTCATAAATAAACTTTTAAAAAAAAACAGAAATGTGTCTATGATACTGAACAGTTACGCCGACGTTATACTAGGTTTAAGTTATTCCGGGTTTATTAATAGACATTTTGCTTATTTGTACCAGGGTTAGTTTAAAAGGATGCTATTGATATCAATATCACGCTGTATACTTAATGTAATTAACCTAGTATCTAAATTGAAGATACAGCCCAAACCAATACACCACCCACACAAAATTAACTATCTGCCACTACTTTGACAATAAATACGACCCCCATAAATCCACATGCTAAACTAAGATAGACATGGTCGGACGTTCGCGACAACTCAGCATGGCCCTTATCACGGCCAACAGTTATTTACGGCCTGGCCTGAATTATGGCCAATTTACAGGCAGTCATTAAGGCCTTAATGGCCTCAAGGTGTCCGGAATGAAAAGTTTTCTGGATAAGTTTTGGTAGCGTCAGCATTTTGGGGTATGACGTATGGGGGGTTTTTGTCTTGGCCGTAATGGGTTAGGTTTGGGATATGTTAATGTTTAGGTAGGGTTATTGGGTGGATTAGATTATGAGAGAAGAACTGTGCAGGTTTGTTACGTGCCAACCACTGAAATACGTTATGTACTCGTCACGTTCTCGTTCCGTTCACTGTCACGTTCCGACGCGGTGGTAGCTTTAAAAAAGATTTGACGTTTGATAAGTGTGCTGTAAGCTCCTATATTGAATAAATTATATTGACTTTGACTTTGACTCCATACAAACGAAGTCCGGAGATATTTTCATTACTAACGAATTAAAGTCAATGATTTGTTTCTGAAATAATCTAGAAACTAATGTCTATGCTTGTATGAAGACCGATTTGCGTTAAAATTTATCGTTTTAATGTTAAACTGCCTCAAAGATTTCCATACAAATCATAAATTAATCCTAGCTTTGAAACTGTATATTGTAACGAAGATCTGACTTCATAGAAGCATAGAGATTAGTTTCTAGATTGTTTCTGAAAAATTGCATTGACTTTAATTGGTTAGTATTGAAAATATCACCAGACTTCGTTTGTATGCAGCGTGCATTTACGCATTCGGAATAAACTTCTCTTAAATCAAGAAAACACCTGCATGCTTCAATTTTGAGGCATGTATTGTACCCACTGTCCATTATAAGTTCGCGACGGGCTCACCCCCGTCACACTGGACAGAGTTTCGGTACTACTGTTGGAAGGTGGATGTTCTGAGGTTTCAGAATATCTCTGACTACCGCATCGGGGAATATAGTCGTGAGCATATGCTTATGCTTATGCTAAATCAAGAAAAACTAGATTATAAAAAACGTATTAAAAGTACCTCCAATTCCATAGGGCGGTTTTGTCGTTGTATTGTTCCATCTCACAGCGATAAAAATTTGCTGAACTTTTTCATAATAACATGCAAGTATTTAAGATAAGAAAAGATAAATATTCTTTATTTGCACACCAAAATACACAAAAAACAACAACAATATACACGAACAAGAAGGGTACAAAAGGCGGCCTTATCACTAAAAGTGATTTCTTCCAGACAACCAGTGGATGGAAGAAGTCTTACATGAGATAAATGCTATGGCGGTGTACTAATACGAGTATATTAGTTTTTCTTATATTGATCGATAAGATGTTTTATTTTAAAAACTTTGTGACTTCTGATTGATAGACCAGTATTCCTATTGTATAAGCTTCCGATTATATCGAATAAAAAATCATTAACGTATTAATGATTATTCTGTCAAATTTTTAAGTAATATTGTGTTTCTCCGATCATCATATCCGTTGTCTGAAAAGGATTAACTAAATATTAAGAAACAGAATCACCAAGAAATGACAAAAAACTCCATGTCCGACCGAACCTTTGACTATTTATATGTGGACCGGTTACGCGTGTAATTCTACTAACAAACATTTCTGCCACTTTTTGCGGGTGGCGAGGTAACATGAAATCCGCAACTTTGGATTTTATTCCTCATAACTTTAGATTCTAATTTTGAATGTTAAAAATCATGAAAAATAGTCTCGTGTGAACCCCAAACGTTTTAAGTTCGAAGTTATTATTTCGCAATTATAGGCTGTCTCGTTTAGTGATAAGGTGTAAAATTGAATGTAAATGCACAAGATCAAAATCAATATGTGCTTATACCGTGGCAGAGGGGAAATGCTACCGCAAGGCTAGTCCTTATAATAATTAGTCAAAGGACCGAACCGATATAATCGGCTAGTTACACAATAAGACTCCTGATTGTGATGAAATAAAAACAAATTGTTAGTCTAGTCAGTTCTATGCTTTGCTTAAAATTCTATCTGAATTGTTATAGTACAACACAAGCTTTTATATACACAAAAAATTTCATTATTATTGGACCAGTAGGTTTTGCGTGATTCTCTAACCTACAGATACATTTTTCTTAAAGTTTTGTACCCTACAGATCTGCCAAATTTAGGGTACCTTGCACCAAAAAGTTGTTAGGTGCATGTTTAAAATATTATGTGACAGAATTCACTAAACACGTTTAAGAGACGTTTATTCCAAAAGCGCTAATGCGCGCTGCATACAAACGAAGTCTGGTTATATTTTCAATATTAACCAATTAAAGTCAATAACATTTTACAGAAACAATCTAGAAACAAATATCTACGCTTGTATGTTGTCCAATTTTCGTTAAAATCAACAGTGCTAGGATTAATTTAAGATTTATATGGAAATCTTCGAGACACTGTAATTTTAAAACTAAGTATACATTTTAACGAAAGTCTGACACCATACAGGCATATACCTATATATTTGTTTTAAGATTTTTTCTACAAAATTTCATTTACTTTGATTGGTTAGTATTGAAAATATAACCTGACTTCGTTTGTATGGAGTGCGCTAACGATAATTTAGTATCAATCTTATTACATGCATCTTGAGTGCATAATACTTAATATCTATACCTATATTAAAAGGGAAAAGACACTATAATATTCACGTACGTCCTGACGAAACTTGAGTTCGTATGGTGCACCCTGGACAGTACCACCATTGCTGAATGATTGTCGTGCGATTAACCAATATACAACGTGTTAATGAATTAACGCAAAACTAGAAAGTAGTTTGTTTAGAATCGAGAGCAGAATTGAATTATCATGTTTTCAACATAGGTATTTTTTTTCAAAATATTCTATAATTTGTTTGTAAAATTTAAAATTTACTGAACTCGATATCAACCCACCACACGGGCACACTCACTCTATTTACTACCAAAACAAGATTCTTAAAATGGTTCCACGAGCACGCTAGCGCTTTCATTTATTGCTGAAATGATAACAAATCATTTTTGCCTAAAAACTTAAAATGCGAATAACTTTAAATTTTAACCATCCAAATAATGAAATTATTGTTTCAATCTAATTATTTTGTTATAAATCAGTTGGGGTGTATGAGGTTTTGCGCTTATTCATTAACACGTTGTATAGGATCCTTCTTAATATGCTGACACTTTTTTAAGGGGATGATCAGACCGTCAAACTGAACAACTTTCTCTATGGCACCAACATTGAAATCGCGAAAAAAAAATCAGCTATCCCATACAAAAGTGCAAACCTACTCGAGCCAAATGTATGGACAGCTGTTTTTTTTTCGCGATTTCGATGTTGGTCCCGTAGAGAAAATTATTCAGTTTGATGGTCTGATCATCTCCTTAAAAAACTGTCAGCATATTAAGTTGGACCCTGTATGTACATACTAATCTATGCATGCGATATAGCTCATGCTGACACGAAAGAAGACAAGACGTAGGTATGTTCGTCGTTAACGTCCCGAAAAAGATTGAGATCCCGATTGAAGTAGCGATTTTAACAGCTCTACAACAGTGAGGTAATTTATGCACGTAGCCTGACGTTTTCCTATTCCAAAATAATTAACAAAAGTAACGTAGTGTCAAAACGCATAAACAACGCGCGTCCGCGACACGGACGACCAACAAAATTCATTACAATCCAACATCCAGCATCGCTGCAAATGATAACCTCATTTTGTGAAAACGGGAATGAATCAAACACATTAAAGCATTGTCATACAAGAGAATTATTGTGACGCCTCTCGTTAGTAGCGCACTTCGACGCTGGTGGCGCTACTGCGCTATAGAGAGCAGTCGAGTCGATATTGGTTTAACATTTTTAAATCACAACGTCTCTGCAGTTTGACGAAAGGTAAAGAAATGTGTACCCTTTGTATTTCTGAAAATTTTAAATACAAAAAAATACATAAAATGTGCGGGTATAGTATAAAGAAAGAGTATGGTAGGTACTACATAAAGTACGGACGCTCCTCCCCTACCCATTTTAGCCTTTCCCCCTCTGGCAGAAAGTGTGGCAGAAAATAGTAGGCAATAGGTGTGTTCCTGTCACACTCGCACTGCCTCGGTATTACACATGCTCAGTTTTTCTAATTTGTATGAAGTGACAGCTAAGTGTCCAAGGTTTGGTACGGGTAAAGACTAGGTCGTAAAGGGTAGGACATGTTAGATTTAGCTAAAACGCAAAGATAAGGATGACGCACACGACCAAGTAAAATAATTATGTAAACTTACTGGTTGTTATGTACCTAGTATGTAATTATTGAAAAGCTGATTTAAATTGATGACATCATTTTACTATAGGTATCATTTTACAAGGTTATGTTCTGATTTGGAAACTGGAGGTCTACGTTGACTTTTGATTTAAATTGCAATAAAGTGTTTAGTGAATATGTTCACGAGAAAATCTAAAATTTGAAAAAAACCCCAGATGCTAGTGATTGCATCATATATGTAAAATATACCTGGGGTATAAAATTGATCAACGTTTTTTTTTGTACGTGAATGAATCGTATCAATACAATTAATTAATCAAAACAGTCAGGTGTCTCAATGAATCAGTTAAAATGACAATACTAATGACACACTCACAATCTATTAGTGAAGAAAATGGAAAGTCCTTTCATTTCTTTTCCCCTTCAGCTGGTTAAAATGTAATAAGATGTCATAATTTTAAAATAAGCTTTAATTAACCTATGTTTCTAATTAAAAACGAAGAGCGACTCCACAGCTCCTAAAACCCGCAAATTTTGCATTATCGCCCGCCAGTATGACAGCCGCGTGATATATACTCGGACGTATTATAAAGGCAATAAATAAATAAATTTTGGGAAATTTAGAACGCTACCGATTTTATTGTGCTGATAATATAATGGATGCTTTGCCGCCATTTTGAATTGTCCTTTGTTTTCATTATAGGAATTGATAGTGAGCTGAGCGGGCGGGATATTAATTGATCTAACGTTTTGTAGTTAATGTTTTCCCTGGTGCATTCTGTAGTTATTCTTTCACATAATAGTACTAGATTGAACCGAAGTTGTGGAAAAAACTGCCAGATTAAAGTGGGATTGGGCTGGCCATGACAGCCAAATGCACCAGGAAAGGGAGGCAAGAATTGTCACACCCGGATCCCAGAAAATGGTCGTCGGCGTCCGAGTCGTCCTATGAAGAGGACGACTCGTTGTTTTGTTGAAAACTTAGTGACATTTGTGACAGATGCCAAACTCTCGCTCGACACTGACATAGTGCGTTTTTTTTTCTTTGATTTTTGTTAGTGGTCGAGTCGAGAAAGAGACAGCAATATTTTTATTTGTTTGGTTTCCGAAACATAAATACTGCCTTCTTTCCCACTTTAACGTAATTAATGTTGCTGTTTTTGTGGCGTCTTTGTTTTGCGTTCCGTTCCACGCATTTTAAATTCTATGTTTTGTTCGGCTTGTGCTATCTTTGTTTCTTTTTTTTTTTTTTTTTTACCTGTTTTTCCACAAAGCTGCCCACGCATTTATTTTATGTTATTTTAAAATTTTCCCCATTCTGCTGGCGGGTAGAAAATCTAAATTTGTTTTGATTTTATTAGTTTTAGTAAGTAGGTTTTATCTGTATTTTAATTTTATTTTGTAATATATTCTATTTATTTTAATTTATTTGTACTACTACAATGGACATTGACGATAGTAACAGTGAACATTTTCTATCGTTCTCTTCATCTTCTGAAAATCTGAGCAGTAATGATAGCTTTCATAGTACTTCTTCTCTTCCTGTCAATGACTATCTAAACTACCAGTTTTCAGATGTATCTAAAAACTTTAATGTTGTTCATATCAACGCTCAGAGTATTCCTGCTCACTATCCCGATTTACTTGCGACTTTCGACATTAAAAACATTCACGCAGTCCTAGTCTCAGAATCATTCCTTCATCCTTGCCTGCCTTCTACCTCTTACTCCTTACCAGGTTTCCAGCTCCTTCGAAACGATCGCACCAATACCTCTCATGGTGGCGTTGCGATCTATCTTCGCAGTCACATCCCTTTCTCTATCATCAGTAAGTCTCCTCAACCCCCTCCCCCCAGCACTGCTGAACATCTCTTTTTGGAAGTTACCCTCTCCCACACCAAAATTTTTCTCGGCGTCTTTTACAGTCCGTCTCTTACTATTGACTACTTCTCCAGTCTAGAAAAACTTCTTGAAGATTTCTCGTCGTCATACAGTCATTCCATCATCATGGGCGATTTTAACACCTGCCTCCTCAAAAATGACTCCCGGTCTCTCCGTTTAAAATCTCTCGCCAAATCCTGCAATTTGCATATACTCCCACTTACTGCAACTCATAATTTTC
This sequence comes from Agonopterix alstromeriana, assembly GCA_963924505.1. Lineage (NCBI taxonomy): Eukaryota > Metazoa > Arthropoda > Insecta > Lepidoptera > Depressariidae > Agonopterix > Agonopterix alstromeriana. The sequence continues at coordinate 1,460,014 of OZ004669.1, read as the reverse complement.
CAAACTGTACACCTTCTCTCCTTGACCTGATATTAGTTAGTTCCGTTAATCATGTTGCTAAACATGGCCAGCACAGTGCTGATGTCTTTTCCTACCATGATCTCATCTACCTATCCTACAAAATCCGTCCTCCTAAATCCAAACCTAAAGTCCTTTTACAGCGCAATTTTCGTGCAATGGACACAGATAGACTTCTAGAAGATGCTGTAAAAACTGACTGGTCAGTTATAGATCGGGCGAGTACAGTTGATGACCAAGTTTTTCTCTTCAACTCGCTACTTATCGAACTGTACGACAAGCATGCGCCTATCCGCCCAGTTAAAGTCAGGCATCTTCCTGCGCCATGGCTGACCGACGATATCAAGTCCCTCATCGTGAAGAAAGGTCGTGTCAAGGCGAAATACAAGGCTGAACCCTCTGATGCAAATCGTGACAGGTACCATCTGATCAGAAACCGCTGCAATAGAGTGTGTAGAGATGCACAAAGACGCCACATCCATCGGTCCGTTGAAAATGGTGATCCAGGAAAAGTCTGGAAATTTCTTAAAACTCTGGGAATCGGCAAGTCTCGCACTGATCCTGTTTCGAAAAAAGTTGACATTAACTCCCTTAACAAGCATTTCTCTGCTGCATCAACGTTAGATGATCTCACTAAGATTAACACCTTAAACCGACTCTCCTCGAAGCCGACTCCTAACTTTTCTCCTTTCTTCTTCTGTCAATTCACTGATTGTGATGTTAAGAGGAACATTATTTCCATTGCCTCTAATGCCGTCGGCGGTGATAGCGTTAGCCGTAATATGATCATTCCTCTCCTAGATATCATCTCCCCTGTAATTACCAAGATCCTCAACCGTTCAATATCCTCCTGCACCTTTCCCACGATCTGGAAAGATGCCGAAATTATTCCTTTGCCTAAAAAGAGCAACCCGTCTACGTTCTCTGAATACCGCCCTATTTCTATTCTTCCTTTCCTTTCCAAGGTCCTTGAACGTCTCGTTCATCGACAGCTAAGTACCTTTCTCTCAAAAAACAATCTCCTTAATCCCTTCCAATCCGGTTTCCGCCCCGGTCATAGTACGGTTACGGCTCTAGTTAAAATCTCCGACGACATTCGTTACGGCATGGAAAACAAACTGCTTACTGTTCTAACACTACTAGATTTCAGCAATGCTTTTAATACCGTAGACTTCGATATTCTACTGGGGCTGTTGCACACTCTTAACATATCTCCAACAGTGATTGACTGGTTTCGTAGTTACCTGTACGGGCGCCGGCAGCGTATAAAGGTTGAAGACACCTTCTCTTCGTGGTGTGATACCTCTGCTGGCGTGCCGCAGGGTGGCGTGCTATCACCTCTTTTGTTCGCGATCTTCATTAATTCTATTACCAATCAACTTAACTCTTCCTACCACCTCTATGCAGACGATCTCCAGATTTATACACAGTCATCTTTGGATGACATCACTCGGGCCATCCAAACCACAAATGACGATTTAGTTCTCATCCAAGACTGGAGCCAATCATATGGCCTCAAAGTGAATCCAAATAAGACGCAAGTCATTATCATTGGTAGTCCGTGGTTTGTTTCGAGGGTTCACCTTGACCAGTTGCCTCCTATTGTTTTTGATGGTGAACGTATACCATATAGTACCTCAGTCAAGAATCTGGGGATTTTCTTTGATAGTACTTTTTCATGGATACCGCAGGTCACCGAGGTTAGCAGGAAGATGTTTGCTGCCTACGGTTCCTTAAAGCGTCTGCGCAACTTTCTTCCCATTAGCACAAAAATTGCGCTGGCACAATCCCTCCTGCTACCTATCCTTGACTACGCTGACTCCTGCTACCTAGACTTGACTATGGAGCTACTTAATAAACTTGAGCGACTTCAAAACCTTTGCATAAGGTTTATATTTGGCCTGCGGAAGTACGACCATGTGTCGGAATTCCGCGCTCGACTTAAGTGGCTCCCGGTCAAACGTCGAAGGGATGCTCATATCCTATCCCTTCTCTATTCCATACTTTTTCTTCCTTTGACTCCTCATTACCTCAAGGAACGCTTTGTTTTCTGTTCCTCTACCACTGGCCGTCACCTGCGTTCCTCTGAAAATCTATCCCTCCTTATGCCCACCCACTCCACTAACTTCTACACCAAATCCTTCTCCGTGCAAGCTGTTCGGCTCTGGAACTCGTTGCCAGAGTTGATCAGACGTGCTCCCTCGTTGAGTGTTTTTAAGTCGAAAGTCAAAGATCATTTCCTTGACCTCTGATTTCTTTTCAACTTCACTTTTATTTCGTTTTTTTTTTTTTTTTCCTCTTACAGTTGCTTCCGTGTTGTATGTAGTAGTCACTTATGTATGTATGTATATAGATAAAAAGATATGTATGTATGTATGTATTTATTATAGATTATTTTATTATTTGCAAGTATATTTATACACTCATTGCCATTTCTTTATTTTGAGCTACACCGCCTACCTATTTTTTCGATTGTTAATTCCTCTACCCTAAGGTTGTCTGGAAGAAATCGCTTTTTAGCGATAGGACCGCCTTTTTTGTACCTACTTTTAATTCTTTATCTGTATTCAAATGTATGTTCTGTTTTGGTGTGCAATAAAGTATAATTGATTGATTGAATTGATTGATTGATTGAAGAGGTGGTTGGACAATCTGCATACTTTCGATGCATTTTCAAGCATTCACAGGATTGAGATGGTTAGAGGAGTAAAGGAGAGGCCTTTGCACAGCATTGGGATGAAGTAGGCTAATAACAATATATAGTACTACGTAGCTGCCCGTGCTTAGATACGGTGATTATTTTTAAATTTCTAGCAACGCGATGAACATCACCTAGCCGTCATCGTCTATTGCTGAAAATAAGGTATTTCCCAAGACGCGCCACAAAACTCTATCCCCGGCCTTCTTTATCCAGTCGATCCCAGCTACCTGTCTCAGGTCGTCGGTCCAGCGAGCTGAAAGGGCTTCCCTAAATAAACGATATTGTATTGTGACTGGCTTCCCTTTCTGTTCTTTTTGCTCTGTTTTCTGTTTCTTGAATGTTATAAGTATTCCTATTTGTTACCCTAACGATCTTATATCACTTTATGACCTCAAGTGCCTCACGGTCCGTCAAATCTCTTGCTAGCTTTTACTACGTCAACAAGACAAAAAGCGATTCAAAGGAGGATTAACTTTAATGAACGTACGTGCAACTGGCAGTCAGACTCCTGAAGTGATTTGCATTTCCACACCACATATCTTTGGCTAAAGTGTCACACCTCGTAACTCCATTTTATTTTTCAAATTACATTTCATATAATTTTATTACTAATTTCTGAATGCATCCATGGCACAACTCTAAAATCCATATAACTCTGGGCTGCTATTTTTCGTGCCGTGTCGTGTTTCGTTTAAGTTGTTTGTGCCTCCTGTAAAATTTGATCTAATGGAGTTACGAGGTCTGACATTTTAGTCGACGATATGCGCATCACTTGGATTCTCATCACTGAATTCATCGTCGTTTTTACCGGACTCTACCGGGTTTTGTAGCCGGGCATTGTTTATTACCTACAATGTGTTTTCTTAACTTCGTTTTACGTTAGCAGAATCATCTTTCACACGATGATGCCATGATAAGAAAAAGGGCGTTCCACACTAAGGCCTGGCACTGGCAGGTCATGAGGCACAAAGTTTAGGTCACGCCACACTCGCAGCTGATGGTTGTGCTGACAAATCTAAGAACCTGCAAACATAAAAATCAGACGACAGCAGAAAATAAAATAGTATGTTTTAACTAGGTTTGGGGATATTATTTGTAACTTTCCTACTTTATTATTTACTTTGGATACTGAAATTCAATAGTAGTTTTGTCAGGATAAACCTACATTATCTGAAAAAATATTAGATGCTCTCTTTTATGGCTGCTTAAGCCTTTTAAGAGGCAGGCTCCAGTAAATCTCTTGCTGCCACTTTTTGTCTTGTTGACGCAATAAAACCTAGCAACAGATTTAACTATAAACTCGATGATTATATGATGACCGAAATGTCTTGACAATGTTACACTATGTATTTCAATATTGTATTTTGTAAGTGTACTTTGTATATTTTGTTTTTTTAAAAGATGTGTGTTGTAGAGTTTCTGGCCGCATCTTCTCTACAACGGAACACCTTCCGACGCGGTGGTAGAATCAAAAATGACGTCAGAAAGCTATCCATGTGATATTATTTTGAATAAAACATTTTGAGTTGAGTTGAATGGAAGATTAACATTAATGAACGTACGTGCAACTGACAGTCTGTAGAGCACAATTTAATTTCTAATTAGCGTTCCCTGTATATATCCATCAACAGCCAAAAATAACCTATCGACATACGTCACTAGTTACCGGTTACAACCGATTTAAATCGGTTTTATCTAGTTTTTGCGGCGACAGCCCGCGTGCGTTGTTATGACGGCTGCGGTACACAACACTCACAAATAAATATAAACTCATTTTTGTTGATAATGAATCGCATTTAATGTGCAACTGTGTTTGATTGCGGTCGTAAAATGCGTTTTGTCGTCGGATGTCCGCATGTAATTATTATTTTTAATTATATCTGGTGACCGGTGACGTGCGGTCGTGTTTTGTTTTGAATGTTTTCACTGACCAAATTGGTAATAGACTTAAAAAGGGTCAGGTCAGAATGCACCCCGAAAACGATGAGATTGCATAAAAATCGTGATGAATGTTTAGGAAGTGTTATAGCGTAATAGGTCGTTCAGTTGTTTCTGCATACATCAGTGGGAGATAGGCATGTGAATATGTATGTTATATAGTTATGCGTTTTTTCATTTTGAAAGAAAAAGAGAGATCAGTCGTTATACAACGTGTTAATGAATAAGCGCAAAACCTCATACACCCCAACTGATTTATAACGAAATAATTCGATTGAAGCAATAATTTCATTATTTTGATAATTAAAATTTAAAGTTATTCGCATTTTAAGTTTTCAGACAAAAATAATTTGTTATCATTTCAGCAATAATGAAAGCGCTAGCGTGCTCGTGGATACATTTTAAGAATCTTGTTTTGGAAGTCAGTAGGGTGAGTGTGCCCGTACGGTGGGTTGAGATCGAGTTCACTAAATTTTACATTTTACAAACAAATTATTTATTATTTTGAAAAAAATTACCTATGTTGAAAACATGATAATTCGATTCTACTCTCGACCGATCTAAACAAACTACTTTCTAGTTTTGCGTTAACACGTTGTATATGTTATTAAAATACCTGTGAGAGCAAAACGGGGTGATGCGTAAGAAATAAAAGCGAGAGACTTCCATAAAAAATATTAAATTTGACTGAATAAGAGCTTAAAGAACAAAAGTTTTTGACATAAATACCATGCTGGACAATATATTTATTTTAGTATTGTATATTTTACAAACTGTGTATAGTACGTTGTGCGGTGGATTGGAATTAGAACTCGGACATTGACCAAAGACTCCTCTAAAAAAATTCTATAGGTAGTTAAAACAGCTCGAAAAATGTACATCAAGCGCCTGCACTATCCTCTGTGTGGTTTAAACAGTTGGTGTGCGATGAGGGATTCATTCGTTCGATGACGAATTGTTCAGGCGAGATCTCTCAGCGCCTGGACGTAAACATTAGAGCATGTGTAGGGTTACTGTTTTAGTTGGGTTTGTTGGGATATTCCTGTCATTTTATTTACGAAAATAAATGCAAAGTTGAATTTTAAAGGAGATAATGTGATTAAGTGTAGAGAAAATCGTTGTAAGGTACAAGCATACTCTGGACACGTCATATAAACGAGCTGGCAATGACATGAAGAAGTGAGTGCGAATGATAAAGGACTACACCATTGCCTACGGTCGTCTACCTCCCGTCTTTCACGAGGGCGGGAGGAATAAATTGGTCCGCACCAATTTTCTGTGATTGTTTTTTTGCAGTGAGTGTCTGTACTGTATGATACTATGGTACCGACAGGTCATGAATTTCATGTTTATTTGATGTTTTTCAAGGCTTTGATTTTCTCCTGTCGAAATGTGTCTTAGAATTGCAGAGAACGACAACGAGCTTTGTCAACAGCAGCTTACTTGAGTTGATCTTAAGATTTTCGATGATTAATCGCTATCTATTTTAAAAAGCTAGTATTGCAATAGCAAATACGATAATATTTGCTAATGCAAAACTAGCTTTTTTCATTTACATTTTTCAAGTGAGTCTTGGAACAACTGCATGTTTGAAATTATATTTTTGGCAAAGTTTGATAATGGTAAGCATATTTAGACATTTCCGACGTACTGAAATGCCGTAGCCATAACTAAATAAATTCCTGTCTGTCCTGACAATTTGTTTCGACATGGCCTCCCTAGCACCTCACGCACGTTTCTTGATTTAAGTCGTACAACAAAATATGTACTGTTTTACGTGGAGCCAGCGATGGATTTATTTGAGCTAACGGCCTGATTCACAGCATTGTTGCCGTATTGCTTTTTACGATGCAAATATTTATATTTTGATTATAGAGTTCGGGAAATCTTATGGGAGTTCGCAAGATAGGGAATGATTTAGCACTTATGGAAGCATATTTTATTTATTTAACACTTTATTGTACACATAACATTACAAAAAAAAAACAATTAAAGTAGGCAAAGGGCGAGCTTATCTCTGAAGAGAATTCTTCCAGCAAACCCGCAACAGAGACAGTTCTAAAGTGGGAGGCAAACAAAATGTGTACACACAATTGATGAAAACTAGATACTTAGATGGACGTTAAGACATATATTATATATAAATGTAATTATAAATAAACATATAGATACAATAAACATAAATAAACTATGGCTTATTTTAGAGAGTGATAGTGTTCAAGCATTGGTTGTTCTTAATGATCATCTGGCAGAATGAGATCTTTAATACTAACAACTATAATGCACATGCATTATTCTAACACTATTTATCAAACGAAGATATTGATGGATATAATATAATGATGTCCCTGTTAATAGTAATTAATTTAATGCTATTTGTACCTATTTACTCTAGATGGCATATTAAGTCATACTTCCTTTTCTGTCATGACATTATGTCAGCTACTTCTATTCCTGTCATCCTTCTTACTTCTTGGACTATACCTTTGTATTCTTCTTTCTTTGAACAATAAATACGAGTATAGATTTGTACAAAATAATATGCAGCTTTTTTGTGGATTATTACGACATTGACATTAAGTTTAACAGTCTATAGTTGGTGAATAATATTAAGTTTAGTATCGGATCAGCTTAGCCGTTCAGCGAGGAAACGCTGCCAGCATCTTGGCTACCCTCCCGCGAGGCCCAGACCTGCACCATATTTTAGGTTAAGTTAGTTATAAGTTCTCATTATTTTCAATTTTTTATTTACCTACCTACATTTATTTGTTTTATGATAATAAATATTTACTAGTATAATTATTAAAAAAAAAAAAGCTTAGCATTATTCTTTAAAAACTGATTTAATTTCAAACACGACATTTAATTTTGTTAAATGAATGGAACTTAAGCATTTTCTATCTATCTACAACTACACGCCTCATTCCCAGTGGGGTAGGCAGAGACCAGAGCCTGCCATCTACTACGATCCTTACATACCTCTTTTGCCTCATTCACATCCATACATCTCTTCATACAAGCCCGTCGGTTTCGAGTACTCCGCACCTCCCCTTTTTGTAGGACGCAACCGATTTGATCAGAATACGTCCTACGAGGGCGCCCTCTGCCGACACTTCCACTCACTTTAGCTCCATATCTCTATTTCGCACATCTGCTATCACTCATCCACTTCAACATTTTAACAGTACCTATATATACTTAAAACCAAAGGTTGGTTTGGGTGCTTGGTTGATTGGTTTGTTATCTAGCCCAAGTGAAGGAAAAGGTTGATGTCGTGTCGTATCAAGAACTCAAGACACTAGCGGAAAAGAGATAGGATTGGCGAATACTTCACCGACAAGAGCGTAGCTCTTAAATAGGATGATGATTATACTTAAAACTTCTGGTTCTTATGATATCCCTAAAGAACAAAAGTGAAAACATTTTCGAATTCTTTAACTTGACAGTGTAAAATTTTAACCCAAAGTCCCATTCCATTGCTCAGTTCAACAAGTCCAGGAGTATTCCCACCTCCATGACATTAATGTTAGGTTGAAAAGCGATGTGATGCTTTATGGATATTATTGCTCGTGAGTCAGTACCTATGTGATTAGTTACGTTACGTATGTGTTGATATTGTGTAATGTTTTTGTATGGATTTAGATAGAAGTGAGAATTGAGGATTTGATATATAATAGCAATTGGTTTGTACTTTATTCAGCTCAAGTGAACAGTTTTCTAACGTGATGCTTACGCTACTATTAAGTGTTTTGAGGTAAATTGATCATGAGCATAATATGATCATGACTATAGGGTGAAATTGATATCATTATCATCTTTTTAAACTAAGAGTCTACTGAACAAATTTTACTATGGGAGCAAACCGATCGGAGCAAAAAATCAGCTGTTGCATACATTTGAGTGTAGTAGAAATTGTTCAGTTTGATGGGTAGACTCTTAGCCACGGTTTATTCAGAAGAGACGTGTGGCGGTAGTAACACAATATAAACCATATAGTACGTAGCATAGCGTCGTTTTTGTCGTAAAGGAGAATCGCGCCCGCGCCTCCAGGTGACGTCGCCTGGAGGCGCGGGCGTAATTCTCCAAACGATGCTATGCTACGTACAATAAGGTTTATAATTGTGTTACTTTAACAATCCGCCGCCGCCACACGTCTCTTCTGTATAAACCGCGCCAGAATTTCACCCTGTATATTCCTCGATAAGAAATTTCAAATAAAAATCTTTGTTGATACCTAAAAAGGGGACAGATCCTAAGTAGCCCTGATTTCCAGTCTAAGGCCATTATAAGCTTGCTGAATTATAAGAAATCAGTTCCTTACTAATTAAAAATAGTATTTAACCTATAGTAAAAACCCAGCTGATGCCAAAAAAGCAGGAACTACCAGTGCTATTGACATCAGGGACATTGCTGTGAAATTCTATTCCATGTAACAGACCAGTGCATACCTATATATCCATTACTGTCACTGATTCCCACCACCAGAACAAAACAAAATAAAATATTCCTTCTAACTCGCCAAACAAAAACGACCAAATCTCCTTTACACGTAGAATTTAATATCTGTTTAGTTGTTCCGCTAAACCTCTTATAATTCTAGCGGACCGCGCACGCCTCGTAAAGACTCGCAGTTTTTGTCCGCCGGAGCTTGTGGTCACCGCATTGTTAAGGCGTAGCTTGTTTTCATTAGCGTAAGTATCTTAAAGTCTAGGATAGACTGAAAATCTTCTCTTCGGTTGCAATAGAAAACGCTACTAAAGTTTTGGGAGCGGTTGAGGAACTATGGAAAATTTATTTAAGTAATTGTTACCCTAGATTTATTTAAGCATTATTAAATATTTTTCACAGTTTAAATGACACTTAAATGTTGATTTTCACGATGACGTTACTATAACAACACATCTGCCGAATTTACGCGCCGTAATTTTGGTCACATACTATAAAAAAATGGCGCGTACACTAAATTGTTTATATTATATTACAACGAACTTATTTCTTAGTAAAATTTACAAACCGTTTTCAGAATGGATAAACTGAGGAACAAAATATTTAGATGTACTTCTAAACATCTTTTTTGATACAAATCCCGTCGGTTTAAAATAACTGAATAAAAAAACTTTAGGTTTCACATAAATTTTTTGAAAATTCCACTTTATAAACATTTTGCATTACGATGTATCTCTTAGTCACCTCACACAACGGAATAGATCTGTGCACCACAAATTCTCCCTTTACCATCCATCTACTTGAAAGTAGCTAAAAATTTCCACAAAATACAAGTTACCTATACTTCATTTAATATTACAATTCCTGTATAGCTTTCTGGCCAATTCAGATTTGCAAATACAACGTGTTAATGAATTAACGCAAAACTAGAAAGTAGTTTGTTTAAAATCGAGAGCAGAATCGAATTATCATGTTTTCAACATAGGTAATTTTTTTCAAAATATTAATTAATTTGTTAGTAAAATTTAAAGCTTTACTGAACTCGATCTCAACCCACCGCTCGGGCACACTCACCCTACTTCCTACCAAAACAAGATTCTTAAAATGTATCCACAAGCACGCTAGCACTTTCATTCATTGCTGAAATGATAACAAATCATTCTTGCCTGAAAACTTCAATTGCGAATAACTTTAAATTTTAACTATAAAAATGATGAAATTATTGTATCAATCTTATTATTTTGTTATAAATCAGTTGGGGTTTATGAGGTTTTGCGCTTATTCATTAACACGTTGTATAACTAGATATCAGCAAGATATACTATCCGACATATCTTGGTCGTTACTTAAGCTTTTCTTAGAATAAGTGAGAGGAAGTGTTTCAAATCTCTCCTCCGTCCTTTATAAAGTCGGTAAAAAACTATCGCAACATCCCCTTAACCCCCGCCAGGTATTTAGTCGACTATTTATAGCAGTGTGTTTAAGAGACAGAGTTAGCTTCCCGATCCCACTTGTGATATTATGCGACTTTGTGAATACTGCTAGCATTAGGCTAGTTTAGTGGCCCGCAGAGTTTGTGCTGCGCCTGAGGTAATGTTTGCAAGTGCATTGACTTGGCTATAGTTGATACTCACTGTCGCTACTCTAAACATAAGCGTCGGCGACATTAGCTTTGCGAGGCCCTTTCCATAGCATGCATCATGCATAGCATATGCTCACGACTATATTCCCCGAGGGGGTAGTCAGAGATATTCTGAAACCTCAGAACATCCACGTTTCACCAGTAGTACCGAAACTCTGTCCAGTGTGACGGGGGGTGAGCCCGTCGCCACTTATAATGGACAGTGGGTACAATACATGCCTCGAAATTGAAGCATGCAGGTTTCCTTACGATGTTTTCCTTCACCGAAAAGCCAGTGGTGTTACAAATCGTACATAAATTCCTAAAAACTCATTGGTACGAGTCGGCCTGGACGGGGATCGAACCATCGCCTCCTGCACGGCAGGCAAGGTTACTCGCCACTAGACCACCACGGCTTTTTCCATATCTCATAAAATTGTAAGTTTTAACACAAAATTTGTCAACACTGTGAATCAATTGCACTTACCTTCTACTTATCGTGTGGCAGCAAGTCCTGGTATTAGAGTTTTTCAGACTATCGGGTGATTCAGCCTGCAATGTCCTAACTAACTGGGGAAAAACGCACAAAGTGATATCGAAGCCACGACCTCCGTGTCAAGAGCCCAATGCTCTTAACCATTAGACCACGGAGGTACCTACCTTAGCTATGGTTTGTACAGAAGAGACGTGTGGCGGTGGCGGATAAGCTAAGTAACACAATATAAACCTTATAGTACGTAGCACAGCGTCGTTTTTGTCGTAAAGGAGAATCGCGCCCGCGCCTCCAGGTGACATCGTCTTGAGGCGCGGCGCGGGTGTAATTCTCCAAACGACGCTATGCTACGTACTGTAAGGTTTATAATTGTGCTACTTTGACTATCCGCCACCGCCACACGTCTCTTCTGTAAAAACCACGCCTTAACATAGGCTTCGGCGACATTAGCTTTGCGAGGTCCTTTCCAAATCCCATAAAATGGTAAGTTTTTAACACAAAAGTTGTCAACACTACGAATCAATGGTATCTATACCTTCTTAACGTGTGGGCAGCAAGCCCTGTGTGTCCAAGTTTATTCAGACCGCCTTACGGCCTCTGACGTGATTTTAATGTACCAGAGCTAGTAGCCGGGACCAACGGCCAATGCCATCCGAAGCACGGAATCATCTTTCTTTTCAGACGATCAGGTGATTCAGCCTGCAATGCCTAACCAACTGGGGAAAAACACACTAAGTGAAATATCACTAGGTGTCCCCCCTAGAAATCGAACCCACGACCACGGAGCTTACATCTGCCAACAAACTGTCATGCAGTTTGGCAGATATAATTGTAAAGAAACCTTATTGTAATGTCTTTTGCATGAATAAATAAATTGAATTGAAAAAATTGGAGGTCGCCCAATGCTCTTGACCATTAGACCACGGAGATACTTTAGAGAGAAGAACTTGGTCTTAAAAATTTAAAGTTAGCCAAAGCTGTGTATCGACATTGCTACTTCAGCTGCATCTGATCTGAGCACCTTGATCTCTAGCGAGCTCGAGATTTCACAAACATGCGACTTGATTGTGGCCCGAACCTTAGTTTCGGGGCCAGAAATAATTTCCTTGTGAGAAATTGTTGGGTAGCATTTTTTAACTGGAGATTTACAAGCGAGGCCGTCGGCGATCGCTGATACCGTCGACGCCTAGCTATGTACTATGTTGTATGTGTCCAAAACTTTCATGATGATTGGTGAATCTCTTCAGCACGAGATGGCAAGACAGACTTATCATGCCATTGACTCGACAGAAGAAGACCAGTTGATATACAAAGTCCTTCTTAATATGCTGACACTTTTTAACGGCATGATCAGACAGTTGAACTGAACATCTTTCTCTATGGCACCAACATCGAAATCGCGAAAAAAATCTGCTGTTCCATACAAAACTGCAAACCTACTCGAGCCAAATGTATGGGACAGCTGTTTTTTTTTTTGCGATTTCGATGTTGGTCCTTTAGAGAAAGTTGTTCAGTTTGATGGTCTGATCATACCCTTAAAACTGTCAACATAAACTAAGAAGGACTCTGTATATGATTACTAACTTGCATTGGACAATGATAGAAGGTAATGAGAAATATCAATGTATTGTTAAAATCGTATTCTTACTCTTAATACTGTGACACAGAATGAACTATTTTTCCATTACTTTCATTATTTTTCAGGGATCTACAATAATAATAATAATAATAATAATAATAATAATATTATAAAGAGGAAAGATTTGTACCTATTTTTGTATGTTTGTATGTTTGTAATGAATAGGCTCAAAAAGTACTGGGCCGATTTAAAAAATTCTTTCACCAATAGAATGCTACATTCTTCCAATTTGACATAGGCTACATTTCATTTTGAAAAAAATTAGGGATCCTTGGTAAAATTTGAACAATGTAACCGAAGGTGTAGAAAAATGAGTCTTAAAATTTATTTGTCTACCCCGTGCGAAGCCGGGACGGGCTGCTAGTGTTTTAATAAAATTTATCAAAAAAAGCTAGATTTTAGGAAAAATCCCTGTAAAATAAAGAGTAACTGAGACAAAATTCTCCAGAGCATTGTTGTAGTGATGTAGGCGACCGAGAAGTAGTAAACTTTACCCGCTAGCTTACCTAAAGAGTAACACTGTTTGTAGCGACAGCAAAAAAAGATATACTTTTTAACCACAACCTTCATCGTATCGAAATGTATTCTTTAACGTAAGAAGATATCCTCACTATGTTTTTGAACTAACGCGAAGCATTGGAAACTTTTCGACGATTCAACTTTTTCATTCCAGGTTATCAATTAGCAAATTATCATAGAGGTTTCATACAAGGTGTAAAATTAAATGCGTTACATATTGATCGGGTTGCTTCAGACCATCGCAAATAAGAAAATCAGCTGTTCTACACATTTGAGCTGTTGACGATTTCTATGGTGCAGCTTTTTTCACTATTTCGATGTTGGATCCATAGTAACCATTATTCAGTTTGATGGTCTGAAGTACCTACACCCTTTGACATGTAACACATTTAATTGGATATCCTGTATACATAGATACAAAAAAAGTGTCAGGATGGAATGACGTGTCAAGTGGCAATGTGGCTTGCTTTTAATCTACAATAACACTCAGAAGTACGAATGAAACCTTATCCCATAGTCGCCTTGAACAAAACTGACGGGACAAAATGAGTTCCATCAAGTTTCTTCCACAAAAACAATGCAAAATGATCGTTATTTTTAGTCGCCTCATTATGAATTGAACCTCGTACGAAATGTAGTGGACTAATTCTAGGGTAAGAAGTATTTATTTTTTTAATCATTTCTCTGCAAGCCAAAGGGAAAACTTTCATTTCGGTAATGTTTTATAAAACAAACTTTTTTGCATACCGTACCAGCTCGGTCGAGTATCGGAGATATCAAAAAGCTTACGGCGAGTTAGAGCACTCGATTAAGCCCACCTTGTTTGCATCGTCGGTGTGCACTGAATCTGCTGACCCTACGTGGTAGTGAAGCTGTTTTATGGTAATTAAAAATTTTAACTTTTGCTGGCTGTACTGTATGGAATGTTAGACTTACAAATATTGACGCTTTTGTGCTGGTTTAAGATAGTATTAAAAGTGCTTTGGAGTTGGATCAGTGTTTAAACTTAGTCATTGGATAATACGTTAATTAGATTTTATCTAAAGGTTTTCCATTGCTTTTTGGCTTAGTATATACCGCCCTATTTCTTATTAAAGGGTAAGGCTGATGGTTTTGTGGGTGATTTGTTATAGTTGTACCAATTAACGTAAATTTTTTTCCTGAAACCATAAATGACCTTAGTATATTGAAGCAAACACCCGCTAAAACTTAAGGTAACTATAGTCAAAGGCAAAATTGAAGTTATAATGTCAAATCTTTTTTTGAGGCTACAATCGCGTTGGAACGTGATTGTTGCTATAGAGAAGATGCGGCCAGAAACTCTACAACAGCCTAACTATAGGATTTGCAACTGCAACAAAATTTATATTATTAGTTAGTTAATAAATAACTACTCAATTAAATTAATTGTGTAATTTTTATTTATGTTTATTGAGAAAACCAACAGCGTATTAAATATAGTTACAATAATTCTTGCTTAACCTTGTTTATACAAAGTTGTTTGTGGCGAAGTGATACAAAGAGTTTCAAAAAAACAAGAAAAAAAAATTACTATTTCTACCTAAAAAAAATCTCAACAGTAACGAAATCTTCATAAATGACTATTGTAAAGAAATAAAACCTAAAACGCCAATCAAAAGGGAGAAAAACGAGATCACCATCTAAAACGCCACATCTTTTCACACACCGCCTCATCCTAACATAAAACATCGCACATCAACATTGAAATAATAAATCTGACAACGCACGAGCCGGCCGGGGCCAGTTGCCCCCACACCGCCCACCCCACTTGAACCCCAAGGAGGCAGCCATCGCTGTCACGACATGATGGACCGCCAGCATAAACCTGACGAGAGAGACTCGGAATGGCCCTACGGAGCCCACTATATCACTTTTATTACATGCCATCTTCATTTTCATATTTCATATTTGCATTTACCCCCCCAGCTGAACCGTACCCCCCCAGTTTTTAAGCGTTTCGCGCGTTTTTCTATGTAATCGTCGAACACTTTGTGTGTCGGACGTTATGAGTGGGCAGGCGCTCGTCAAAGGAAAATTTTATGTAGCGGTGTTGGTAAGGCAGGGCCGGTGTTTGTTAGAGGGTTCCTTTTTGTTGTTCTTCGAATTTTTATGCACACATAGTGGAGGTAGACCATCAATAAGTTGATCAGAAGATATTGTAAAGGTCACGGGCCACAAATTGATCAGATTAGCACATAAAAAGAAAGCCTAAATACCCAGCAGTGGGTTGATGTGGACCGAATTGATAGATTTATTAATTGAATTGGAATCATAATTCTAGATTTTTCCAAAATGTTAATATGATGGTATGCATAATCATAGGCATATGATCACGACTATATTCCCCGAAGGGGTAGTCAGATATATTCTAAAACTTTAAAACATCCACGTTTCACCAGTAGTACCGAAACTCTGTCTAGTGTGGCGGGGGGTGAGCCAGTCGCCACTTATAATGGATAGTGGGTACAATACAGGATGGTATAATTTTATACTTTTTGGAAGCAGACAATTAAAGCGATATCATACGAAAATAGAGTAAATGGAGAAGCACGCGTAAACTGTACTTTTACCATTCTCAAAGTGTTATTTGAATGCTGCAGTTTGATGAGCTTCAAACTCGAACAAAGAAAAATGATTTTAATTATACTATACAAGGTGTTACGAAACACAAAACAAATACAAATAATACAAATAAACATTTAAGGGGGTGTTTTAGACCATCAAACTGAACAACTTTCACTATGGGACCAAAACCGAAATCGCGAAAAAAAAAATTGATGTCCCATACTAAACTACAAATCTACTTGAGATAAATGTATGGGACAGCAGATTTTTGTTTTCGGGATTTTGATGTTGGTCCCATAGTGAAAGTTGCTCAGTTTAAACAACCCCCTTAAAAGTTTTAAACGTTTATTTTTACTTTTGGAACACCTTGTATATTCGTCCTCTTTTGGCTGGATCATAGAGAGTTATTAATTATCATAAGACCTATTTATTACTACCTACTCATAACTGTATTCACAAATATGATGAAGATTAGAATTTTAAACATTTCATTTCTAAAACGGAACCCCAAAAAGCTAAGAATGTGCAAAGTTCATACCTTGGCGTGACGTGTTTGTTAAATAAACACCGTTAAAAGGCTAATTTCGTTGCCCTTGTTCAGACATGTTGTAAAGTTTAAAAAGCGTGTTAACATAAAAGTTAACTCGTTTGATATTAGCGTAAGCATGTTCCAAGCTGTCCGATGCATTGAAACATGTTTAATTAAAAGATGCCAATATAAAGTTTAAGGGGATATAATTCGGAGCGCGATCCATAAAAACGTACTATGGTGATATTTTCAATACTAACCGATTAAAGTCAATGCAATTTTGCAGAAACAATCTAGAAACAGATCTCTATGTTTGTATGGAGTCAGATTTTCGTTAAAATTTACAGTTTCAATGCTAGGATTAATTAATTTAAAATTTGTATGGAAATCTTTGAGGCACTGTAACTTTAAAACTATAAATTTTAACGAAAATCTGACTCCATAAAAGCATAGAGATTTGTTTCTAGATTTTTTCTGCAAAATTTTATTGACTTTAATTGGTTAGTATTGAAAATATCACCATAGTAGGTTTGTATGGAACGTGCTCCGAATTATATCCTCTTAATATAAACAGGGTGTAAACTTAAATGCGTTATACAAGGTATTACAAAAATACAAATAAACATTTAAGGGGGTGGTTTAGACTATCAAACTGAACAACTTTCACTATTGGACGAACATCGAAATCGCGAAAAAAAAACTGATTTTCCATACTAAACAGCAAATCTACTAGAGCTAAATGTATGGGACAGCTGATTTATTTTTTCGTGATTTCGATGTTGGCCCCTTAGTGAAAGTTGTTCAGTTTGATGGTCTAATCAACCCCCTTAAAAGTTTTGAATTTTTATTTTTAGTTTTGTAACACCTAGTATAATTAATATATTTTTCGGACCATCAAATTGAACAAGAGATCTGAAATCGCGACATAAACTTTGGTTTTTCCATATAAAATTTCAATGGTCACCCGACCCAAATGTCCATACATTTTACAGCAGACTTTTTATTGGTGTTTTTAATGTTGGCCCCATATTGAAAGTTTAGTTTGATAGTCTGAAGCACCCTTTGTAAGTAGGTAACGCATTAAAGTTTATACCCTGTATACCCAAGGCTTAGTTTTCATTGGGAGAAGTGACTGTGATTCGTGCGTGAGAATGCTGATATCTCATAGCCAAATTCAGGAAGTTAAGTTTTAATCTAATATTCTTCTCCTTTTCATGTCAATGGTATTTCAGTTGAGTTAACCAACATGGAAAGATAATTAATGTACGAATACAGCCAGTTATTTCAGACGAAGCTCATTCATCTCTTCCATCTAAATCCGCCCATTCAAATAAATTCATAAACTCCATTACAACAGAAATCAATTTCCAATAATTCTTTTTTCCTCCAGTTCCAAACGGTAAGGGCGTTCACCGATTCGTCATTTAAATACAAAGAAACCAATAATTCCTTCCGCAACATACGTTTGGATAACAAAGAAGAAATTAATTATTTTACGCCCAAAACTGGAATGAAACGACATAAAAACCCTTCGTTTTTGGGGGAGGACGGGATAATTTGTTAGGTTTTCTGTTATGAGAGGTAGCGGGAATAATCTAGGATACTGGTGCACTACAGATCAAGTGGATTGTTTACACAGTACGAGCTGCTGACTTGAGATTAGACAGATACTGTTATCATTAACTTCCATGTCAGTACCTTAACTTGCCTCAGTTGGGCACACAACAAGAGTAGCTGATATTGTGAGTCCACAGCAACTATCCAAGACATTAGTTAAGTTCAAACTGATCTTTCGCATAACCGAGCGAGAGACACGCGAGCTTGCTGCCTTGTGCCTGGATTGGGGAAGGGGAAGGCGAATGGCGAGTAAGAAACACTACTACTACTACTTACTACAGGTCTAACCTAATTCCTGAATGAACTAAATCAAACGACCTAAGAGCAACGCAAGAATTTGGGTGTGAGCTACTGACCCATAATATAATGAAATCACACAGTTATTGATCAGGCTAGCGCATCGTACGCTAGCTCACATGGTGTAAATAAGTCATATAGGTCGCCTAATCAGATTCTTGAAATAAAAGTTTGTAAACAGACAAATTGTAGAAAGTCTTGGCAAAAAGCTTCAAAAATAGTATTTATCGAACAGGGTAGAGTATCGAATATGTAGAAAGAACAGAAAACCCCAGTAACTTCCTTGAGTGCATAATTATGTTTGTTCAGCTGATTGCATTTATTTTATAATAAAACTTTAAACTTTTGCCGTGGTGGTCCAGTAACCTTGCCTGCGGTGCAGGAGGCGATGGTTCGACCCCCGTCCAGTCCAACTCGTACCAATGAGTTTTTCGGAATTTATGTACGATTTGTGGCTGGCTTTTCGGTGAAGGAAAATATCTTGAGGAAACCGGCTTGCTTCAATAACGAGGCATAGATTGTACCCACTGTCCATTACAAGTGGCGGCGAGCTCTTTAATTTTTACATTTTTGCAAATTAATCTTTACATGAAAGGGCCGGCGCTTTTGTTTATAATATACACCAATAGTACTAAGATATTTTAATCCGACGAGAATACTTCTCTCTAGCTACATACATATATGTATACCGAACCACTTCTAATTACCGAAGGACGAAATCGCCCACATATCCCTTATCTCAAAATTTTGAACCCTTTTTACTTACAATGCCACCCTCACCTAATCTATAGGTACATACTTACATACCCAACAAAATTATAAAAGGGTAAATAAAACAGAAAGCTTACACAAGTCATAAATTTGATTTATAGAGATTAAAAAAGGCGCTTCTGAAACAGCTCGAACGAAAATTTTCGGTGGGACGCATCAGGAGACGAGTGTAGAGTCAGCAGGCAAAATTCATTAGGGGCTATTGTTATCACCGATACCCTTGTCCTCTGTACCGTAGGTAATCCCAGCAACGGCCTATTCCAAGGTGCGTACTCCTTAAGGCCTCTTCCTCTAATTTTGCGGGCAGCGGGGCGGCGGCGGCGGCGGCGGGATCTTATGCGTAAAATCAAATGGACCGGCGAAACAGCGGCGTGGCAGGCGTATTTTACGCATAAGATCCCGCCGCCGCCGCCGCCGCCCCGCTGCCCGCAAAATTCGAGGCAGAGGCCTAAGGGTTCTCATAGGCCGGTTGCGTTCACTGGCGAGTGCGGATTCCTTGAAGATGTTTACCACATTCTCATGGAGTGTGTCCGGAACGAAGCAGAGAGGTAAAAGTTTCTATACTGTAGCAACTTTAATTTAGAGGTAGGCCATTGTAATAGTGTTCTGACTGAGCCCATATCGGGAACAGCCAGACAACTTTACAAAATGGTTCAGGTGGAGATGAGGCGAAGAACTTTAGTTGACTAATAATGTATACGTTGTATAGTAGCTGTAACCTCCTCAAAATTAAAATAATAAAGAGTTAAAAAAAGAAGTTAATTTACTGGTTAAGTTAGGTTAGGTTGGACTAACGAATTTTTTTTTAATTGTGTACCTCCAGGCCATCTTCATTAGACCAGGAAGTCTGATGAAGCGTTTCGGAGATATTATTGACATTGGAACCGCTCAACGGAATGATAGAAAAATTTGTTAATTATCAGCTATAAGGGATTTATTAATCAATTTTGTTTGGAGATGATGTCTGATGTAGTCTTTTGTAATTGTTTGGTTTTTATTTACATGTCAAGACAATCTTTCTAGGATACGTAACAATCAATCAATAACACTAGAATATTCGTAAATAGAAAATTTATTTCAAAATTCAATAAAATAGAGTCGAGAGTTGTAGAGAGGTAAGGACACTCAATCAGATGTTTCAGGTTTGAACTCTGCTATTGCTATTTAAAAATGAGTTTTTTTAACTTATGTACGTAAAACCTATTGTTCTCAAACGTTGATTGACTCAAACTGATTTTATATTTAAAATAAATATGTTGGACATTGTCACAAAAATTATGTATTATACATTATACTAGCTGTTGCCCGCGACTCCGTCTGCGTAAACCTTAAAAAAGTATCCTATGTGTTAATCCAGATCATATTCTATCTGTGTGCCAAATTTCATTAAAATCCATTCAGTAGTTTTTACGTGAAAGAGTAACAAACATCCATCCATACTTACAAACTTTCGCGTTTATAATATTAGTAGGATTGTTTTTAAATTTCAATATTAAATGTTTCTGCTGACGCTCCGCATGTCAGTGACTGTCGATGGCCCGCGTGTCGGAGGGGGTGCCGTAAGAAAATTTACAAGCGCCGCCGTATTTCACCTCGCTTTTTGTGCTAATCTACCCTCTTAATGCGTCGCTTTGTTTACCTGCTGACCCTACTGATGTTGGGATGTTTCTGGGTTGTTGGGTGGCCATTCGAGGACATAGAAACATTATGAGTATTATGATATTTTGATTTCATACAGGGTGTAATAAAAAACATCCACGTTTCACTAGTAGTACCGAAACTTCTGTCCAGTGTGACGGGGAGTGAGCCCGTCGCCTCTTGTAATGGACACTGGGTACAATACATGCCTCGAAATTGAAGCATGCAGGTTTCCTCACGATGTTTGTTGTGTGTGTTCTCGTGGATGTTCTGAGTTTTCAGAATATCTCTGACTGCCCCCTCGGGGAATATAGTCGTGAGCATATGCTTATGATTATATACCAAAAATACCCTAGTAATACTTAAAGTAGAGGTTTAGATAATAATACTGAACAACTTTCACTATCTAGTCAGCATCAAGAAAAAAAACCGCTGTTTCATACAAAACTGTAGTACCTACCGACTCGGCTCAAATGTATGAGGACATCTCTTTTTTTCGACGTTGTCTCCATAGGGAAAGTTGTTCAGTTTGATGGTCTAATCAGAACCACTCCTTTCAATATTACTAGGGTGTTTTATTTACACTTTGCATACAAGATTTACTTTAGAAATGTGTCGACAAATTTTTAGGGGTGGCTCATCAAACTGAACAACCTTCACTATAGGAGTAAACATGAAATTGCAAAAACAAAATCTGTACCTAATGGAACAGCAGATTTTTTTCAGTCTTCGGGTTTGCTCCCATGGAAAATTTTGTGGTCAGTTTGATGGTCTGAACCACCATTAATGTCTCGACTCATTTCAATTACACCCTGTAGACTAAAATGGTTGATTATTATTAAATTTATTCAATATGCTACAAAATTAAAAACGTCACCTTCTTTTTTGGCTTCGACGTAGGTTTATAACTTAGACTACTTATATGCGGACCCGCCTCGCCTTAGCATTTCTCCTCTGCCAACGTGCAAGATCAAAAAATCTTACACATTTACATTCAATTTATACCTTATCACTAAACGCGACAGCCTATAATTGCGGAACAATAATTTCGAACTTATAACTTAGGAGTTCATACGACACTGTTTTTCATGATTTTTAACATTCAAAATTAGAATCTAAACTAATGGCATAAAATTCGAAGTTGCGTATCTCGTGCTACCTCGCCCCCCGCAAAAAGTGGCAGAAAATTTTGTTAGTAGAATTACACGCGTAACTATTCCTCATATAAGTAGTCTAAGGTATAAAAGCTTAAAAACTTGGAACCCATAACGAATTCAATCAAAAAAGATAGGAAGAGTGGAGAAGATGGTTTTCTTCGACTTAGGTAAGAATATTTCCGTACTTATTTTACAATAAGCTCAACATTGAAAGTTAGCCCCTTCGTTAGCCATAACTTTTCTGATAGAGAATTGTTTTATGAACACTCGATAGATGGAGCTACTTGTAGCTTTGGAAAGTTATTATGAAGTTTTTGTTGTATCTGTGGTTGCAAAAAACTTTGGTTTATTTACAACAGTTTAACCTTTATAGGTATCCTGAAATGTATTAGGTAGTTTAACCTTTCATCATTGTCGCTGAAAAGAAATTTCTTCTATACAATTTTAAAGGAAGAGGAATATCATAATTAATTTGAAACTCTACATTAACATACGAGTAATATCGTAAAAAATAAACCCATTAATTAAAGGGTGTAACAAAACTACCTAGTAATATTGAAAAGGGCGGTTTAGACCATCAAACTGAACAACTTTTACGAGGGAGCCGCCTCCGAAATCACGATAAAAAAATCTGGCATATATGGGCATTTGAGTCAAGTAGAATACTGCCGTGTTTGACACCCTGTATAAAATGAACATAAGGGTACAAATGATGGACCTATATTCTAAGTTTTTCTTTTACTTTCAGTTCAGCACTTAATGGAACAGAGAAAGATTCCCGAGAAATGGGAAACATCCACAGTTTTATATTTTTAGTGTATTATAAAGAGTTAAGGCTTACATAAATACAATGTGTTAATGAATAAGCGCAAAACCTCATACACCCCAGCTGATTTATACCTAAGTAATTATATTAAAACAATAATTTCAATATTTTGATGGTTAAATTTATGGTTATTCGCATTTTAAGTTTTGAGGCAAAAATGATTTGTTATCATTTCAGTAATGAATGAAAGTGCTAGCGTGCTCATGTATACATTTTAAGAATCTTGTTTTGGTAGTAAGTAGGGTGAGTGTGCCCGTGCGGTGGGATGAGATCGAGTTCAGAAAATTTTAAATTTTACAAACAAATTATTTAATGTTTTGAAAAAAATTACCTATGTTGAAAACATGATAATTTGATTCTGCTCTCGATTCTAAACAAACTACTTTCTAGTTTTGCGTTAATTCATTAACAAGTTGTATACCAAAAACAGAAATGGTAAAATATGCACAAATCATTTATTTATTGCAAATCAAAAGTTCACTTTTCAAATTCCGCGCCAAAACGCTCACTGCAATGACGTGACGTCACTCCTTTTCATGACGCGTGAAGCTCATCACAAATCATCCGATTATTTTTTTTGCCGTACTGTTCTAACTTTGTGTTTGAAATTACGTTCCGATCCACGTACTTATAATTGAAATATTACGTAAAAAATAAAAACTTTAAAATAAATCTTTTAGTAATGTTCTAATATTATTGAATTATTAAGATACATTCTCATTATAATTTTGGTGCAAGTTCCCCATTAAAAGAAAGAACCTAAATCCAATGGATAATACACCATATGTGTGCAAATGAGGTCCATAATAGAAAATAAAAGTTGTCCAATAGTGCAGATACCCTGAACTTACGAGTTCAACTCAGTTTTCGATTTGGCAAGCTTCGTTGCAATACTGTTGTTTCTGCCTTGAGTTGAATCTAACTAATATTCGCTATTGTTTATCTATTTTCTTTGCAAAAAAAATAATTTAACGATCTATCTACATAATATTTATTTAAAAATTATTGTGTCGTGAAAAAAACCTGCAAATTTTAGGTTCCTCTTTTATTTTTAAATTCTAAATATTTTTGGGGCTTTTGCGGTAGGGTCTTCAACTCTGCCATAAATGATCTCTGGAATTGACTCTATAATAGCCATGCTTTTTCTCATACTGTATAATATACAACGTGTTAATGAATTAACGCAAAACTAGAAAGTCGTTTGTTTAGAATCGAGAGCAGATTTTTTTCAAAATGTTAAATAATTTGTATGTAGAATTTAAATTTTACTGAACTCGATCTCAACCCACCGCTCGGGCATTCTCACCTTACTTACTACCAAAACAGGGTTCTTAAAAGGTATCCATGAGCACGTTAGCGCTTTCATTCATTGCTGAAATGATAACAAATCATTTTTGCATGAAAACTTAAAATGCAAATAACTTTAAATTGTAACTATCAAAATAATGAAATTATTGTTTCAATCGAATTATTTTGTTATAAATCAGTTGGGGTGTATGAGGGTTTACGCTTATTCATTAACACGTTGTATACCTGACCGAACAAAAAAGATCAGCTGTTCCATACATTTGAATCGAATATGTATTGCAGTTTAGTATGGGACAGCTGATATTTTTTTTGTTCTGACAGGTTTTGCTCCCATAGTAAAAGAGAGTATGTGATTTAAAGGTTAATGATACTTTTCCTTACACCTTGTATATGCTATGCACTGCTAGTGCATCTGTGTTTACACAAATGCACATAAAAATATTCCGTGTACCTGATTGCTTTTCTAATAAAATCAGTCGTAGCCGAAATCGTCTTTCACGGCGCGGTTAAAAAACTGTTGTTAGTTATTAGTATCTGAAACCCCTGAAAAGGTTCACTGTCGTGAGGAAAAACAATTGTGTGTAGCTGTAGATATGGCCGGTACGGTTGTCAGTATCTGAAAGCGGACAGACACGGATCAATGGCGTACAATCCGGACAATATAATTTTACGACAGTCCCGGACTCGAGCTGTAAGCAGTTCTCGTAAATAGTCGGGGGCTACTGTATAGTTGTACTGGATGTGGTAATGATATAATATGACTGGATGAGTTGGTAACTTAATAAATCGACACACAGCGACCAACGGCGACAGCGATCGATTTTATGCAGCGTGAATTTATTAGCTCTAATTTCACAAAAACGTCAATTTATGCAGTTTATTAAAGAATCATGAACTTTTAACTCCATAGCTCTGGGTTCTACTCCGTGCACAAGATAGAAAAACTCAAGTAGGACACCTCGTTTTTTTTTTACTTTTACTGACTTGATTAACTTTGATGTTCTTGAACGGTGTTGGAATATATCGTGAAGCCTGTATGGTGAATTCTACGAATCAGCATTGATGCGTGGTGACCTGCCCATCCCATATATATCATACACCCAAATCAATGAGGGTAGGTCTGTGCGACGTAGTCCGGGGACAAAGGCATTGTTTATCTGTACAACGAGCAAAGTTCAAACTACTTTCTAGAATCATTAAATGTCCTTTCAGTGAGCGTAGCGAGGTCAGTTGTGAATTGAATATCATTTTTTAGAGAGCGTAGTGTATCAGTACAACTGAGCGTAGTAAAATAACTTTCTAGAGCCACATCTAGTGTCTTTACATCTACACCTGCACATTAATGCAGTAGGGTACTATATGTAACTATTAAGGGGTGAGTTGTGGATTTGTTTTGCTGGTCCGATGGCTGAAAATATTAAAATTACACAAGTTTCAGACTTACTGTCGTTTCGTTAGAAACTTTGACACAGTTTTTGTTTAAAGAATTTTTCAGTTCATTTTATGAAACAAACTCCTAAAACGGTTAGTTACACTTCAGTAATTGTAGCTACTAACGTACCTGATTTGATTATGATCTTAGTCAATTTCAAATACAGCCACAGCTTATAAAAGCTCTTGTAGTTGCCCGCGACATCGTCTGCGTTGACTTTTGTAAGTATGCTATGTATTAATCCAGAATATATTCTATCAGCTTGTGAAATTTTATCCAAATCTGTTCAGCTGTTTATGCGTGATTGAGACACAAATAATTAAACTTCATCGCAAACGTTACCTTTTATAAATGAATGAACTTAATATTCACGACAAAAAACAATTTTTACACGAGACCGACTTACACTTGGCCGGTTTTTATTATTTGTTGTTATAATGTAGAGTTTGCTCACACCAAGTTTGACTCTTGTACGTATTTTTAAGATGAAGAAGAAAAAACGATGATAAAAACTAGTTTCTTGTATGAGGACCCCCCGTAATTTTTAAATTTTTGTCATTTTTATTATTTGTTAACAAATCCGCCGTAACATCGCATAGTCTGTGAAAATTTCAACTGTCTAGCTCTAGCAATTACGGTTCCAAAGTTACAGCCATAAATAGGTAGGACGGACGGACGGACAACGTAGGATTAGTAATAGGGTCGGGTTTTTACCCTTTGGGTACGGAACCCTAAACTAAAACCCGGAAAAAGTTAAAGAGGTAAAGATTGAGTAAGGTAGAGGCAGGTAAGTAGATATACAGATTTTGAAACACGAATGCACTTTCATCTACTGAAACTTTCAACTATTATTGATTATAAACATGTTACAACCATTTGGTGCTATTTCGAATCAAATAAAACTGAAACAGGAACAGAACAGGAGGTTGAAATTGGAACAGGGTGAGTCATCGTATGAATTCAAGTTGTAATGCTCGACTTACGTGTTGGTTAGTTTGTAATAACTTCCAGAAGATGGCGCTCACGTCCCCTTAAGACGCAATAGATTGAAATTTCGTTCTCTGGCTAGTGGACTCGGTAGCGAAATTGGATAACGCACTTCCCTGGTTTGGAAGAGTGCGGGTTCAAGTCCCGCCCGAGACAAATTTTTCAATCGTTAATTTGATGCTGAAACTTTATCACCCTTATCCTAGCACTGTCCAGTTTCATCAGATTTAGGAGGATTAATCTGATGAAACTGGACAGTGCTAGGATCAGAGGCGAGATCTGATGCGATAACTATAGCCACGTGATGTGGGTATTAGAGATGGTGACGATGCCTAATGAGATCAGTCACCTCGCATAACACCCTGGGTTGATGCTATTTTATCTTAGCTGGACACCACACGGTGTTTGTGTGGAATCTACCTAATAATTATGAGATTGTAGCATTTCACTTTTAACAACATTATGAAGATAAAATTATAGTCTTTGAAGCCGAAAAAGTGTTCCTACCATTTTTACCCAACTGTGTCAGAAAGAGGGTAATGTTTTAGTGCTTATTACGAGGCTATAATTTGGAGCGCGTTACTAGCGCGACTACTAACATATTAAAGTCAATGAAAATTTTCAGAAACAATATAGAAACTAATCTCTATGCTTCTATTGTGTCAGATTTTTGTTAAAATATACAGTACTAGGATTAATTTAAGATTTGTATGGAAATCTTTGGGGCACTGTAACTTTAAAACTATACATTTTAACGAAAATCTGACACAATGCAAGCATAGAGATTAATTTCTAGATTGTTTTTGAAAATTATCATTTACTTTAAAAATAAAACCTGACTTCGTTTGTATGGAGAGCGCTCCGAAATTTATTTGAGATGAGATGGTGTCATAATAGACTCATGCTTCATAAGCATATGCTCACGACTATGTTCCCCGAGGGGGTAGTCAGAGATATTCTGAAGCCTCAGAACATCCACGTTCATGCTTCAGCATTTCATAATTTAACTTAAAATAACTATGACCTACAAACAAGAAGTTTAAAATACTTGCTTACAAAGAAAAATTCTACTGACTGACTGTCGAACTAAACAGTTCAGTAGTGAACGAATGAATGATATTGAGTGAAGATAGAGCAATGGATGACAAGAGAGGCGAAGGTGGCAGATTGTGTCACACACCCCCTTTGTTAAGGCTAAGCGTGGTTATTATTCATTTGCTGTGGAGTATTGGTATGTAGTACTTGATATTATTTTTTATATTGTGGTAGTGGTGAGGAAAAAACTATAAACTAACGACTGATGAGCTGATAAACCATATTACAACGAATTAACACTCAGTTCCAGAAACGCTCATAAAAGTTAAATCTCTTGCTGTCACTTTTTGGCTTTTTGTCGTAGTAAAAGCTAGCAAGAGATTTAATGAAGGATTAACTTTAATGAGCGATTTTGCAACTGACGGTTAGTCAGGTTATTTTTCTGACACTTTTTGCGGGGAACGAGGTAGCATGAAATCCGCAATTATAGATTTTATTCCATTACTTTAGATTCGCATTTTATTTATTGTTTAAAATAGTCTCATGTGACCCCACATGCAAAGTTATTGTTCCGCATTTACAGGCTGTCTCGTTTAGTGACAAGGTTTGACACATGATTAATTGGTCTTTTATGTGGCAGAGGGGAAACGCTAAGGTGAGGCTGGTTCCTATTATAATAATATGGTCTAAGCTAGCACGGCATTTCTGCCAATGTCGTGTATGTACTCCCAACACTTACAAAGGAGTATCGTAATATAAAGAATGTTTTTATGAACATAATGACATTGTAGCTAATACATACTAAATTGTGGAGCCCCATGGCAAGTCGCAAACCGCAAAGTCCGCAAACCCACTCACTTGAAAAATCCGCCTTTTCATACATTTTAGACCAAATTCACTAAGGCTATTATTTTGTTAGAACTTGTCCGTCTCAGCACGTTTAGTATGGCACCAAAGCTTTAGGGCCCTTTTCCTTGGTTTTATTAAGATTTGAAAAATTTGCCTTTTCATACATTTTTGATATTAATAAAACGTACAGCTACAGCTTTCATGCCATAATAACAAATGCTTAGACGGACAAGTTTTAACAGAATATAGTATTCATTTTTAAGAAACATCATTATGAAACGCGGATGATATCTTTTGTATTGTATGTCTTCTCCTTAACGCAATTGCAGTGGATCCAAGACGGACAGTCGAGGGGGGCAGGTGAGTTCAAACGTCATCGATCGCACGGAGGGGGGGTCCAATCGACTCTTA
Source organism: Agonopterix alstromeriana (assembly GCA_963924505.1). Classification (NCBI taxonomy): domain Eukaryota; kingdom Metazoa; phylum Arthropoda; class Insecta; order Lepidoptera; family Depressariidae; genus Agonopterix; species Agonopterix alstromeriana. Next base: position 1,431,196 of record OZ004669.1, on the reverse strand, counting down.
CATCTGACTGTTACCGATTATATGGATACCTATTCTTTCCTGGGGTTCTGGAATGGAAAATAATTAGTATGATGTCGTTTTTAAACAAACTCTCTTGCAAACTAGTTGAAGGGAATATAATTCGGAGCGCGCTCCATACAAAAGTCAATATTTTCAATACTCACTAATTAAAGTTAATTAAATTTTTCTGAAACAATCTAGAAACTAATCTCGATGTTTGTATGAAGTAAGATTTTCGTAAAAATGTAGGTATAGTTTTAAAGTAACATTGCCTCAAAGATTTCCATACAAATCTTAATTTAATCCTAGCACTGAAAGTGTAAATTTTAACGAAAAACTGACTTCATACAAACAGAGATTAGTTTCTAGATTGTTTCTGAAAAATTTTCATGACTTTAATTGTTTAGTAAAATATTGAAAATATCACCAGAGTTCGTTTGTATGCAGCGCGCTTTTACGCATTCGGAATAAACTCCTCTTAAGTAACAACTTTCATTATGGAGCAATTTCAGATAGCGTCATATTATTAACACTCGACAGAAGAATTTTTTTCGCGATTTTGATGTTAGCCCTATAGAGGAATTTGTTCAGTTTGATGGTGTGATCATCCTCATAAAAATCCATCAGCATATTAAGAAAGACCATTATTGTAATATACCTATTTAATATGCTGACACTTTTTAAGTGATTAACTTTCTCTAAAAAAATCTGCATATTTGAAAAATTTGCAGATTTTGTATATATGGAGCATACAAAAATGGAAACCTACTCGAGTCAAATGTATGGGACGGCTGATTTCTTTTTTGTGAACTCGATGTTGGTCCCATAGAGAAAGTTGTTTAGTTTGACACTCTGATCATCCCCTTAAAAATTTCAGCATATTGTCACATTAAGAAGGGGTTCCATGAACAACTGACTGTGATAATAGCGAAACATTTCAGATGACACCTGAAGGAATACTCGTGTAAGAGACACTGAGAAAAAAATGCTACGTATTCGTAGCCCGTCGCAGGTTATACGTAGCCCGTCGCAGCTTATACGTAGCCCATCGCAGCTAACGTACCACGTAGCTTACGACGCGATACTGATTACGAGTGTTGCATCATTATTTAAGGTGTCTTGTACAATGAAGCTTCATTGTGAAGCTACGTGGTACGTAAGCTGCGACGGGCTACGTATTAGTAGCATTTTTTCTCAGTGTTTGAGACGCATCTGAGCTAAACCTATTCGGAGACGTACTCGATGTACTCGATCGAACCCCCTCTCTGTTACGTGAGATTACTGAGACAGTATAAGCAATGATGCAGTCCTATCGTACCCTTACTGTCTCAGTATTGCATGTGCTTAGGTACTTCTTTTGTCAGTGTGAGACCGTTTGAATAAAGTGTCCAGAGATATATGTACTGGTCCGCTTTACAAAGTGAGACCAGCAAGGCTCTTCTTTATCGTACCTGCTTAACCAAAATAGCTTCAGAATAAAGTTCTAAAGTCAAACACTCCCGATCGACTCGTATGTTCAAAACCATAGAGTATTCGATAGAAAACGTTCAAAGGCTATCAAAACGAATATCTCACGTAGGTGTCCGGTAAATGCACCCATCTGGGGGACAGAAGCCGCTAATATTTCAAGCGCGACGACTGTCCGATGTGGTAAAGTTGTGTAAGTTGGGAAACTGTTATTTTTGGGTAAAATATTTTTCTCAGATCTCTTGCTTCTGACATGAAGGCAGCTACAACCACCGTTTTGTTGTAGATGGTACTATTTTAGCACATTGAAGGCTTCTGATTTTGTGTTGTCATTGAAACTATAAGGTATACTTATCAGCTCAGGTTGTAACCTTAGTGGAAGCGCTGCTTTTGAAAAAAAAAAAATTATTTCCATACTCTATGCCTTAACTTTACGCTATTACGTGATTTTCCCTTTATTGGACTTGTAAGTAATTTGGAAATGATTATATTACTAGACATTGTCAATTTAAAACTGTGTTACAAATAACACGCATGGTTCCACCATAACTCTCTCTATTCGAACAATTACTAATACACATACATATATAAACTCACGACCGTAATCCCTTTTGGGATGGTCTGCTACAAATACCAACATTCTGTTTAAGAATGTAGTTGTAGCAATGCTCATATTTTATTTTCAATGTGGTATGACGTGGTGTGGTGTTAGGTGGCTAGCCTGTCACCTACATAAACACTGCATAAGAAACCTTTAATCCCTTAGTCGCCTCGTACCCATGGGAAGAATTTGAGTTGTCTTTGGTAATTACGGTGGTAATTGGTAATAGTGTTCCGTATAAGCCGCATTGTCTTTGGACCTTAAGAATTTAATTATTTTAACTTTTTCGTCCTTAGTGGATAATAATATTGTCTGTTTTAATATGACCAGCTTTGACTATCATCCAAAAATGCGATTTTCTTACTTACAACCCATTGCCAACGTACTACGCCAGGTCAGCCGAGATAGCGTTTTCGAACCTGCGGTCGCGGTTGAAATATGCAGAGGTGGTATTGAGAGAAGCTGTACAAAGGAGCTATAAGACAGTCCTCGTGGACACTGTATGCAGGTGCCATGCTGGGCTTGTGTCCTGTGTTCTGCACGACACGATACTCTATCATACGTCATCTGAAATAAAATGATTTTAAGTTAGGAAAGTGGATTCAAATATGCAGAGGTGGTATTGAAATAAGCCGCAGAAAGGAGCTATAGGACATTGCATTTCATCTGTTTTCTGTTCCACACAGCACAAAACATTTTCTTAAGTAACTAGTAATAAATAACAATTTTGTAACGCAAGAATTTTAAATATGCAATGGTATTGAGAGAAGCTTTAAGACTTATCTTATAGACATGGCAGGTAAGTACTAAGGTTTTCTTGTAATCCGTGTCCTTTACAGTCACACGAAAATTTACCTAACGTAATCAGCACTAAATTTTTAAGGAGATGATCAGACCGTCAAACTGAACAACTTTCTCTGTGGGACCAAAATCTAAATCGCGAAAAAAAAATCAGCTGTCCCACATTTGGCTCGAGTAGGTTTGCAGTTTTGTATGGGGCAACTGATTTTTATTTCGTGATTTCGATGTTGCAATAGACAAAGTTATTCAATGTGATTGTCTGATCATCTTCTTAAAAAGTGTCAGCATATTAAGAAGGACCCTGTATACACTTTCATTCGTTGCTGAAATAATAACAAATCTTTTTGCATGAAATTTTAAAATACGTATAACTAATTCATAAAATAATTTAATTATTGTTTCAATGAAATTATTTCGTTAAAAATCAGTTAGTGTGTATGCGGTTTTGCGCTTATTCATTGACACGTTGTATAACCTACATACTGGTGGTGATTTTGTGTACAGTAAGAGAGTGTGAATATAGGTGGTATTAAGGGCCTATGTCGAAAAATAATTGAAGCGAAATGGGCGTGTGATAAATTATATTACTGCCTGATGCGAGAGAAAGAGACAGGGCGGCGCGCGCGCCTGAAACGACGCAAGCATAAAACAAACTTTATTTAATTGTAATTGTACTATTTATGTAAGTTCAATTCTGCGCTAATCAAAATTTATAAAAAATCTATCTCTTTTTTTTAAATCAAGCCTCTTGTTTCTAATATTCACCGTTTAGCACTTCCAAGCGTTTATCGATAAAGACGGAGGCTACTTTAGCTTGTTTTTCTATCGAGAAAATGTGTTTTAATCGTGTTTTGGCTCTAATCAAAACTTCAATTATATGTTCAATTTACACATATCCGCAAATCATACTCCTACTGTTAGTACTTCATGAGATATGATGCTTTGAAGAATCCTATTTTTTTCACATGGCCTCTTAATACACAACGGTATACAAAGGAGCTGTAAAACTGATACTAAAATTTAGTTTGAATTAGCTGCGTAACATCTGCAAGTAGCCCACCCAGTGGAAACACACACCCTCACAGACAGTTTTCAAAAGCCCTCCTCCGGGAGACACGTGTGCCCTCACAAAGTGACCGCTATTAAACATGCATTGCTGCTTAAGTAAGGTGTTAAGTCAAGTCGTAGCACTTTGACTCACTACGTGACACTCATTGCCTTTGAAATTAGATGATATTTGGTGAAGATTACTCTTGGAATGTACTTCTGTAACTAGCTATGAAAATTAATGTAAAATGGAATATAAATGTAAGAAGACCGATGAAATTGCGGAAGGCGTTTATTTCGGGTAAAAATGGACTACCATTGACTTCCCTTGGAGGTCGTATGAAATGACTATACTATCTTAAATTAATAGTTTTTGTGAGCTAGTCACTTATAACCGATTGATGTGTCCTGAAATCTGCGATATGCTATGAGAGTGCTGATAAATAAAACTGAATAACTTTTTAACTGTATGTATGCAAATTCCATTCTATTTATTTATTACATTATTATTTATTTTATTCTATTCTTAAATTACTACGATACAGATTGTTAGGTAATTGATAATTGTAGATGTAATTATACCGTATGCAACTGGGATGCAACTGTGTGATAAAGTTTGCCAAAATTCACGTTGATGATGTCACGGAAAAAAGCCATAGTTTGTGCATAGCTTACAAAATAATTATCTTTCACTGTATTCATTAATCTTAGTAGTTATTTTATTACACAAAAGACGATAAAAAAGATAAAGATAAAGATGCATTTATTTGTATGACATGCGTAGTTTTACAAGCAGGTGTTACAATAATTATTATGTCCTACATGTCTTACCTTACGGCTTACAAATTATTATTATGATAATGTCAGAGATGCTAATTCCAGTATTAAATTAACTCATTACAATATCTTACACTACTTAATTATCATCATGTTGTCATTATGTTTTCCCCATCCTCATTAAAGACCCATGTCTGATAATGCACATGTATGTACGTAGGTCCTACATTTGTTACATCACAACATTCCTCAAAACCAGCTAATTCTGCAGCACCAGCTAATTAAAGGGATGTTTTGTCTGTCTCTTAAATACGTCCCTAACGAGAATATTTTCCACATTCTAAAGTAACATGAGTGCACACAACATGGAGCAGCCGTCACGCGCCGCTAACTCGCACTAAAGTTGAAAATGAGCGCCGTATCACTTGCAACACCCATACTTTGGGTAGAGGGTGTTCGAGATATCACTGAGACATTATAATTATTAAGAAAATGCATACAGTACATACTTTATACCGATTACAAAACGTGCAAGAACATCGTGAGGAAACGCTGATGCAGAAATTCTGATGCGTATGTGAAGTTCACTAGTCCGTGTTAGGCTCGCGCGATAGGCTTTCGCACCCTGAGGGTAATAACTTTAGCTTAAGGATTTATATTGTAATAGTTATTAAGTCGTGTTATGTTGTAGAGTTTCTGGCCGCATCTTCTCTACAGCGACAACACGTTCCGACGCGGTGGTAGCTTTAAAAAAAGATTTGATGTTTGATAAGTGTGCTGAAAGCTCCTATTTTGAATAAATTATATTGACTTTGACTTTGACTTTGACTTTGGTAGACCTGCACGTCTAGTATGATTTCTCTACACGCGCGGGACGTGCCTTCGCTGCATAGAAAATAACCTGTTCTCGCGCTTTTCGGAGAGCGAAAGCCGCGCTTGCCGCGACTTGTAGTATGGGAAAAAGCCGAGACGCGCACAAGTAGAGAAATCATGCTAGACATGCTGTGATCTACAGTGGAACGTTTATAGGCTAATGATGATGATGATATATACACGAGCGAGGTGTAAATATAGGTACCGGGTACGTCTAATGACCGGCTTTAAACACCACTAATCCGGACTATTGTCGTAAAAGGCCACTAATCTTAACAGGTATTGTCAAGATTTAAGATGCCCACACTTCGGATAGAGTCACTGCATCCAACTGATCGTTGCAGTTCCTTTTTCCATGACTTCTGATGAGAGAACGCACCTGTGTTTATAGAATATTCAAGCACTTAAAATTTCATGCGTACCCGACGTGTTAAATAAATAAGCAGTGAATCATAAGAGAAGATCTGTTGCCTGCGTCAGCGCCAGGCTGACGATGATAGTGATGATGATGATGATTATAATTATGCATACAGTTTTTTTTGAGTAAGATACAACCTAATTAAAGATGTTTCCTAACCAGAAATTAAACAACAAAACTTCAGTCTACAAAACACCCTATGTACTTCTTGCTGTACATCCACAGACAGAGTTGCCAGGCGAAAAAATTAAAATAAACAATGGCAACACTCGTCCTACACCCAGGGGCGGTCTGTAATAACCCCTTTGTCCTAAGATTAGCTCGTAAGAAAGCCTTTCAAGCTCTCTGAGAGCTGACTGCTGAATTAGTGGTAGATTTTTTGTTGTTAGTAAAAAATAGTGATGTACACAGCAGGACAAAGACTTGATTTTCAAAGAACTGAGTAATTTCGTGCTACCCTATTTTCCGTTCTTTTTTTAAATTTGACAGAAGTTTTCACAGTCCGTGTACGGTTATACTAGCTGTTGCCCGCGACACCGTCTGTGTAGACCATAAAAAAATATCCTATGTGTTAATCCAGATCATATTCTATATGTGTGCCAAATTTCATTAAAATACATTCTGTAGTTTTTACGTGAAATAGTAACAAACATCCATCCATACTTACAAACTTTCGCGTTTATAATATTTGTAGGATTTTGTTTAGGTATTGTCCGGCTTAGTATAGTACAAGTCTAGACGAGTGTCGTAAGAAGCAACGGCGATATCTCGCTCACACCGCGCATCAGTTTCCGGTTCCACCATGTTCAGAAAAGCACCGACAAGAAATTCACCAAAACCATCTGTGTTTTCATCTTGCGCAAATACACTAAAATTATCCTGCTTTTGTAATAATATAGCCTATAGTGACGCTTATAAATAACCCGCTGACTGATTTTGTAAAAAAGAAAATATATTTAAGTTACAGTTTTTTCTTTAGAAGCTAGCGGGGGGGGGGGGGGGGTTACTTATTTAAGTTCTCTTCTCCCGTTGAGCTGGTTATGTTGAAAACGAGAAACAGGATCCGAGGTGTGGTCGGATGCAGTGATGCAATGAAAACGTGTATTTCAATATTTTACAGACAAAAAGAAGCGTTACACTAATATTTTATATAGTCCTTCCTTATAATATGCTGACAGTTATGTAACAGGAAGATTAGACCATCACACTGGACAATAAATCATCATGCTGTAAGTTCTCAACAAAGGTACGTAACTGCAAACTTACTCATATTTTTGTTATTCGCGATTTTGACATTGGTTCCAAAAATTTGATGGTCTGATCATGCTCTTAAAAACCGTCAGCATATTCAGAATTTTAAAACTTCACTTCAAATATTCAGAAGATCAAAATACCCCTAACAGTGACCTGAGCTCTGTCTTTTGTGAATGATAGAAGTGACGATCCACTTCTAAAATCAAGAACAAATTAATTACTCAAAAACCTTCCCAGTTCTAACCTTCCACAGTGAACCTTTTAAAAATAAATTCCCTCAAATCCCCGATACGAAGGAAAGCTAAAAGGAATTAATGCAAAACAAAAGTGCCGCTATCTCGATGGCTGGTGGGCGGAGAAGGTACTAAATTACTGGATGGGCGTCAACCTACAGCCGTGTATCAATCAGGAACCAACAGATTTATGGGACAGCTCTCTTCGAATCGTTAGCCTTAGCGACGAAAATGTGTTACTGTTATCCCGTCTTGCTTTCCACGTTTTTTCTGGGGGGTTAATTTTTGCGAAGGTCGGTGGTACATGGTTTTGAAATGTGATTGCTAAAGGTTTTGGGATTTAGTGGCTTCTGTGTTTTGGGACCATCTCAATTCTTCTCGTGGGTGAAGTTCAAGACGACTATGGGATTAAAGGTTTCTTATGCAGAGTTTATGTAGGCTAGCCACCTCTTAACAATTGACGCGTCATTCCATTCTGAAACTTAAATTTCTAAATGTGAGCATTGCTACAACTACATTCTTAAACAGAAAGTTGGTAGTTGTATTAATGTTTCTGTCCACTCATAAAGGGATTACTGTAGTGAGTTTATGTGTGTATGTATGTTTTATGATTTAGTTATAGGTCTTAATTAAAAGACGGAGAAGAGTTTAGTGCAGTGATTTTAAAAGGAAGATATTTTATTCCCAGATATCGTGTTGAAGGCAGCGTTTTGACCCATGCATCAGGTTCAATGAGTTTTAGAGAATATTAGTAAGTACGATTTATAACGCTATTGACTCTTTAGTTATGTTATAAAAAACAACTGCATATCTTCGGAGGTGGTAGAGATGAAACTACCTTTAAAACGGCCTCTTATCAAAAGACTGACCTAACCAAGCGACGAGTTTGAAATAAAATACTAGTAAAACAGCGGTCACCCATCCAAAGACTGATCGGACCTGACTGTCTACAATACCGAAGCTAAACTAAGCTAACCCCTCATTTGCATAGTGAAGCACGATTTTCAATAACATCACATTGAATCGGCATAAATTAATATCAGCATCAAAAACAAACCACCCCTATATTACCACCATTACATTACAATCAAAATCAACTTTGAAACTCAAATTATTTAACACAATTTTCAACCTTATTAATCTACGAAACAAACACAATTAAATTAATGTTTCATTTCACAAAATTAAAATAGCAGACATTGAAACCGATGTCACGTCAAAATGACGGGCACAGCGCACACTGAAAACTGAAAAGGAAATTAGCCACACCGTCCATTCGCATTTTTCCATTTGTGTCATCGCGACAACAACATAGTCGTACGTACAAAGCGTTCAACAATCAATGTTGAGTTTACAACTTCGATGTGGGAAAAGTTTTAGATGTGGCTATCAGAAAAGGACTAAGTAGATAACTTAAAACGAACTTATTCCGCTGGTTTGACGACATAAAGTGGACGACTGAAAACAGAGAGCGCCAATTTTTCCCGAATCTACGGACAGTAGCATAGCATATGCTCACGACTATACAGGGTCCTTCTTAATATGCTGACACTTTTTTAAAGGGATAATCAGACCGTCAAACTGAAGAACTTTCTCTATTGCTATCAGATTTCTACTGCAAGAATTTAAGGGGATATAATTCGGAGCGCGCTCCATACAAACGTACTATGGTGATATTTTCAATATTAATCATTTAAAGTCAATGAAATTTTGCTGAAATAATCTTGAAACAAATATCTATGCTTGTATGGAGTCAGATTTTCGTTAAAATATACAGTTTCAATGCTAGGATTAATTTAAGATTTGTATGGAAATCTTTGAGGCACTGTAACTTTAAAACTATACATTTTAACGAAAATATGACTCTATACAAGCATAGAAATTAGTTTCTAAATTGATTCTGAAAAATTGCATTGAGTCTAATTGGATATTATTGAAAATATCACCATAGTACGTTTGTATGGAGCGCCGAATTATATCCTCTTAAATTAGAACCGCGAAATTAAAAACCGCGTCGATACAAACTGTAGACAAAGTTCCAAGAGACACATTAAGAATTTTTTTTTAAATTGGTTTATTTTATGTGAAAACGTAATAACCTAAAAATAATCAAACGTATTCTTACTCTATTATTTGTATTGAATGTAAACAGCTGTCCATTACGTATATAGTCCACTCTCTCTCTCTTATTGTTATTTGTTTTATTGAGAGAATGCTTCAGTTCCCTGCATATAATGGAAACGAATGTTAAATAATAATAAATCTAGTAGTTCATGCCCAAAATTGGTTAATTCCAAGATGGACTATCTATCGTTTTCTCACATCAATGGTAGACACGTTGCAGGAGAAAATGAGAGAATTAATTTTTACGCGAATTTTATTTTTCTGTTTCTGAATTATTGTCAATCATTCGAGTTTATTTCGCAGATTTTCGTAAATTATGCCTCATTGTACAATTTTGTCCGTCAGTCAGTAAATTTTTTTTTGTGTAATGTGTCGAATACAGTGTTGTGGATGCAAAAGTATGGATTACAATTACATAATTTCAAGAATATTTTCAAGATATCGTATGTCATTTTTGTCTTCCTGCTTGGATCCGAGGGGGAGTTAGATTCCGAGGTCGAGGTGTTTCAGCCAGTCTTCCGCTGCCGAGGTTAGGCCTGTGGAGTTCTTCGATTCCACCGGGGAAACGGCGCAGAGTGCACTTATTTACCATATGAGAGAGGGTCTGGTCAGGTGCCCCGCAGTACTCAAGAAGGTACTTAATGGTAATTCCTTTTGTGCTTATACTATCCAAATCATAAGTTTGGGTGATTATTTCTCAATCACACTAAAGATAGAAGGTACCTACATAAGTCAATCATTCAATTATCCTTTATTACACACAACAACAAAACACACTTTTGAATAAAGATAAAGAACTACAAGTCGGTACAAATAAGGCGGACTTATTGCTAAAAAGCTATTTCTTCCAGACAACCATATGCAGTGAATCTGTACTATAACACTACAGTACACAATAGTAGTGTGTGCTTTAAACACATTGCAATTTATTAATACTCTTGTCCTTACCCTCCTGAATCTGATGGTTCTTCAACTGCCATGAATGATCTCTGGAATTGGGTCTCTATTAGCCATGCTTTTTTGCCAAAAAAGAGCTTTTAGCATATTGAAAGTTTCAAGATGAAATAACGTGTTAAGTTGTGATAGTTGTTAGACTCTCGTCCACAAAGACATTGTGCAAGAAACCCTACTTATTCACCTCGTACGACGGGAAAAAATGGGGTGGCCAGTAGTGGTCACACAACAATTTGTTAAACATAATATTGTAGAGACTAGAGAATTGATTTCCTGACGCTACTATTTCAACTAAACTATGTAGGTTCACTGGTATTTGACAGTATTTTCGTGAAATTAATTTCATCCCGGAAGAAACTAGTATCGTAATGTAAATTCTGCTGAACGAATACTTCAACAAATTTTATTTCAGTAACCACACGGCAAAAAATCAACCAAGAAAACCTAGAATGTACGATTAGTGAGGCAAGCCCAAGCAGAGATAAGACGGAGGTACAGTCGGGTAGATAAGCGGCTTTCATTACTGGCGTGTCGCGCGACAATGAATGGCGACACAACAAATCTCGTCGCTGAGTTATTTGTTGTCGGACGTCAGTTGAGTCGGGACGTAGTCGCGTAGAAACTGTGAGATAGTATGATGCTGTGGTTGTTAGTTGTTTGTTAATACACTTACAGATTACTTGCTTGCTTAAAGCGGGAATTTCTAGTCGCCAAGAGTCGTCCTCGGTCCAGTACAAAATGAGGATTGCGGATCCAAAAAAAAATCTACATTGAAGAACTCGCAGTTTTCCCAAATATAATTGGCGTGGCATATTATTAGGAGTGAATATCTGGGTCGACCTGGTCGCCAAAGGTTTCTCTGTGGCCAGTGCAACATATCAATAAAACCTTATGAAAATTAATAAAACCTTACATACGCTACATGAACTTCAGAGGTGCAAGATCCCATGGGTCACGAGGCCGTGGGCGCTGGCCCACATATTGTATCAAACTCTCCCCCAAAAAATATCAAATTAGAAATAAAAATAACATGGTAAATATTACTAATACTCCGCGAATTCAATAGTTTCGAAATCGATCAAACATTTTAAAATGTTATATAAACATTACAAACAGACGAACGATAACTGATCGTAATTGTAATTCACTCAAACTGGACATAGAATGTAAATATATCTGCGTTTTATAACCGTTACTTTACGATATCAACCTAAATTTTGATTTAGAACGTAACTCTGTACGTTACCTACATAATAATAATGGATAAGATTCGTCTTGTTTAGTAATTTAAAAAAGAAAGTAATTCTACTAAGAAAGAATAACGGATGCGACTGTTATAATATACAGGGTGAAATTGATAGTATTATAATCCTTATAAGCTAAGAAGAGTCTACCCATCAAACTGAACAACTTTTACTATGGGAGCAAACCGATCAGAGCATAAAGAAAAATCTGCTGTTGCATACATTTGAGTCGAGTAGGCGTTGCAGTTTAGTAGGGAACAGCAGGTTTATTTTTGCTCCGATTGGTTTGCTCCTATCGTAAAAGTTGTTCAGTAGATGGGTGAGTTTAAAAGGATGCTGATGATATCATTTTCACCCTGTAAAATCCATACTTTTTTCGATGATCCCAACTTTCTCTAATTTAGACCGAACACAGTGGAGGGTATCAAAGAAGAGGTTTTTGCGCTGCAGTATTTATACTTTTGTTTTAGTAACAAGGCAGCTACGTTCTAAGATCTTATCAAAAATGCGTGCGTGTTTTGACATTACGCGTTGAATAAAGTCCGTGCGAATATGACGTATGTACAGTCCCATCATAGTCGGGGAAATCTACGGATTTTTGTATGGAGTAGGTTGCATTAATTGCACTTTTGGTAAAAATTTGGAATATAATAGATACATACCTGAAAAACATAAATTCTCAATAATCCCCGATTTTTTATTGTGTATTATTGAATAATTAAGACATTTACAAAACATTAAATTTATGTATGAACAAAAAATGGAAAACTGGTGATTTTGTTGATTCAGGATGGCTTTTTTCAATACGTTTTACTTATACCAATAATAATCAACGGTTAATATCGTTAATTTGGGTAGATATTTAATATTTTGTAAGTCTTCAAAAATTATAACCTCAAAACTAAATTATTTACTGTTTGTTTTTACACATTAAATTTGCCTTTTGATAATTAACTGTCTCTATTGCTGGTATGCTGTTCGAAATATTTTTAGAAATAATCTTGCCATTTGTACATTAATATCGATTTTAAGGTATTTCTCAGGTTCCTGAGCCTGTATAACCACGAAATCTCGACAAAAGTGTTATAAACTAACAGTAATATTATTTCAAACACAATTTACTAAAGTGTCTTTAATGCAATCTCAAACCTTATTTTTCCTAGACTATCAGGGCATCTTATGCGTTTGTAATAAAGTTTATATTAGAGTGTAATCTTAACGCGTTGAATGACACTGTTTGAATTACTTCCACTACCATCATCTGTGCGTTTCCAGAATTATCTTATTCGTTTACAATAAAGTTTATTTTGGAATGCTCATCGTTCTCACCTTATTTACACAATTGTTTAGGATTCCCAGAATGAATACGTTTTGTACTGACTTGATTGTGACAATAGAATTTGGTGATGACCTTGACACGGTGGTCTTCGTTATTTAAGTGTCATTGTTACTAATGACCTATGTATGGCCTAGTAGCAGTTGGTCCAATACCCTTATTCAATTCAATTCAATATGTTTATTTCAGAAAACAAGTTCCATAAAATTTATATGAGAAACGCGACTGTCCAGCCCTCCGAAAAGTGCGTGCGTGTGCCGTATTCACGATTAAAAAGAATTAACCAAAGTACTTTTATACAACGTGTTAATGAATTAACGCAAAACTAGAAAGTAGTTTGTTTAGAATCGAGAGCAGAATCGAATTATCATGTTTTCAACAAAGGATTTTTTTTTCAAAATATTAAATAATTTGTTCGTAAAATTTAAAATTTACGGAACTCGATCTCAACCCACCGCACAGGCACACTCACTCTACTTACTACTAAAACAGGATTCTTAAAATGTATCCACGAGCGCGCTAGCGTTTTCATTCATTGCTGAAATGATAACAAATCATTTTTGCCTGAAAACTTAAAATGCGAATTACTTTAAATTTCAACTATCAAAATAATGAAATTATGTTTTCAATCTAATTATTTTGTTATAAATTAGTTGGGGTGTATGAGGTTTTGCGCTTATTCATTAACACGTTGAATATGTTTTATGACTTCACTAGATAAACTAATAATGAATATGTGAGTATAAATAATTAAAATCGGAAACTATTTTAAGTTCTCATAAAACGAGATTTTTTTTTTTAATTATTAAAATACGTCATCTTTGTGACGATTTTCTATCAAGTGAAGCTTTCAATGGAGTGAAGTAATTCCAATCGTGTATTCAATTTATAATTTCTCTAGATAAACAATCCAAGAATACTGAGGTACGACTTTGGTTTCCGTAAATTAATAATAACAAACACCGACATGACCAAGTTGCAGCGATTATTCACCAATACCTAGCTCTCAAATATAAACTCATCACTGAAAAAACTGCTTACTACAAATACAAACCTCAATTAGTTATAGACACTAACGATTACAAGCTATACTGGGACAGAACCATCATAACAGACAAAACCATACATCATAACCGCCCCGATATAACCCTTCATGACAAAATAAACAAAACTGTTTATCTGATTGACATAGCAGTCCCAAATACACAAAACATTTCATCCACACATACAGACAAATTAAACAAGTACACAGACTTAACAATAGAATTAAAAACACAATGGAGGGTGCAAACTGTTAAAACAGTACCAATTATAGTTTCATCCACAGGGGTCATACCTCAAACACTACACACCAGTCTTAACATATTACACATACACCCACTGACATACAGACTCCTTCAGAAAGCCGCAATTTTAAACACGTGCAGAATTGTTCGAAAATTTTTATCCATCGAAGCATAATAGACAAACTTAAGTATCAGCTACCCACTATCGTTTGGCCAAAAGCCCGCGATAATGGAAAACACCCCAGGACCAACTGGGAGAAATGAAAAACAAAAAACAAATAATAATAATAAATAATAATAGTAAAGTATTTATTAGACTCAAGTAAAAGGATTACAATATGCCTTAACATTAACAAGTTTATAGAGGCGATATCTAATTGCTAAATAGACAATTTTTGTATCCCCTGAATCTTAGACGGGACCTAAGAGGCCTTGTTACCTAAGAGTTAGTGATTCTTCCGGGCTTTTTTCATAGTTAATAATCAGCAAGAAGGATAATGTGCAAGTTGCTTTAGTTTGGATCCAAAGAGTTAGAAAATTTATAATATAGGTACCTAAAAAAAATATACAACGTGTTAATGAATTAACGCAAAACCAAACGGACAAAAATTCATCTCAGCATGTTAGACGTCCGTGGGGTCAACCCCGGGGGTAGGGGGTTTAATTACCGGCCACTAAATTAAGCTGGGTCGGATATTCCTACGACTCAGCAGTTTGGAGAAGGCAAGCGTATCGACCCCAACCTGCTTTTGGAATTTTATTTGATAGGTTTAGGAGTTTATGGGGACATAATCAATAATGTCGTATTTGAGTATAGTTTGCATGCGATTATTTTAATTTTCAGGGAGGATAGAATTTTTGAACCTACTATATTTTTATGAGTGCAGTTGAAAAAAATAGCTTTAACTATAAATTTTGAGTCCTTTGTGTTATTTTAATACAACTTCGATGCTGTCTAACTATACTCCATTCGAAATAGCAACGAACTTTTAAGGCTATTTTGCGTTACAGAAATACAGGTTTAAAACACTTCCTCTCCCTTATTCTTAAAACAGCTTTAGTAACGTTCAAGATATGTTGGATAGTTTATGTATCCAATAAATTAATAAAATTTGGTAATCAGAATTGGCCAGAAAGCTAAATAGGAAACGGAAAATCTCGTCGTCCTTATTTGGAATGAAGTATAGCTATCTAACTAACATTCGAGCCTTGTAAAAGAATTTTTGCCATCATCCTGTCAACCTATTCAAATTTGGAATTTAACACACATTATTATGTAGTTTTGATGACATTAAAATAATAATATTATGGTAACATGGAGCATTGAGATGGTTCATGGTTCATTGGCGAGTAACCTGCCGTGCAGGAGGCGATGGTTCGATCGACCCGACCAGTCGGTCTCGTACCAATGAGTTTTTCGGAATTTATGTACGATTTGTAACAGCGCTGGCTTTTCGGTGAAGGAAAACATCGTGAGGAAACATGCATGCTTCAATTTCGAGGCATGTATTGTATCCAGTGTCCATTATGTGGCGACGGACTCACCCCCCGTCACACTGGACAGTGTTTTGGTACTACTGGTGATACGTGGATGTTCTGAGGTTTCAGAATATCTCTGCCGCCACAGGGTTCGTGATTGTTTTATTTTTTCAGAGTATCACGCTCAGAACTAAGAACATAAGTGAGCTAATCTCAAATGCATCATCTCCTTCCCTCCCTATACTAGGCCTGTCTCACTCCACGCAAGGGGGTAGCCCTTGGGGAATATAGCCGTGAACATATGTCACTCTTATTTGGTCCCATTTAATTTGTATCGATGACGGGACTTGATATTTTCACTGCCATGGAAACTAAAAAGTTAAAATAATATTCCGAAGTAAAAAAAAACAAGTAAAACGATTTTATAAAAAAATTATATTAAGAGGTATAAAATGCAATCTTTTAGTGTAGGTACTGTATTTTTTTAATCGATTTGCTGAAAAAATAATGTTTCTCAGTTTACTTTTTTTCATCTGATTGGTGCATTTTTCTGTTATTTATTTTCCTACCACTCCACTTCGCCAGCATCTTGAAAATAAATATTTTGAAATATTATTTTGGATAAACGCTTTTTGATATGAGATGATAGAAAATACTCAAACTCAACATTTTTTATTGAAAATAATATCCCATGAATAGCTTTCTGTTGTCATTTTTGACTCTACCACTGCTGACGGTGTAGAGAAGATGCGGCCTCTATTGATCTGACCATTTCACCAATCACATAACGCCTTGAGTAGTCTTTAGTTATTTGGTTTGATAATAAAACCACGTTATGAAACAAAAGAATTGGCACGAGATTTCAGAAAACGTGATACGAATGAGAACCGATCGTTTTAAATCATTTCAGGAAATATATAATTATAGTGAATGGTTGCAGAATTTTTATAAATTTTTACTGAATAGAATTTGCGATGTGGATTCTGTTTTAAAACTGTAAGTGTCTATAGTGGTTGGGGGATGGGGTTACTAAGGGAAACATAGTTATTTGGCGACCTTTTTGTTGTATTATCTCGAGCATCTCCGTGCTTCGGAAGACACGTTATGCAGTTGGCCCCAGGATGACAATTGCGGTAAATAAATCGCAACTGAACCAAAATTGGACTTTGGTTGCAAGATTGGGTATTGCGCTATTCATTTGACAGCTGTTAGAGCCGTTTGACAGATCACTCAGACGTCAAAGGCTGTCAGTCCCGTAGTACATAAGTCAAGTTTAGCGCGATACTGAATTAAACACAGTTGAATAGTAATTGGATTTCAATGTTATTAGAACTGAAATTGGATTAGGATTGAACTTGGATGTTTTAAATTAGCGCGATTGGCCTCCAGATATTGCGCTAAGCCAGGTCAGAGGCCTATTAACATCAAGTTGACCACTAACTTGCCTCCACCAATCCGCACTGGGCCCGCGTGGTGGAGTATGGCCCACTCCCTCTCACCCTTATACGTGAAAGAAGCGCCCTTTGCCCTGCAGTGGGATCCCACAGACTATAACTTTTTTTGTTACTTCACATCATCCTAAAACTGCACACTGAAAATGTGAACTACAATACTTGTCCATTACAAGTGGCGACGGGCTCACTCCCCGTCACACTGGACAGAGTTTCGGTACTAGTGAAACGTGGATGTTCTGAGGTTTCAGAATATTTCTGACTACCCCCTCGGGGAATATAGTCGTGAGCATATGCTATGCTATGCTATGCCACGACTACAAAATGTCAATTATGGTATTTGGCATTTTCAGGCCTATCGCCCATGGACGATGATAGGCTGATGATGATGATTTGGTATTTATTTGTAGCAAAGATTCTGCCTCAAAAGTGATCATAAGGTCTTAATTATTATGTTTATAGAACTAAACTCCTATTAGGTATGCAAAGTTACAGAAAGCTTAAAGAACGATTCCTTGCCCATCTGATATCCTTTGACTAATTATTATAAGGACTAGCCTTGCGGTAGCATTTCCCCTCTGCCACGGTATAAGCACAATTGATCTTGTGCATTTACATTCAATTTTACACCTTATCACTAAACGAGACAGCCTATAATTGCGAAACAATAACTTCGAACTTAGAACGTTTGGGGTTCACACGAGACTACTTTTCATGATTTTTAACATTCAAAATTAGAATCTAAAGTTATGGGGAATAAAATCCAAAGTTGCGGATTTCATGTTACCTCGTCCCCCGCAAAAAGTGGCAGAAATGTTTGTTAGTAGAATTACACGCGTAACCAGTCCACATATAAATAGTCAAAGGTGGAATCAGGTCGGTTACGGCCTTTGTGAAGTTCATTAATAGGACACGCGTGATGGACCCATGTATCTTCATAAAGGGTCGCCTGTGCTCCAATAGTGTAAACAATAGTAACGATGATGTTAAAGTAGCCTTAAGCTTGAACTATGCAGAAATTCTTCTGATACCTTAGCTTGATTCGTGTTGACATGAGCTAAAGTAATATCATATAATTTATTCTTCACTATCGCACCTCAGTCTGTTTTGGGATAAAGCATGACTGCGCCAGAAGGCGGATTATTAAGACTAATATTTCAAATGCTATAAATTACATAATAGTTAACAGAATTGTGCAACTTTTTGTTAAGAATTGACAATCATGAGAAATTGTTGATAAAATTGCTGTGCTAGGATTTTATTATCTCTAATGATTGTTTTAAAGTAGATTCCGAATTGTAATAATTAGTTAATGTCTTTTGTATTATTCTGATACTAATTCTTTGGGAATCATTGTTTTGTCTATTCTTTGTTTTTAATGTTGTTACGTCTCTAAATATACTCATACTTCATTTCAAATTAGGACGACGAGATTTTCCGATTTCTACTTAGCCTCTTTGCCAATTCTGATTACCAAATGTTATTAATTTATAGGATACATAATATAACATATAACATAATTTGGACGTTACTAAAGCTGTTTTAAGAATAAGTGAGAGGAAGTGTTTCAAATCTCTGTTTCTGTAATGCAAAATGGCCTTGAAATTTCGTTGCTATTTTGAATGGATTATAGTATGTCCACCATCAACATCATCATCATCAAAACAAAACTTTTCCTAGTGAATATAGGCCTCCCCCAAGGATTGCTACAACGACCGATCATGCGCTGCCCTCATTCAACTGGTTCCCGCCACCTGCACCAGGTCGTCGTTTCATCTTGGTGCCTAACCACGTTGCACCTTCCGCCGGTCTGTGGTCACCATCATCATCATCAAGCCTATTATCGTCCACTCCTGGACATAGGCATCTCCCAAGGCGCGCCACAAAACTCTATTCTCGGCTTTCCTCATCCAGTCGCTCCCCGCTACCTTTTTATGGATGTCTGTCGAGCGAGCCGCAGGGCGTCCGTGTCTACGCCTATATGTGGTCGCCGCTGGATAACTCTTAGACCCCATCGAAAATCTGATCTACGAGAAATGTGCCCCATTGTCACTTTAGTTGAGCAACTTGTCTGACCATGTCGGCTACCTTTGTTCTTCTGCGAATCTCTTCATTCTGATTCGATTGCTGGTGCTACATTGAAATCGAATACCAATTTGCAATTATTAAATCTTTTAAAAGTAGCATTATGCTCACAACTATATTCCCCGATGGAGTAGTCAGAGATATTCTGAAAACTCAGAACATCCACGTTTCACTAGTAGCACAGAAACTCTGTCCAGTGTGATGGGGGGTAAGCCCGTCGCCACATAATGGACAGTGGGTACAATACATGCCTCGAAATTAAAGCATGCAGGTTTCATTCAGGTGTCTTTGAAAATTAATGTGCTTTAAAAGTTAAATTCTCGTAACGCACGACGTCTATTCCTTTCCCGGATCATTCCTTGTGTAAAAAACCTTGAAAATATCGCAAATCATCGCAGTATGGACATATTTCCAATGATTTTCTTCTTCTTAGACTTTGGGTTTCTTTTGTTCACTGTATCTACCTTAGCGTTACTGACACGCAGTTAACCATATGACCAAATGACACAAACTTTGAACCTGGGATTTACTAAACTTTTGCTTCTATAGATTTTGTTCTGTATCATTGCATGAATTGAAAATAAATTCAGATCCATCATAATACTATTTTTATGAAAGCAAAAATCTAAAAGTCAATCATTTAAATCCTTCAACGAAAAAAATTATGTATCCAGTACAATAAAACTTGTCAAACGTTACATAAACTATAACTCTTCGATACAAACAGATTTTCCCTTTTATCTATTTTTCAAAAAACTACGGCGTGACTTGTAGCCTATCAATAAAGCTTTTAAAAATAGACCATGTCTATTTTACCTTTCAATTTTGAATTCGTTAAGTTGATAAAACGGTGGTTCATAAAATTGAATTCCATTAACGTTTTAATTCGTAAATATTCGGGATTTTTAATACTATGTAGCCAATGGAATGTGTTTTGATGTAAATGTTCGGAATCTAGGGATTCTGCTTGGTAAAGAAAGGCTGCGTTTCCACAGAATTGAAATAAATTTTTATTTCATGGTTGGTATGGCAATTTTGATAATGGCACTTACTTTATTATTAGTTAGATTTTGTACACAGTGGGCCGAATAAAAAATTTTGGGCCATAATAATACTACGTTGTTCAAGAAAAGATAATCAGCACAATTGTTGAAAATCCGACTAACACTTTTAGTAAATTCCCTAATGTGATGAAGCTAGGTGACTAGCGGTCGCTCAAACTAAAATTGACCTTTTTCCTTAGTCGCTTCTTACAAATTCTGTAGTCAATGCTCAGTAAATTCAAACCATGCGTCAAAATATCTAAACACGAAAACTACCTAAGCACACCAAAGGCCGGTACTAAAGCTTCCAGCCAAAGGTAGTCAATCAAAAAAAGGCAACAGCGGTGTGACAGGCAGCCTGGCCACGAATTGGCGTGAATTGTCACTGTTAATCTCGAAAAAACGTTTGCAGTCGAGTTTTTAGGGTCGGTGTAAATAAAAATGCTTTCCGTCAGTTATATTTTTACATGTCAACCTTTCAGTCCGTCGAAGCGATGCGATTGTGCTTTTTATGCGGTCTCGCTTTTTGTTTTGACAACTATGAATAACTATGGATGTCAAATTTTTGTTTGGTTTCTTTCTGTGTTAGGGCTGGCGTTCGATCAAACTCAAACGCTTAACGTTTTCAATTACTTTTGCTTTACGTTAAATCTAAAATTATCGTTACTTTATTATATTCTTTGATTAATGCTGTTGATATGTACCTATTAAATATTTTGACACAAACATAATCGACTTCGTGAATGAAACTATGAATTAAGAATTTTGTCTTATGAATTAATGAAACATACGAGTATTATTCAATTTTGTATGCAGTAAAAAAGTAAATTATGGCATATGAACTATAAAATTATTTACCTCAATTTATTTCACTTGAAAATTGAGTCACTAACTGCCAGTTGCACGTACGTTCATTAAAGTTAATCCTCTTCTGCTGCTGTCAAGAAATTTAATGGAGGATTAACTTTAATGAGCGTACATGCAACTGACCGAAAATCTCTTGTTTAGATCTCTGCATATCTCTGCCGGTTTATCTAGTTTGACTGTCTACTGTAGGATGCAAATTAGACGAATTTTTTTTTAAATTACACTAATTTTAAAAAGGTCAAATTATAAGCAGGCACGCGACAGTTGTCATTAGCACACGCCCGCAGGTTCGAACGCGATAGGGCCAGGACAAAACATTGCCTCGGGGCAACATATCGCGACCACATCAATGCCGTCTTTGATCCCGTACTGATGATATTTGACGCACTGTGCGTTTACTAAAACTTTGAATTGATGAAAAATATTTAATGTAGGTGCTGTTTAAATTTTATTTAATAACGTTGAGTTTACAGTTATGTTATTTGTAAAGGTACTTTTTTGTCATTCATAGCTATTTAAATATTAGCTACAGTTGTTGTAAATTTAATTTAAAGTTATGACCAAAGTAAAATATTATAAATAGCTTCCTTGAATATCTTGGATATTATTTAAAATATCTTGTTTCACAACTAAAATAGTTTATGTATAATAGGAATGAGTAGACTACCTTAACATCTAAATCTAGGTAGGCCAAACACTAGTTAAGAAAAGAGATGATTATGAGGCGCGAGAGGTATCTAAGGATCGTAGCAAATGGCGCGCCTTGGTCTCTGCCTACTCCTAAGGGAAAGACGTGTGACGTTATAATAGGTTTAAAACGAAAAGTTTGAGCTGTAAAAGTAATTGTTTTCAAGTAAAACTATTATCAACAACAGAACATAACAAATCAAATTAAATATAAAAAAAATTATCCTTGGCGGGACTCGAACCCGCACTCACTCGCATGTGATTTGAAAAGCATAACATGGCTATAACATATTTATAATCAATCATATTTGGAATCGAAACATAACATTTTTGATTGTTAACGAAGCATCTTTTACCTATTCAGAAAATGCAAAACAAACATATTTTTCTCTGAATATAACAAATATACCCAAAAATTTAAATCCTCACACAAAGTTAGTAGTCTAACCATACGAAATGACGATTAGAATTTATGTTAAAGACAATACCAGTAATGGGGCGAAACAAAAGAAAACTGCTAGCATACAAACAAAGCTCACAATTCAAAGTAAAATAATAATTACCCGACTCACCTGAGGCTACACAGAGATAAACTCGGCGGATAGCCTTTGTAATAAAAAGATATATTTTTTATTCAATTAGTCATAATGCAAACGTCTAGGACTTTGCGTTGTGATACGGACGTTTCCTTTGAAATGTTAAAATTGTTTTCTACTGTTATTATTTATCTAAATTGAATTATTTGTTTTAGATTTATGTCTGGAAGAGTCAGGTTTGCGGACCTCTGTGCGGTACGGTCGGCTTTATGATTTTCTTCGTATTAAAACGACTTTGGTAATATTATAATTTATTTTATTACTATACAACGTGTTAATGAATTAACGCAAAACTAGAAAGTAGTTTGTTTAGAATCGAGAGCAGAATCGAATTATCATGTTTTCAACATAGATATTTTTTTTCAAAATATTAAATAATTTGATCGTAAAATTTCAAATTTACGGAACTCGATATCAACCCACCGCACAGGCACACTCACCCTACTTACTACCAAAACAGGATTCTTAAAATGTATCCACGAGCACGCTAGCGCTTTCATTCTTTGCTGAAATGATAACAAGTCATTTTTGCCTGAAAACTTAAAATGCGAATAACTTTAAATTTTAATTATCAAAATAATGAAATTATTATCTCAATCTAATTATTTTGTTATAAATCAGTTGGGGTGTATGAGGTTTTGCGCTTATTCATTAACACGTTGTATACAGGGTCCTGCTTAATATGCTGACACTTTTTAAGGGGATAATCAGACCGTCAAACTGAACACCTTTTTTTATGGGACCAACACCGAAATCGCGAAAAAAAAACAGCTGTCCTATACATTTGGCTCGAGTAGGTTTGCAGTTCTGTATGGAACAGCTGATTTTTTTTTCGCGATTTCGAGGTTGGTGCCATAGAGAAAGTTTGATGGTCTGATCATTCCCTTAAAAAAGTGTCAGCATATTAAGAACGACCAAACGACTATATGTTAGCGGTAATGTATGTAATCCGACATTATAAATAATTCGTATTAATGTATAAGGTCCTTCTTAATTAATGCTAACACTTTTTTCAAGGGGATGATCAGACCATCAAACTGAACAACTTTCTCTAGATTACCGACATCGAAATCTTGAACAAAAAATCTGCTGGGACAGTTTCTTATTTCGACATTCCGATTTTGGTCCCAAAGAGAAAGTTGTTCAGTTTAACGGTCTGATCATCCCCTTAAAAAGTGTCAGTATATTAAGAAAGACCCTGTATAGAAAGACCCTATACATATATCGACTGTCTAAGTCGAAGCCAGTAGAAGTCTCTATAGTATCAACATCGAAATTGCGTGCAAAAATCAGCTGTCCCATACATTTGTGTCGAGTAGGTTGGCCATTTTGTATGGGATCAAATAGAGAAAGTTGTTCAGTTTGATGGTCTGATCATCCCCTGAAAAAACTGTCAGCATATTAAGAAATACCCTATACATCTTTTCAAAGTTTGTACTATTAAGCCGGAAACCACACGACAAACCTTATCGGAATGGTGGCCAAGAGAAGGATGGAGGTTCGTGGGCAGACCACCGATGCGTTGGTCAGACGACATTGTAAGGGTTGCGGGTCACATATTGATCAGATTATTGGCACAGGACAGACACAGAATAGGTAATAGTATATAGTTCTACATACAGAACGTCCACTCCCCGCCCCCCTCCGACTTCAGATACCCGACTTTACCTCACAGTTTCTGGGGACACTTTAGGAGAGCCGAGCAAGGGAATGCAGTCAGGCGCGCGAACTCATTGGATTTGACTACATAAAATTGTGTCTTGTCAGTGCATAAAAAACGTTGAAAAGTAACGCTTAATTTACATTTTCAGAAATTCTTTAGCTAAAATACTATTTTAAAAACTGAACAAACAAAACAAAGTATCGAAATGTAGATGAAGCTATATGCAAAGCGCGGCTTTCAACCCTACACGCAATATCATGGACAGTTTGCACAAAGTGCGCATTTGCAGACGCCATTTTGAAATTCGAAAACGTTCTATGGAGTGCCGGACCTGTGCCTATGACCAGCAGGGGTTGATGTGGGCTGCTTTGAGAGCTTTGATCAAGAAAACTATCAGTGGAAAGGTCATTTGCTAGATACCTGAAAGGAGACCAGTTGAATTGGAAACCAAAGGGAAACCGACTAATACTTAGAAGTTGTTGTGATTCTCATCTCAGCCTTCTTGAAGAAATAAAGCATCTTTATTATCGAAAATCTTAATATTAATTTATTAATTAATATCAAAATTTAAAGGCAAGCAAAATGAGAGACCAAAAACCTCATCCGTGTAAGGTTAAAGCACAAATGATTGTACTGACATCTCATTAGCTTAGCGGGGAACGGGACGCCGCGGGCACTATAGGCGTAGGTGACGCGTCATGAGAGGTAGCGGGTCAAAAAGGGCTTGTGTCCTAACTTATTCTCCTATAAATGCAATGTACTCCATATCGTACTCTCTTTTAAATGCCACGGACTCCATAGCGATATGTTATCGGAGAATGATAAAATGGATTCGTGACTCAAGTATCTAACCCAAGAATTGGATACGCTGCTTTATATCATAACCCAAACCTATGTCACAATAATTGTACATAAGTTAGAAAACTCATTGGTACATGGCATGTTGTCCGTGCAGATTCGAACCCGAACCTCAAGATTGAGAGTCCATACTTCTCCGCAACGCGCCACCGAGACTCTTTGAATAAAAGTATTTATTTTAAATTTTTTTAATTTTTTTTAAACAAATTATCTAATCACATTTAAAGTACCAGAATCTAGCCTGGACTTGTATTATGATGACTAGACAACGATAAAGAATACATAAATAGATACAAACGTCCATGACTCGGGTACAAATATTCATATTCATCATACAAATATTTGTCCCTTACGGGATTCGAACCCGCGACCCTCGGCACAGCAGGCAGGTTCACTACCGACTGTGCTATCGGGCCGTCAAAGTATATATTTTTATTTCAGCCATTCTCAATTCAATTATACTTCATTGCACACCAAAACAGAACATTTCATTCTCACAAATTATTACAGCCGACTACTGATGGCTTGAAACCCAGGTGTCACCTTTCCTGGCGAAAGCTCGTCCCTTTCCACACTTCACTTTGTTATTAATCGTTTCGCTTGTAACCTATCCCACAGCATAAGGTAGAGTACAACACATATCTGTATTTTTGCCCGATCAAAGGAACGTTGTGGCTGACGTGCTTTTGAACCGGTAATCAAATTAGCAATGCTTCCTTTTTGAGCGAAAAATGTGTCTATCAGTGAACCTGATCGTGCTGTTAAGTTTGCGATTGTTATTTTGTTCGTTAAACTTGAGTTGAGATTACTTTTGGTTTGAATAAGTTCTTTAGTGTAGGGAACGTGGCCTACCGGTGTTTTATTCGACTCCGCTGGAGAGGTTTTAGTGGACTATAGTTTTTCTGGTAGCAGGAGTGGTTCGATGTAAAGGAATGTCTTGTTTGTAGCACTGGAGGTTTATTTTAGTGATTTTTACACCAGAGTTAGTTACACGCACAAGCACCGTACCAATATGGAAGGCGGAAACACGGAAATACAACTTTTTTAATTACTACATTTTATGTTGGTGTTGCCAACACTTAGTATTACAGAAATAGAATAGAATTTAATTATTCGTGTATTACTCACGCTGTAGTGTAAAGATTATACAGGGTGAAATTGATATAATTAGCACCCTTTTAAACTAAGAGTCTACCCCTCAAATTGAATAACTTTTAATGTGGGGAGCAAACCGTTCGGAGCAAAAAAATTCTGCTGTTCCATACTAAACTGCAACGCCTACTCAACGCAAATGTATGCAACAGCTGATATTTTTTTGCTCCGATCAGTTTGCTCCCATAGTGAAAGTTGTTCAGTTTGATTGGTAGACTCTTACTTTAAAAGGATGCTAATGATATCAATTTCACTCTCTATATGCATGTCACTATGGGACCACATCGAAATCGCGAAAAAAAAACATTTAGCTCGAGTAAATTTAGCTCGAGTAGTATGGAAAATGAGATTTTTTCGAGATTTTGATATTGGTGCCCTAGTGAAAGTTGTTCAGTTTGATGGTCTAAACCACTCCCTTAAATGTTTATTTGCATTTTTGTAACACCTTGTATCATTGAGGGAGTTCAAAAAAAGACTAGATAATGTTGTAATAAAAACCTATTAACTGAAAAGAGAAAAACAAGCTCTATAATCACTAATCAACTATAACATCTTTATTTGAGCTAATATAATTTGATTGTTATTAGGCAGAAATCGCAAACGGGGACGAAGAAGATTTTTGATTAGTTGTTGGTTTGTCCCCCCCCCGCCTGCAATACCTACCTAATAACATTAAAATTATATTAGCTCAAATAAAGCTGTTATAGCTGGTTAGTGATTATAGAGCTTGTTTTTATCTTTTCAGTTAATAGGTTTTTATTACAACATTATCTAGTTTTTTTAGTTTATGCAGTCGGGTTTTTTGTTTTTCTTAATAATTTAGTTTATTTCATACTTTTTCTCTTCAGCAGTCGGGTAAAAACTAGGTTTAGTTATACCTACAGAGGCGTTCAATCAATCTTATACTTATTCGTGGTTTTCATTTTAATGAAAATTCGCGAGAACCGTAAAATATTGTTACTACGGGAGCAAAACGATCGGAACAATAACAAAAAAATCTGTTGCATACATTTGAGTCAAGAATTCTTTACAGTTTAGTATGGAACATCTGTTTTTTTTGCTCCGATCGGTTTGCTCCCATAGTAAAATTTGTTCAGTATGACGGGTAGATTCTTAGTTTAAAACGATGCTAAAGTCCGGCCGCTGAAAGATTGCGTTTGATAGTTACCATAAAATTGTAAAAAACTGAATGAAAACTATAAATGCCGATCATTATTTAGTAGCTTTTTGAACTTAAAAGGGCAGCTAGTGCCCTGTGTACTAGAGTGAGCACAGGTAAACAATATTTTCATTCAGTTTCTTACAATTTTATGGTAACTGTCAAACGCAATCTTTCAGCGGCCGGACTTTAATGATATCAATTTCACCCTGTATACCAACTTAATATTTTGACTACGCACCTAAAAATCAAGTACATACAATAAACCACATATTTTTCGTTCACCGATCCCTAAGCCCCTTAAACCCTAAATTTTGTTGCTTTACTGATTTAATGACGTCACATGACGCCCTCTATCGAATGTCAACTCTCATCCTTCGAATCTTCCCGCCAAAAAACATCCTAACATCCAAAGACGTCCAATCAAAAATCTACCTAATCCATTTAAAGTTAAAGTTGATATTTCAATGTGGCATTAGGTTTCGGTTGTGATATAAAGCAGCGTACACAATGCATAGGTTAGATATTTGAGTCACGAATACATTTTATGACTAATTCCATAACTTTGTATGTGAATTCGGGATCAGGTACGTAGCAAGAGTGTTTACTGAGTCGTATCTTTCGGCTGAATCTCGTGTGGAATAGGCCTTAGGGATTTGATTTAATGGTATGATTATGTCGTTCGACTAGATAGTACTTATAGGGTATGTTTTGGAGAATTTGGATGGTATCCTTTTACCGACTTGAGATAAGAGAGACGACTGAACTATAATTTTCTTAAATACAGGATGTAAACTTATACAAGGTGTTAATGAATAAGCGCAAAACCTCATACACCCCAACAGATTTATAACAAAATAATTAGATTGAAACAATAATTTCATTACTTTGATAGTAAACATTAAAAGTTTAAGTTTTCAGGCAAAAATGATTTGTTATCATTTCAGCAATGAATGAAAGCGCTATCATGCTCATGGATACGTTTTAAGAATCTTGTTTTGGTAGTAAGTAGGGTGAGAGTGCTCGAGCGGTGGTTTGAGATCGAGTTCAATAAATTTTAAATATTACAATCAAATTATTGAATATTTTGAAAAAAAATACCTACGTTGAAACCATGATAATTCGATTCTGCTCTCGATTCTAAACAAACTACTTTCTAGTTTTGCGTTAATTCATTAACACGTTGTAGAGGTGTTTCAGACCATCAAATAATATTGACTAAGGTCGGATGGTAAATTTTAACAGTCCATATAAACATACTTACATTACGGACCAACAAACTGAATAACTTTCACTATGGACCCTACCGCAGGAAAAAAAATCAGTTTATATGTTAATACATTTGAGTCGGGTTTGTATAACAGTTTTGTATGGGACAGCAGATTTTTTTCGCGTTTCCTGAGGTAGGCTCCATAGTGAAAGTTGTTCAGTTTAATGGTCTGAGTTCACCGTTTCAGTATTTGCTAGGCTGTGACTTACACCCTGTTTGTGTCAGTATACAGGGTCCTTCTTAATATACTGACACTTTTTTACGGGATGACCAGACCGTCAAAATGAACAACTTTCTCTATGGCACCAACATCGAAATCGCGAAAAAAAATCGGCCAACCTACTAGAGCCAAATGTATGGGACAACAGATTTTTTTTCGCGATTTCGATATTGGTCCCATAGAGAAAGTTGTTCAGTTTGATGGTCTGATCATCCCGTTAAAAAGTGTCACCATATTAAGTTATATTAAGTTGGACCCTATACAACGTGTTAATGAATAAGCGTAAAACCTCATACACCCCAACTGATTTATAACAAATAATTATATTGAAACAATAATTTAAAGTTATTCGCATTTTAAGTCTTCAGTCAAAAATGATTTGTTATCATTTCAGCAATGAATGAAAGCGCTAACGTGTTCATGGATACATTTTAAGCATCTTGTTTTGGTAGTAAGTAGGGTGAAAGTGCCCGAGCGGTGAGTTGAGATCGAGTTCAGTAAATTTAAAATTTTACAAACAAATTAATTAATATTTTGAAAAAAATTATCTGTGTTGAAACCATGATAATTCGATTCTGCTCTATATTCCAAACAAACTACTTTCTAGTTTTGCGTTAAATCATTAACACGTTGTATGTATGTCTATTATTATGAAATGTATTTGTTTTTTGGTTTCTCCTTTATTTCGTTATTTACTATTTAGTTTATAAAGCACCGACCCGTTTTCTTTGTTTAAATTTCCTTTACTCTAAGGTTGTCTGGAAGAAATCGCTTTTTAGCCGCCTTATTTGTACCGTTATCTTTATGTTTCTGTTGTGTTTGGTGTAAAGAAAAGTATATTTCATTAATTAATTCATTCATTCACAAATAGAATACCAACTAATACACAATGCAAATATACAAGGTGTTACAAAACACCCTACTAATATTTAAAGGGGTCATCTTTCACTAAGGAGAGAAATTTGAAAAAAAACCTGCTGTCCTATACTTTTCGGTCGAACCGGTACCGCACGACTTTTTTTTCGCGATTTCGAAATTGGCACCATCGTGAAAGTTGTCCAGTTTTAAGATCTAAATCACCCCTTTAAAAATACTGCGGTTCTTTTTTACATCCCATATGAAATAAAATAAAAAATTAAAGTGACTCGCTGAGGACAGGATTCGAACCTGCGCGGGTATAACCCATTGGATTTCAAGTCCAACTCCTTAACCACTCGGACACCTCAGCCATACATATCTTCTGCCAAATTTAATACCCCATCAAATTAAAAAGTTTTTATCACCCACTTGTGTAAATATTTTAAGATAGCATTTTACTTATGAGTCAGAATTACATATTGTATTAAATCATGTGACATTAAGAGGATATAATTCGGAGCGCGCTCCATACAAACGTATAGTACGTTTAATATTATAGATATTTTCAATACTAACCAATTAAACTCAATGAAATTTTTCAGAATCAATCTAAAAACAAATTTGTATGCTTTTATAGAGTCAGATTTTCGTTAAAATGTATAGTTTTAAAGTTACAGTGCCTCAAAGATTTCCATACAAGTCTTAAATTAATCCTAGCATTGAAACTGTATATTTTAACGAAAATCTGACTCCATACAAGCATAGATATTTGTATCAAGATTGTTTCAGCAAAATTTCATTGAGTTTAATTGGTTAGTATTGAAAATATCACCATAGTACGTTTGTATGGAGCGCGCTCCGAATTATATCCCCTTAAACTACCCATTTTGTTTTATTTCCGCCTAACTATTAGTTTTGACTGCAATTTGCGGTCCATAAATGGCGTGACGCAAATTTGGTTGAATTTTGGCCCTAACCTCCCCCAGTGACAGCCCCAGCCCTTGGTGGTTTAACCATTTATAAATAAATTATTTTTCAATTTTTTTCATTGTTGACCCCTCTACCAATGTCATGTGAGTTTTGTCATGAGAAATTTTAAAGATGTATAAATTAATTAACCAGTAATTTTTTTTTAATGTTAAAAAAGTATCGTGGTTAGAACTTAAAACTCAGGAGAAATTATACGAAATTCGGTATGACAAGTTTTTTTTGTGTACCTACTAATTTTATATTTTTACGTATAGTAGGCATAATTCTGAGAATTTTTTTTTTGCGATACATCGAGATTATCGCAATAAATTTATTTTTTAAATTATTTTGATTTGTAATCTCTAAATTAAAAAATGATTGCGAAAAAATCACTCGAACTCCATGAAAAAAGAAATTACACCTGTTTTTCCTTTTAACTCTATGCTGGAAACAGAAACGAAAACATCAAATGTCAAATTATGACATTATGAATAACACAGAAATAGTTGTCCCATACATTTGGGTCGGAGTCGCGCTGCAATTCTGGCGGAGTACGGACGCGTGCGTATCGGCGCGTTGGGATTGCACGTGGCTCCACCATTTTGTGAACTCTTTTGTGTTTTAACCTTAAAACAATCACTTGAGATTATAAACTACTTACATTGGCAAAACTGCCACGCTAGACTTAATAAATACTACTGATCATTTTCCTACGTATACTCTCCACATAACGAGACATTGGCTGAATTGTCACACACATCGGATGCCACTAAACAAAAAATTGAATTGAATTACATTTGGGTCGAGTCGGATTGACGCAGTTTTGTATTGAAGAGCTGATTTTTTATTCACGATTTCGATGTTTATTCCATAGAGAAAGTTCTGTAGTTTGATGGTCTGATTGATCCTCTTAAAACCGTCAGCATTATTAATTTGTACCCTGTACATTTTTGTTTCGGTCTGAATAAACCTGACACCAGGGCTTGCTGCCCATGCCCACACGATAAGAAGAGAAGAATGGCAAGTTATTTTAACTTTACCACGGAGTTTGCAGGACGTCGAGTGACGTGACGCGACGGCATTATTAAAAAAAAAATTACCTTGAAATGATTTTCGATACAGCCCTTCAAAAAAAACAAAATTGACATACCGAATTTTAAAGTTCTTCCATCCATGAATGATAAAATTTCAAAATGTCACGTGACTTTATTTCAGACCCTTCCCTGACCCCCTGCTGACATTGTACGACGACCCTGAATGTCACAATTAATTACAAAAAATTATGTTTCGCTGAGGACAGGATTCGAACCTGCGCGGGTATAACCCATTGGATTTCAAGTCCAACTCCTTAACCACTCGGACACCTCAGCCACACTCATTGTCCTCCAATTTATTAAGCACTTCAATTGTTTTATACTTTCAGCACTTATTTTATTTATTTTAGTAGACTATAACAATGAACGTTATTATACGACGTGTGTTTGTTTAGTTACTTCTTGTTTTTGTGGCTATAAGCTAGTGTAGTCAAACTATCGATATTTTTATTTTTATTTATTTGGCACACAAAACAGGAAACAATCAGTGAAATAATAACACATAATGAATAAGCGCAAAACCTCATACACCCCAACTGATTTATAACAAAATAATTCGATTGAAACAATAATTTCATAGTTTATTTTGATAGTTAAAATTTAAAGTTATTTGCATTTGAATTTTTGAGACAAAAATGATTGGTTATCATTTAATGAAAGCGCTAACGTGTTTATGTATACATTTTAAGAATCTTGTTTTGGTAGTAAGTAGGGTGAGAGTGCCCAAGCGGTGGGTTGAGAGTTCAGTAAATTTTAAATTTTACAAAAAAAAAAATTTTATATTTTGAAAAAAAAACTATGTTGAAACCATGATAATTCGATTCTGTTCTCGATTTTAAACAAACTACTTTCTAGTTTTGCGTTAATTCATTAACACGTTGTATAAAAAGCTTAAATCTAGATTGCAACCCTAAATATGCATGCACAGTAACATTAACAATAAAATTGCGACTTAAAACCTGGATATAATTTTAATTCAATCTTATTAAGTAAATATAACATAAAAATTTAAACTTATACCACTAGTAATTAATAACAACGTAATTAGTTAATAACTAAGTAATAATTTTACGTAAGGATTATAATAATATTATTTTTAACAACACCAATTTTGTAATTAACAATATCAAACTCTGGGTTATCATGGGCAATATCATTAAGTATTCTACACATCCTCACTATACAATAAAATACCGATACAATACAATAAAATAAAAAATTATTAATTCGTTCTCTCAAACAAAAAAATATATACAGTGACAGTCGATATTGTTACTATCGATAGTTTTTATCTGAAAACAGCCACACTATCGACAGGCCAATCGATATTATTGATTGCTCCGATCGTGACAGCACTGGAAGCTCGGTGCCCCCCAGATATACAAGGTGTAACAAAAATATAAATAAACATTTAAGGGGGTGACGTTTAGACCATCAACCTGAACAACTTTCACTATTGGATCAATACCTGATCCTGAAAAAAAAATGCATGGCATAGCATAGCATATTATGCTCACGACTATATTCCCCGAGGGGGTAGTCAGAGATATTCTGAAACCTCAGAACATCCACGTTTCACCAGTAGTACCGAAAAAAAAATGTTCCGTACTACAAATAAAACTATTTTTTTTTCGCGATAACTATGTTGGTCCCATAGTGAAAGTTGCTTAGTTTGATGGTTTAAAACTAACCCCTTAAAAGTTTTAAATGTGTATTTTTACTTTTAGAATACCTTGTATATTTAAAAAAAGAATGTTCGCTGAGGACAGGATTCGAACCTGCGCGGGTATAACCCATTGGATTTCAAGTCCAACTCCTTAACCACTCGGACACCTCAGCCACACTCATTGACCTCCAATTTATTAAGCACTTCAATGGTTTTCTATGGAAAAGCAGATATCATTTTTGCGATTTCGATTTTGACTATGTAGTGAAAATTGTTGGTCTGAAGCACCGTGTTCGATATGTAACGCATTTAATTGTACACCCTGTATTATAAAACTGTAACAGAAGTATGTCTGTACATTGCATAATTACAAAAAACGATTACGTTATGGTTTTTAGATGTTCATGACTTCAAATCAACCTTTTTTAGAATTTTTGACTGTCTGTTTGTGTATTTGTTAGTAGTGCAAGCATCACGCAGAAACTGCTGAAAAGATTTTGATGAAACTTTTTTTGTTTGATAGCTTATGATCTGACTTAAAATCTGGTGTATAATTTGTGTGGACGAAGTCGCGGGTTAACTCTAGTGACATAATAAAGTTAATAAAATGCAGTGGCATACTCTGGTAGCGTCTCAAAAATAAATATTTATTTTATAATCAAAGTCTCACGACTTTATAATGCCTATTGAATTATGTTAATAATTTATTACTCACGATTCGTTAAGTATTTTACATAATGGATTGACTCATTATATTTGAAGAAAGTGTTAGTTAATTAACCGTTAAATTGATGTTTATTTATTACTTAGTGGCATCCGCGAAGACGGACATCGAACGCGCATAACCAATGAATCACGTATTCGTATTTATAACTTTTGGTTTGGTTTACCGAAATAAAGACTAAACGTAGACCAATATAAGAATATTTATAAGCCTTAATGCGACCAAGATAAGCCTCATGTTTTTCAAAAAAACTATATTGTATTTTATAGGTGATGAGTCATCATCATCACAGGCCTTTACATCTGTTGCAAATGGTTTAAGCAGTGTTTTGGGGTGTGTGATGCGTAGTAAATAAATAAATTAAAATATCTTGAACATTGTCACACAAATTTTCTAGTCAAATTTAATGTACCAGAATCTAGCCTGGACTTATGATGACTAGACAACGAAATAGAATACCTACATAGACACAAACATCCATGATTTGGATATACAACGTGTTAATGAATAAGCGCAAACCCTCACACACCCCAACTGATTTACAACAAAATAATTAGATTGAAACAATAAATTCATTATTTTGACGGTTAAAATTTAAAGTTATTCGCATTTTAAGTTTTGAGGCAACAATGATTTGTAATCATTTCAGCAATTAATGAAAGCGCTAGCGTGCTCGTGGTACATTTTAAGAATCTTGTTTTGGTAGTAAGTAGTGTGAGTGTGCCCGTGCTGTGGGTTGAGATCGAGTTCAGAAAATATTTAACTTAACAAACAAGTTATTTAGTATTTTGAAAAAAATTACCTATGTTGAAACAATGATAATTCGATTCTGCTCTCGATTCTAAACAAACTACTTTCTAGTTTTGCGTTAATTAATTAACACGTTGTATATAGGGTCCTTCTTAATATGCTGACACTTTTTTAAGGGGATGATCAGACCGTCAAACTGAACAACTTTCTCTATGGGACCAACATCGAAATCTCGAAAAAAAATCAGCTTGTTCCATACTAAACTGCAAACCTACTTTAGCCAAATGTAAGGGACAGCTGTTTTTTTTTCGCGATTTCGATGTTAGTCCCATAGAGAAAGTTGTTCAGTTTAATGGTCTGATCATCCCCTTAAAAAAGTATCAGCATATTAAGAAGGACCCTGTATATTCGTTTTCATACAAATATTTGCGCCTTATGGAATTGGAACCCGCGACCCTTAGCACAGCAGACAGGTTCACTACCGATTGAGCTATTGAGCCGTTATAAAGTAATACAGACAAAAAATTCAAAAATGCTCAAAGTCAAAGTCAATATAATTTATTCAATATAGGAGCTTACAGCACACTTATCAAACGTCAAATCTTTTTTAAAGCTACCACCGCGTCGGAACGTGTTGTCGCTGTAGAGAAGATGCGGCCAGAAACTCTACAACATAACACGACTTAATAACTATTACAATATAAATTCTTAAGCTAAAGTTATGTATACAATAATACATAGTCTATTTATTAAAATAAACTTACGGTCTTACCTCATGCATTCTTTGTATTACACATAGTCTAGGAAAAATAAGGTTTGAGATTGCATTAAAGACACTTTAGTAAATTTTGTTTGAAATAATATTACTGTTAGTTTATAACACTTTTGTCGAAATTTGGTGGTTATATAGGCTCAGGAACCTGAGAAATACCTTAAAATCGATATTAATGAACAAATGGCAAGCTTATTTCTAAAAATATTTCGACCAGCATACCAGCAATAGAGACAGTTAATTATCAAAAGGCAAATTTAATGTGTAAAAACAAACAGTAAATAATTTAGTTTTGAGGTTATAATTTTTTAAGACTTACAAAATATTAAATATGTACTCAAATTTACGATATTAACCGTGGATTATTATTGTAATAAGTAAAACGTATTGAACGAAGCCATCCTGTACAAAATCACCAGTTATCCATTTTTTGTTCATACCTAAATTTAATGTTTTGTAAATATCTTAATTATTCAATAACACAACATGAAAAATCGGGGATTATTGAGAATTTATGTTTTTCAGGTATGTATCTACTATATTCCAAATTTTCACCAAAAGTGCAATTAATGCAACCTACTCCATACAAAACTCCGTAGATTTCCCCGACTAACAGTAGACATGCCAAGTTTACAATTTTATCATAATTAAGACCAATATACAACTGCGGTCAACTGTAACTGAGTATTTTCATGCCACCTCATCAACCGATTTTTTCTTTTAGTCTTTTAGTGGAACGGTTAACCACAGTCACAAAAGAAGAAAGTTAGATCTAGACTAACTGTATTATGTGGTTGTCCTAGTTTCAAAATATCGTCATATTTCAAAATGATGGCGCCAAGAAACGGATGTCTGACTATTGACCTACCTTCTTATCTTAGTTCATTTTGTATTGAAAATTGGTCCGTTTAAAATAGTGACAAAGATTAAATACTTTGACTGTACTTTAATAATTTTGTGTCAGTTTTTAAATGTATAACCTTAATTAGTTAAACTGAGCGCCGGACCTAAACTTATGAAAATCAAAAATTATTTCACTTTGATTTTTTTCGCGATTTCGATGTTGGTCCCATAGAGAAAGTTGTTGAGTTTGACGGTCTGATCATCCCTTTAAAAAAGTGTCAGCATATTAAGTTGGACCCTATAGTGATTAATTTAAAAAAATCCTATTTGCTTATACAGGGTGAAATTGATATCATTAGCATCATTTTTAAACTAAACGTCTACCTATCAAACTGAACAACTTTTACTATGGGAGCAAACAAATCGGAGCAAAAATAAAAATCTGCTGTTGGATTCATTTGAGTCGAGTAGGCATTGCAGTTTAGTAAGGAACAGGAACATTTTTTTTGCTCCGATTGGTTTGCTCCCAAAAGTTGTTCAGTTTGTTGGGTAGACTCTTAGTTTAAAAGGATGCTAATGATATCAATCTCACTTTGTATAGGGTCGTTCTTGACATGCTGATGGTTTTTAAAGAGGATATTTAGACCATCAAACTGTACATCATTTTCCGTGGGAGAAACATCGAAATCGCGAAAAAAAATCAACCGTTCCACACAAAACTCAAACTTACTCGACTCAAATTTATAAGACAGCTGATTTATTTTTCGCGATTTGAATGATGGTCCCATAGAAAATGTTTTTCAGTTGGATGATCTGATCATCCCCTTAATAAACGTCAGCATTTTAAGAAAGACCTTTCATAATTAGAAGCCCCGAGTGCAGGAAGGAGCGCTTGATGCTAAGCTGAACTGGTCCACCCCATCCCCTCGACCAATAGCACAGTTTTGTAGGTACTTAGACACATCCGATACGAGACGTTATCAACAGATTGGATGAAGTATGAAATAAAAGTAACTAATCAACTTTCAATTTTAGCAATTTGAGAAAGCTGTCTGTAGACTGCCGAAAATATTGCTGATAATGCGGTTTTAAGGACATTGCACTTAACGTAACATAAACGAATGCATCTGAAGTAACGTTTATCAATAGTTATAAATTGCATTAAAAGCAATCGTGATTCAATTCTGAGAGTATTGAGTAAACAATAGGGTGTGTGGAAGTCGAAACAATCAGACTGGAAAGACGTGTTAAAACTCTACAAATTTCATTTTGTACTTCTTATTTGATTACAAGACTTTAACCATCTTAACAAAATTGTTTTATACGGGATTGTTTTGTAACCGTTGCTTGTAAAACTGTATCACAATCAATCGAATCAGCCCACATCAAACCATCGCTGGGCATAGGTCATCTTTTTATTTCCTATTCTGATCCAACGCGAATCCGTTACCATCACGATAGTTGGATCATACTGCTGGTGATCAAAATGGGTCTGGTGGTGTGGTGGTGGTGGTTAGTTTAGTTTCTCTAGAACAGTGGTTCCAACCTAACCTAACCTATCCTTTTTTCGACTAAGGATAACTTTTATTGTTTTGTTGTTAATAGGGTCCACAAAGTTCAAGAATCTAAAGTTTTAAACACATTTCATTTGCCGGAGTCGTTAGCCGCAATTTTTTTGTGTTTTTTAACTATAAAACAATAACTTGAGATTACAAACTACTTGAAATGGACAGAATTGTCGCGCTAGACGCAAGCAACCGGCCATTAATTTGGAAGGATAGAAATTAACAAGGAAAACATCGTGAGGAAACCTGCATGCTTCAAATTTGAGGCATGTATTGTACCCACTGTCCATTATGTGGCGACGGGCTCACCCCCCGTCACACTGGACAGAGTTTCGGTACTACTGGTGAAACGTGGATGTTCTGAGGTTTCAGAATATCTCTGACTACCCCCTCGGGGAATATAGTCGTGAGCATATGCATGCATGCATGCATAGAAATTAACTTGCCACATATAAGTAATGAACAAAAAGATTTTACTTCAACAGATGATAGTCATCGGCATGGATGTATACACGCCGGTCGCCGCACATTGCTTTTAAAACAGTGGCGTAGCACCCTCCTCTCAAGGAACACCAGTGGTCCGCGGACCACCGTTTGGGAACTAATGCAAGTTTTATTAATTAAAATAAATTTAAAAAAAAAAACACATTACTTCTCATGTCCTGTAGATTGTTCCGTTTTGTTTTCTGCTTAAAAATGCAAAAGTTAAATGGGATGTAACCTGCGTGGACACCCTAGACCCGTCTCACCTCCAGGCCACTGAGGTCTTGAAGTGCCGAAAGTACCGTGATTTGCAAATCAGCTACATGTTCACGCCGATAGGCTTCGAGACGCTGGGTCCTTGGGGCCCAGAGGCTAAAGCGTTCATCGCAGACCTATCGGGGCGCCTCAATGAGACCTCCGGTGACCGCAGAGCTGGCAGCTTCCTGGCTCAAAGAATCAGCCTCGCCATCAAGAGGGGGGAATGCCAGCCTTTTGGGCACCATGTCTTGCGGTGACACTCTAGAGTGTCTGTATTATTTGTAATTTTTTTTTGTATTTTTAGTATTTTATGTTGTTTTAGTTTTAGGGCTGTTAGTTTTACTTAGTTTTCGTTTTTTTTACCTATCGGATTATATTGTATCATATTATTTCTGTGTACCTAATAAATTTTTATTATCATGTATAAAACGGTTGTAAAGTTACCCAATTATACGGTAAAATCGGGCGGTAGAGCCTTAAATTCAGAATATCCACATTTCACTAGCAGTATCGAAATTATGTCCAGTGTTTTTGTAGGTTGTTTCGCATGGTTCCTTCACCGTCGCTACTGTATAATACCTAGGTAGTCGACAAAATATACCATTTTTCTTATCGTGTGGGCAGCAAGCTCTGGAGTCATTTTTTTTCAGACCGCCTTACGGCCACTGACGTAGTACAGACGCCATACGTGGTAATGTATACCTCTAAAATTGATGCATGTAGATCACGATTTTTGTTTTTATTACATTCATTTCATAAATGAAAGAGCTCTAGTATCGCCATATAACATTTTAGCATTTTAAACTATACAGAGTGTCAACTTAAATGCGTTACACACTTTATGTCGTGCTTCAGATAATCAAACTGACAAATTTTACTACTGAAATCATTTTGATATCTGTAAAAAATCAGCTTTTCCATAGAACTAGGCAAAAATGTAAGAAACAACAGATTTATTTTTCTCGTTTTAAAAGTTGTTCAGTTTGATGGTCTAAGACACCCCCTAAAGTGTTTCACGTACTTATTTAAGTTTACGCCCTGTATAAATACAAGACCGCTTCACTAACAATACAATTTCACAATACACAAAAAATCAATGTAACCTTTGACGTTTGAAAAATTCTTAAAAAACAATAAAATCACAAACTCCATAAACCTTTAAAGGAATTCCATTCCAAATATGGACAAGTTCAACCTTAATTAGTATTTAGAGGAACGCAAACGTAAAAGTTTACGTAATCGAGATCGACTTTAATTTTACGATCACAAACAGATGGTATCGCATTGTTTTGTAATAGTAGATATGTATCAATGTCTTACGGTTCATTTTGGGACTGAGCTACTCTACTTACGGACCTCTCACTTGTTTATCGTTTGTAGTAATTTGACTTGAACAATCCGGTCAACTGCATGTTACTGCGAACCTGCTGCGAACAATGTAAAAACGAAAAATGCATGCATACGCATGCATATGCTCACGACTATATTCCCCGAGGGGGTAGTCAGAGATATTCTGAAACCTCAGAACATCCACGTTTCGCCAGTAGTACCGAAACTCTGTCCAGTGTGATGGGGGTAAGCCCGTCGCCACTTATAATGGACAGTGGGTACAATACATGCCTCGAAATTGAAGCATGCAGGTTTGTTCACGATGTTTTCCTTCACCGAAAAGCCAGTGGTGTTACAAATCGTACATAAATTCCGAAAAACTCATTGGTACGAGTCTATGGCCGGGGATCGAACCATCGCCTCGAAAAATGTTTCAAAAATAAGAATATTCCAAAAACACCTGTCACATTGACGGTAAATAAAAATCGGCCAAGTGTTTTTCGGGTACGGTTCCGTAGTTTCTGTAGGTAACGTGGCCTACCGCTGTTTTATTCGGCTCCGCTGGAGAGATTTTAGTGGACTGTAGTTTTTCTGGTGGCAGGAGTGGTTCCATGTAAAGGAAAGTCTTGTTTGCAGCACTGGAGGTTTACTTTAGTGATTTTTACACCACAGTTAGTTACACGCACAAGCACCGTACCAATATGGAAGGCGGAAACGGAAATACAACTTTTTTAATTACTACATTTTGATGTTGGTGTTGCCAACAGTTGCCCGTCACAATATACGGACTTAGAAGGGGGCTTTTTGTTTTATACTACGGTTTAATGGCTAATAAAGTCTAAAAAGTACATTTTACAAATTGGTCCACTATTATTCGTTTACTTGTAAAGCCTACTTAGCGGTGATAGTTTTCCATTTAACTTCGTTATACACTACTGCCGTGAATTTTTTTAACGTATCCAGAAACAACCGTTTAGCTGGCAGGGGGGTGAACTACAAATATAGGTATACTCGAGCTCATTGTATGGGACAGCTGATTTTATTTTCGCGATTTCGGTATTAGTTCCATAGTGAAAGTTGTTCAGTTTTATGGTCCCCTTAAATTGTTATTTGTATTTTTGTAACAACTTGTCCGATTTCTAATGATTAATCTTTGGAAATCGATGAAAAAGGCGTCATTAAAGTGTATGTTAGCCACGGTTTATACAGAAGAGACGTGTGGCGGTGGCGGATAATCTAAGTAACACAATATAAACCTTATAGTACGTAACATAGCATCGTTTTTGTCGTATAGGAGAATCGCGCCAGCGCCTCCAGGTGACGTCACCTGGAGGCGCGGGCATAATTCTCCAAACGACGCTATGCTACGTACTATAAGGTTTATAAATTGTGTTACTTTGACTGTCCGCCACTCTCACCGATCCCAGCTATCCAATCCGCCGCGTAGCCCCAGCAACGTCCTATGCCGAGGTTCGTACCCCTCTGGGTGCCCCTAGGTCGTTTGCTTAAGTTCATTCATTCGGCTCGGTAGACCCTTCGTGGTCCCTCCAATAGTCCGCAGTAAAAAGCAGTAACTGATCCCTGAGCAACGCTGTATTAGTCATTTATAAAAAAAAAAAATTAAGATAAACAAAAAACCCGACTGCATAAAAATTTATTGACTGCAGTCGGGTTTTTTGTTTATCTTAATAATTTAGTTTATTTCATACTTTTTAGTCTTGTGTCGAAACGGTAACATTAAAGTACTATAATATTTATATATTTGGAATCGTCTGATTCATAGCTTTCATTTGATACCCATATTGTAATTTTTAACAAAAAAAAATGTTTTATTCCCCCTTTCTTTTTTTAATTCGTAGACGTCATCTTGAAATAATGTACCCTATGTCACTCTCACGATTTTTACGAATCCAATGATACCTCAAACGTTAAAATCCATCAAGCCATTAGGCTGTAGCCCGTGCCAAATAAATAGACATACAAACATACATACATACATACATACATACGCTCGAAAAACATAACCCTCCTGGCGCAGTCGAGTAAAAAGTCCGCCACGGCTACACGTCTCTTCTGTATAAACCGCGCCTTAGACGCGGGTGTTTTATTTTCGGTCTCACACGAATTACTTTCCAAACAACCTACACGTTAGTACAGTAAATCTATGGTACACACCCAGGTGCTTCTATTATGTAACCAATTGCCAGGAGCCGTGCTCGATAAATCTCGTTGTAATACTTCAATACCGGTTACATTCAGTTCAAACTTGCATTCTAATCCTAACCTAAGACCTGGCATATTCTATTTAGACCCGGGTGTTACCTCATTCTAGATTAACTGTCTATAACTATAACGAATAACACTTAGATTTTGGGAGGGACAAGTGGATTAAATGTTTAATTATACACTATAGCTATTTTACTCATAAAATTATCCATTACTAGTAGTCGGGGAAATCTACGGATTTTTGTATGGAGTAGGTTGCATTAATTGCACTTTTGGTGAAAATTTGGAATATAGTAGATACATACCTGAAAAACATAAATTCTCAATAATCCCCGATTTTTATGTTGTATGATTGAATAATTAAGACATTTACAAAACATAAAATTTAGGTATGAACAAAAAATGGAAAACTGGTGATTTTGTACAGGATGGCTTCGTTCAATACATTTTACTTATAACAATAATAATCTTAATTAATTAATTATCTTAATTAATTAATTTGGGCAGATATTTAATATTTTGTAAGTCTTCAAAAATTATAACCTCAAAACTAAATTATTTACTGTTTGTTTTTACACATTAAATCTGCCTTTTGATAATTAACTGTCTCTATTGCTGGTATGCTGGTCGAAATATTTTTAGAAATAAGCTTGCCATTTGTACAATAATATCGATTTTAAGGTATTTCTCAGGTTCCTGAGCCTATATAACCACGAAATCTCAACAAAAGTGTTATAAACTAACAGTAATATTGTTTCAAACACAATTTACTAAAGTGTCTTTAATGCAATCTCAAACCTTATTTTTCCTAGACTATAGAGTTTACCCATGACTTTGTCCGCACAAATTATATACCAGATTTTAAGTCAGATCAATTCAATTCAATTCATTTATTGCTTTCATGTAACAGTATTAAAGGTCTAATAATGTGATTAGACATGTGTACGCATATCATAACATCATAAGCTATCAAACAAAAAAAGTTTCATCAAAATCGGTTCAGTAGTTTTTGCGTGATTGATGCTGTTACAAAAATACAAACAGACAAACAAACAAACAAACAGACAGACAAATATTCTAAAAAAATTGATTTGCAGTCAGGGATACTTAAAAACCATTTCGTAACTTTTTTTTTTTAATTATCATCAATGTACAGACACACTCCTGTTACAGTTTTATAATAGTTAAGATTAAGTAAAAATCTGTTATTCAAAATCGCTATATTTCGGTAACATTTCGGTTTAATGTTAAAATAGTATCACTATTTTTAAGTAGAGCAGAGTTTGGTTTGGTATTAAATTATTTAGTTTCGTAGACACTATACAACGTGTTAATGAATTAACGCAAAACTAGAAAGTAGTTTGTTTAGAATCGAGAGCATAATCGAATTATCATGGTTTCAACAAAGGATGATTTTTTCAAAATATTAAATAATTTGTTTGTAAAATTTAAAATTGACTGAACTCGATGTCAACCCACCCGTTCCCGTGCACACTCACCCTACTTACTACCAAAACAAGATTCTTAAAATGTATCCATGAGCACGTTAGCGCTTTCATTCATTGCTGAAATGATAACAAATCATTTTTGCCTGAAAACTTAAAATGCGAATAACTTTAAATTATAAGTATCAAAATAATGAAATTATTGTTTCAATCGAATTATTTTGTTATAAATCAGTTGGGGTGTATGAGGTTT
This sequence comes from Agonopterix alstromeriana, assembly GCA_963924505.1. Classification (NCBI taxonomy): domain Eukaryota; kingdom Metazoa; phylum Arthropoda; class Insecta; order Lepidoptera; family Depressariidae; genus Agonopterix; species Agonopterix alstromeriana. The sequence continues at coordinate 1,387,016 of OZ004669.1, read as the reverse complement.
TGCGCTTATTAATTAACACATTGTAGTTCGGTTATGACATATAAAAAGATATTTTTTTTCAATTTATACGTACCTATTTCTTTGACTATTTATATATGGACTGGTTACGCGTGTAGTTCTACTAACAAACATTTCTGCCACTTTTTGCGGGGGGCGAGGTAACATGAAATGCGCAACTTTGGATTTTATTCCCCATAAGTTTAGATTCTAATATTGTATGTTAAAAATCATGAAAAGTAGTCTCGTGTGAACCCCAAACGTTCTAAGTTCGAAGTTATTATTTCGCAATTATAGGCTGTCTCGTTTAGTGATAAGGTGTAAAATTGAATGTAAATGCACAATATCAATTATGCTTATACCGTGGCAGAGGGGAAATGCTACCGCAAGGCTAGTCCTTATAATAATTAGTCAAAGACCTATTTAAATAAAACACGCTGCTAGTTATATTATCAACAACCTAAGTTTCTTTAATAATATGCTTAATACTCAATCAAAATAAATACAGATGTAAAAACAACAAGCCATTGAATCAAGATTTTGATCTCGAACAAAAAGAAGGCGTAGAAAATTGCACAGAACGAAACAATTACAAACTGCATAAAAACACCATAAAAATTCTACGGACTAACACCGACCTGCTATATAATCGCGGTCAATGGCATAGACAAGTGTGATGCCGAAAAATCCATGTGTGCGCTTTGTGGTTTGGTGTAAGATTGTGCGAGATAGCGATTTAAATAGCGGGTTAAGAATTAGATCTTATGTGATATTTTAGCCCTCATAAAAGTGTATATTACCAAGCCAAGCGCTAAATACCGAATTCGATGTGCGTTTTTTATACAATTTGCGAGATGGTTCTTAGTCTTAGGTAATCGGTTCAGTTGTTTTCAAGATAATTATCTTTAATTGAAAGTTTCGAAAAAATCTCAGCTAATATCATATCTATTAAAATTGAAATTAGCTTTGTGGAGATTCGGTTTTCTAATAATTTAGGGTTTGATGGTGTTTATGTTAAAAGAAATGGTCCTCTTTCTTTTTGGAACTCTGTTAAAAACAGTTTCATTGTAAAATTCAACCAACGCAAACGCAAAACAAGCTTTCAAAACATTTTTACTATGTTTGCAGATATGTTATGTTTATTTTAATCATCAATTCAATTTAATTTAGTTGTTTAAACATTCTCCGATGCTCGGAAATATAACAATATCATTGAATCTAATCTGAAGTTTCTAGATAAATCCGCCACGCTAACGCCTATCACTTGACCCTCCAATTTAATGGTCTTAATATTAAAATCACCATTACATAATATAAGTGATCTAGTTAAAGAATCACGTACTTGTAATGGTGACAGACGACACGTTGTGATTGGGTGACCCAGTTTGGACATTACCCGACGTAATACGTAAGGAGGGTAATGATTTTGAACCTAACTTGACCTCTTGTTGAGAAAGATTAGAAAAGTGGTTTTGAAATGTGGTAATTAGTATTCAAGTTAAAAAAAAATGTTTTAATGTTACTTGTACGTGGAACACACCCATTTTTGCATACAATTTAAATAAGTATAATTTTTTTAATAATAGAAATATGATTCCATAATAATTTACAAACCAAAACATGAAAATAAAAGCTTGGATACATATCTACAGATTTGTAATTCCGTAACGGAATTCTGATTTGGAATCAAGATTTTGTATGGATATGCCCACTCCAAAATTCCGTTCGAAATTACGGAGGCATCAAACCCATATAAAATCAGAATTGTGTTACAGAATTCCGGATATATGTGGTATGCCTTGAGGTGCTACCTGCCTTCTCAGTGGGTACAATGGGGGATATTCTGAAGGCAAAAATGAGTACAAAACATAGTTCAATAAGCCTCTATAGATGTCGTTGACTTGACATGGCTCATAAGTTGGTAATTAGGGTTTTAAAAGTAGGAAAAAAATCATGTTACTGAGTCAGACGCATCATTTAACGAACGAAGTATTTTCTCACATTCAATACGAATTTTTAAAAAAAATTGAAGTTGGCAGCTCTAGCAATGTTCCTGACCACTCCGAAACAGATTATGGTCGTGAGTTTATGTATGTGTATTATTTTTTACTTAAATAACAGCAAGGTTGCACCGCCATCTCGCATCATAATCAATCGAGCCATTTGGAACCATTTTTTCTTTTTAATTGGCTGTCAAAAAATCCCCCATTGTTACAATGATGGTAATATAAACCTATTGCTTGAGCTACAGTATGTTCACTATATGAAGACAGGTTAACCAATCGCATAGGAATAAGTTGAGACAAGCCTCTTTATATCAGTCAGTTCGACTCAGATGGTATCTTGATAATAATTTTTGTTCACATTAATCTAAAATAATACAGGCAACAATAATCTTTAATTCATTAATTTTATTGCCGTGGTGGTCCAGTTGCGAGTAACCTTGCCCGCCGTGCAGGAGGCGATGGTTCGATCCCCGTCCAAGCCGACTCGTACCAATGAGTTTTTCGGAATTAATGTACGATTTGTGTCACCACTGGCTTTTCGGTGAAGGAAAACATCGTGAGGAAATCAGCATGCTTCAATTTCGAGGCATGTATTGTACCCACTGTCCATTATAAGTGGCGAAGGGCTCACCCCCCGTCACACTGGACAGAGTTTCGGTACTACTGGAGAAACGTGGATGTTCTGAGGTTTCAGAATATCTCTGACTACCCCTTCGGGGAATATAGTCGTGAGCATATGATATCCTATGCTTAATTTTATTTGTTAAAAAAATTAAATTAGTTCATAGTTGGATAACTGCAAGTGATTTAAATGTTCCTTTTCATTTATACTAAACAGTTTTTTTTGTTAAATTGTTTACAACTAGGCAACTGAAAGTTTTGTGGGGTGAACTTTGTGGTCCTAATAAAACTTAATCTACTAATTTTGACGTGCCAGTTGCATCTTTATTATGAGATATTTAATTTAATTTTACAATAAAAAGGAGGTTTAAAGGATATCGCTGGCTATCCAGCGAGGCAATGCAGCCAGCATCAGGCTAAATTTTGGCGGGATATGGTGCGGGGCGCTTTATTTGATTAGATTAAGCTGTTTGACGACGCATGTGCGGATTTATTTATTGTAGTGATGATGCTTGTTGCAGAATACTCCCGTACTTGTAGATCGGACGATATTACAATACACATGTTTGTTTGAACCGATAATTTCATAGAACACCTGATTGTACAGGTGTTCTGTGAAATTAATATCTAAGTCTGTTGTTTGTCAGATTTCATTCAAATATGGATAATGTCAATGCTAGGATTAATTTAAGATTCGATTTGTTTCTAGATTGTTTCTGCAAAATTTCATTGACTTTAATTGGTTAGTATGGAAAATATAACCAGACTTCGTTTGTATGCAGTGCTCATTAGCACGTTCAGAATAATCTTCTCTTAATTGCGTCCTCTCTTCTCTTGACTACTCTGTGAACACGATTGTCGCAACACAGTTGCGTAACAAACAGATACAGTTTCATTACTTACTCTAAAACTGAGTGCATTAATTTATGATGACTTCATGTTATATGGATATGTACTACATCGTTTGTGTTGCAATTTCGGCTTAAAAAATTAATATGCATGTTGTTATGTTTACGGTATTCAAATTTGTTATTGACTTTCTTTACGGACACATTCTCAAACTCACAAGCATGCAATTTGGAATAGACAGAAATAGTCAAAGCTAAAATTATCATCAGCATATCATGTCAACTACTGAACATAGGCCTCGACTCGACGAACAAGGCGCGACACATAAGGGTATATTAACGGTGGCGCACTCGCGTTGCACGTCGCTTTGGCGCGTTATACAGGGTGTTTACCTTTAAACCACATACTCTACCCATCAAACTGAACAACTTTTACTATGGGAGTAAACCTGTCAGAACAAAAAAAATATCAGCTGTCCCATACTAAACTGCAATACCTACTCGATTCAAACGTATGGGACAACTGATATATTTTTTGTTCGTACATGTTTGCTCAAATAGTAAAAGTTGTTCAGTTTGATGGGTAGAGTATGTGGTTTAAAGGTTAATGATACTTTTAATTACACCCTGTATAGGGTCCTTCTTAACATGCTGACATTTTTTTAAGGGGATGATCAGACCGTCAAACTGAACAACATTATCTATGGGACCAACATCGAAATCGCGAATAAAAAATCAGCTGTCCCATACATTTGGCTCATTTGGGTAAGTATGTTTGGTGTTTTATATGGAACACCAGTTTTTTTTTCGCGATGTTGGTCCCATAGAGAAAGTTGTTCAATTTGATGGTCTGATCATCTCCTTAAAAAAGTGTCAGCATATTAAGAAGGACCTTATACAACGAGTTAATGAATTAACGCAAAACTACAAAGTAGTTTGTTTAGAATCGACAGTAGAATCAAATTATCATGTTTTCAACTTGGGTATTTTTTTTCAAAATATTAAATAATTTGTTTGCATAATTTAGAATTTACTGAACCGATCTCAACCCACCGCATGGGCACACTCACCCTACATACTACCAAAACAAGATTCTTAAAATGTATCCACGAGCACTAGCGCTTTCATTCATTGCTGAAATGATAACAAATCATTTTTGCCTTAAAACTTAAAATGTGAATATCTTTAAATTTTAACTATCTAAATAATGAAATTATTCTGTCAATCAAATTATTTTGTTATAAATCAATTGGGGTGTATGAGGTTTTGCGCTTATTCATTAACACGTTGTATAGTCCACTTTGTCTATATAGGTATACAAAGAGGTCTAAGGTAGACGTGTACGCAGTGGACGATTATGAAGTCCACGACTGTGTCGCCCTTAATAAAATTGCAACTATGAAGAAATCCAACCCAATTTCTGCACACTTACAATAACCTAATGATCGATCCAACCCTTTTAAAACAAAACACAATACGCCATTATTGCGTAAGAATTATGATCTATAATCGTACGCATCTAATTCAATGGACTATTATGTTATATCATTGATAGGTTAGGAGTTAAGTGCCCTTTCATTATATTAATATCTCGGTGCAATCTATTACGTAACTAGTTCACTACTGAAGGTGTGATTTCACCTGTTAATTCTTTAATCTAATTATAACTAATGAATTATGATTAGATTCATAGACGATATAGAGACCACCGGTGACCGTAGAGCTGGCAGCTTTCTTGGCCAAAGAATCAGCTTAACTATTCAAAGGGGGAATGCTGTCAGCATGCTTGGGAACCATGCACGGAGATGCACCTGACGACCTTTTTTATCTTTGAGATCGATTTCTATACTCTTTTGTTGTTTTTATTTCTAATGTTAATGAATTGTAGATGATATAGATTAAGCTGTGAAGTTCCGGCTTTGAATAAACCATCCTATTTCTCTCCGTGTCTTGTGAGGTGACTAAGGCCCCTTTCAGGGAGATGCGGGGGAGATGTTGTCAGGTGCCGTGGTGCTGAAAGAGGCCTAAGTGATAATCAATGATATTAGTAACTGTTTACTAATGTCATTGGTGATAATACTAAAAGATAGTTGGTGGTTGTAGCAAAGTTATTAACCACCCTAAATAAATAATCACCGTGAGTTTATGGATAACGATAAAGTGATAAGAAGAGAAGTTGTTCCGTGAAAGAGAGGTACCTACATTTCACGTTTTCTCGTAGACGGTATATACCGCTTATTATTACTGTATTTTTCCGTTTCGAGCTTTTAACTGTTTTGTTTTAATAAGTTTCTGTTAATTCTTGTATCAGTTAATTATAATTATTTACATAGACACGAAAGAATTGTTATAATTGCTGTCATCCGTTCCCGAGAACAGAGAACCCGGTTTCCCGTTGATCCATTCCATCGTCAATCTCTGAATCTATCTCCAGACTATTATGTTTTGAACATAAATCGGACATATAACATTTACAAAATATAGCATGGCATATGCTCACGACTATATTCCCCGAGGGGGTAGTCAGAGATATTCTGAAACCTCAGAACATCCACGTTTACCAGTAGTACCGAAACTCTGTCCAGTGGGACGGGGGTCACCCCCCGTTCGGTTTCGGTGAGCCCGTCGCCACATAATTGATAGTGGGTACATTACATGCCTCGAAATTGAAGCATGCAGGTTTACACCGAAATGCCAGTGGTGTTACAAATCGTACATAAATTCCGAAAAACTCATTGGTACGAGTCGGCCTGGACGGGGATCGAACCATCGCCTCCTGCATGGCAGGCAAGGTTACTCGCCACTGGACCACCACGGCTTTACCAAAATATGTTTTCAAATATTTATGACTGACTATGATTTGAAATGCATTTACCATTCTCCACATAAAAGATCTTCAATCAACCTTTTACTGGTTCGATTTAAGTATCAAAATAGCTTGATTTATGGGTCTTAAACTGTAGATAGTAGCTATAAAAAGTCAACGAAACTAAACGCTTACTTTGTAGAGTGTAATGTTGCAAAATGTATTGCATTAAAAGTTCGCTTAGCACATAAACCTTCCTCCAACGGAATACTATTATTGTATACAAGGTGTAACAAACCACCATTAAACAGAACAACTTTCACTACGGAGCCAACATCGAGAAAAATTTTAAAATCTGTTGTTTCATATAAAACTGCAGTACCGGCTCGATTCAATTGTATCGGAGAGCAGATTTTTTTCTCTACATCTATAGTGAAAGTTGTTCAGTTTGATGGTCTAAACTAAGCCTTTAAATATTACAAGGGTGTTTTGTTACACCTTGTAGATGTCATCATCATCAGCCTATCATAGTCCGCTGCTGAAAATAGGCTTCTCCAAAGAGAGTCACAAAACTCTATCCTCGGCCTTCCTCATCCAGTTTCTCCCCGCTACCTGCCTCAGGTATAGCAACCCACATGCCTGTCAGCATATTCTCCATTCTAGAACTCGAACTCCCAACGATTGTCAGTTGTTCGGCAGGTGTGACCAGCCTATTACTACTTCGACTTGCAAATCATAGTTATGTCAACCACGTTTAGTTCTCTTGTATGAGTGTACATACATACATATGCTCACGACTATATTCCCCTAGGGGGTAGTCAGAGATATTCTGAAACCTCAGAACATCCACGTTTCACCAGTAGTACTGAAACTCTGTCCAGTGTGACGGGGGTGAGCCCGTCGCCACTTACAATGGACAGTTTGTACAATACATACCTCAAAATTAAAGTATGCAGGTTTCCTCACGATGTTTTCCTTCACCGAAAAGCCAGTGGTGTTACAAATCGTACGTGAATTCCGAAAAACTCATTGGTACGAGTCGGTTTGGACAGGGATCGAACCATCGCCTCCTGCACGGCAGGCAAGGTTACTCGCCACTGGTAGTCCACAGCTTATTATATGAGTGTATCAACAAAACAACTGGTCAAATGCGAGTCGGGCTACTCGCGCACCGAGGGTTCCGTACTACACCAACACACAACACAATATTATTAACTTACAAAAAAACTTTTTGTCTTCGGGACCTTAGCGCGAGACCGACTCACGCTCGGCCGGTTTTTATTATTTGTTGTTACCCTGTAGAATATGCTCTATGATCAAATCACACTAAGTTTGACGATTTTATATATTACCGTTTTGACGATAAAGCGAGAAAAAAAACTAGTTTCTCACCTTAATTATAATTTTTTTGTAATTTTTGTTATTTTAATCAAATCCGCCGTAATAACGCATATTCCGTGAAAATTTTAACTATCTAGCTATTACGGTTTAAAAGTTACAGCCCTAAATAGGTAGGACGGACGGACGGACAACGTAGGATTAGTAATAGGGTCCCGTTTTCACACTTTGGGTACGGAACCCTAAAGAACAATATTGAGCCGAGATATAACAATTTATTTTTTTGGAAATAGACATTACTTGTCAAATATTTTGAGACTAGACCTTCATAGTTAAATGATTGATGATCTATGCCAATTGCTAATATGGCCTTATACTACCGTCAGCAAAACAAGAAGAACAGTCGTAGCTCTCTTATAATTATGATTTTTATGCGTAGTATGCAATTATGCTGTATTCCCCATTGAGTAGTTAGAGATATTCCAAATGTACTATAAATTACTCGTATTTAGAATATCTACATTTTACTAGCAGTGCCCAAACTATTTTCAATGTGATGGATAGCTACTCAGAATTTTGTCAATGGCTCGTGCAAATAATACACGCCTCGAAATGAAACATTATTCTATGTTTTGTATTATTGTATTCTTCTTACAGATAATTTGTAGTTTTGAAATTAATTTAATGCTGGTAGTAGTAAAACTAATTCTTTGGAATAAGTAAATGTTTTTCTAAAAGTGTCTAATTTGCGAAAGAAAAATATCAGACGAAATTGTGTTGGCATCGTTGATGTCTTTTGTATGGGAATAAATTTTCAGGATTGTTGAGAGTCTGTTAAATAGGTTCTTTGAGATACATTAATACTTTTTTATCCTTACGGTCATTATCCTTAATGGGAGAGCAGAGCCTCAGATATACAGGTTGTTAGGGTAGACAGTTGCATTACTTTAAGGGGTGATTGTACCCATGATACTGATCAAGATTCCCTACCCTGAGAAGATTCTGATAAGAAACATAGAGGAAATTTGCAATAAAAAATGTCGACTTTCATACAGGCGTTCGATCAGCTAATTGTATTTATTATTGAAAGTGTTTTTTTTTTAGAATTTCTTATAGGTTATTTAGGGAAAGTTGATCAGTATCACGGGTACAAGTTTACCGAAACACCCTGTATACCAAGGTATAAATTGAAGTCTCGGTTTTCTAAAATTGCCATGGGCTAAGAGGTTGTCATACTTTTTACGTAATAATAAATTGTGTACATTTTTCTGCAGACTCTACCGTAAAATTGTTATAACATTCTATTACATACAGACACAAATTAAGATTACTCTAATAACCAGTTAGCCGTATTTAATTCCAAAATAATTATCAACATCCGATGTACCTTTCAAATTGATACCACCTTGAACTATAATCAGACAGATGTACAAAGTGTTCGATCACTTTTACATTAAAATAAACCATTAACTGTTTAAATTATGCGTATTTATCATCATCATCGGCCTATATTATATTCTACAGTAGTTGAATTACAATTCAAAGGCAAGCTCTGATTCAATGACGCTAACCTGTAGCCACCTGTAATCTGTAGCGAGTTATAGAGAGAGCTATGCTCGGTGTTTCTTTGAGAGATCACATCAGAAGTGAAGTGATACGTCAGAGAACTAAAGTGGTTGACATAGCTCAGAAAATTAGCAAACTGAAGTGGCAATGGGCTGGTCATATCTGCCGAAGAACTGACCACCGGTGGGGTGTCAGAGTTCTAGAGTGCAGACCGCAAACTGGTAGGCCCTGCTGCCCGCTGAACAGACGACCTAAAAAAAGTAGCGGGGAGCGATTGGATAAGGAAGGCCGAGGACAGAGTTTTGTGGCGCGCCTTGGGAGAGGCCTATGTTCAGCAGTGGACGATGATGGGCTGATGATGATGATGATGAACCTGTAGCCACAAGGTATGGGCATCAGAGTCGGTGAAGATGCCTGATAAGTAATCAACTCTTACAAAACCTGTTAAGGTTTCTGAAGTAGTGGTAACCACAAACAATACTAGAGAACAAAAACCTTCCCGAATGACGTACTAATACTGAACGCCTGTAAACGAGGGGCAAACTGAAAGTATTTAAAACGGAACAGTTAGTGACAATGCCAATGAAATAGTATATAAAACACCGAGGGCAGGAAAGTAAGAAAGGTCTCAGATCACATGTAATCCGAAGAAGAAAGAGGCCGAGGTCAACAAACATGTGATCTGAGGCATTCTTATTTACTGCCAAAGGTGTGTCTACTGTTTTTCTCGGCGGAAAGCAGCAACTTCGGGACGAAAGATGACGCTTTCCACCCGGAGGGGAGAACATTTTATTTTAATCACTAATAAGAAACTCTTTGGTAACCTATAGCCGAAAATTTTATTCGATTGTCATTTATTTTAATGATTTGGCGGCACTTTGAAAAGTGCGTGTCGCGAGTATAGCTCCATCCTTTAACCTTGTTTACAACTAGTAATATGAGTTTAAGCATGATCGTAGCAATCTCAGTGACGATCTGCTCTGGGAGACGTCCTTCAACAGCAACAACTGAGGAAAATGCCAATGCTGTGCAGCCCATGAAAGAGGCTGATAATAGAATGACCTATCAGCGGATTCAAGCACGTTTAAGCTTTCGTATGAGTCAAGCACAAAAGATCCTACATTAATATTTAGGCTTCGAGAAGCTTTGTACTAGATGGATACCCCATAATTTAACCGATTTCAATAGTCAAAGTCAAAGTCAAAGTCAATATAATTTATTCAATATAGGAGCTTACAGCACACTTATCAAACGTCAAATCTTTTTTAAAGCTACCACTAATAGTTTCAGAGGGGGTCCACTGCTTCTCACAGAGGATCCATCAAATGCGAGGATGCATAAAATGAAATCGAGATTATTTCTAAAATTATTGAAAATATTCCCAACCTCCTTCTTCGATCCTTTTATTTTCCAGAAAATTTCAGTATATCTTAAGTAGTTATGTCTACTGTGGGAGCGAATCACTAAAGCTAATTTGTGTCCATCATGATGGCAATTTAATGACTAGACTAGACAATGATGACCAACGAGCAGTGATTAACTCTAACCTGTCTCGGAGCCCAAAGATAGTAGACGCGAGGAAGCCGCACACTGGTTCCCGTCATCATAGCGAGATAAAATATACACCAGTTTGAAGTCTAATTATAAGCTTTTAAACACAAAAAGTTTCATCAAAATCGGTATAGTATTTTTAGCGTGATGGTCAAACAAACAAAGAAACTGATGGCAAAAAATAAAAAAAGTCTAGCATTTGCAGTCAGTAACACCTAAACACCATAATATTGTGACCTTTTTGTGAATACACACGACACAGAAAAGACACACTTCTGTTACAATTTTAAAATAGTTTAGAAGACGCCTGTGCATGATAAAAAAGAACGTTCATCCTTATTACACAGTACCAAGATCCAACATTATATCACTAACACGTAATGATACCAATCACTTACAAACTGGCAGAGTTAAAAAAAGTAAAAAATAAAAAGTTGCAACTTTACATAATACGGGTGATTGGTGAGCGGATCCGGGCGTGGGTCAACCCATCATAGTTTTGACACAAGAGTTTTCGAGTACACTATTTCCATTCTATGTCACGTGACGTCAGCTATATTTTGACGACTATTTTAAGACGAGGTGGAAACCTTCGCACTTCGTAAAGCACGTTGAAAAAAATAAATAGCAACTCTGTATAATTTCCTGGTAAATGTCAGCGACTAAGCTCAAAAATAATTAAGAGAAGTTTATTCCGAATGCGTTAATGCGCGCTGCTTACAAACGAAGTCTGGTGATATTTTAAATACTAACCAATTAAAGTCAATGAAATTTTGCAGAAACAATCTAGAGACATATCTCTATGCTAGTATCTTGTCACATTTTCGTTAAAATATACATTGCTAGGATGCTTTTTTTTAAATGTATGGAAATCTTTGAGGAACTGTAACTTAAAGACTATAAAAACGAAAATCTGACAAGATACAAGCATAGATATTACTTTCTAGATTGTTTCTAAAAATTTCACTGACTTTAATTGGTTAGTATTGAAAATATAACCAGACTTAGTTTGTATGGAGCGCGCCAACAGTAATATACCCTTAAGAAAGTTATGTACGATTTTGTAATCAACAACTGATTGCGCTTTAAAAAGCAACTTCTAAGTATAAAACGCCAAAGTGAGCGGTAAATCTGGTTTTCCTATCTGTAAAGAAAGCATGAAAATCTAATCTTAAAGGTTACAGCTGGCTTAAGTTACCATTGCGATAATTGTAATATACGATTTTCTGAAACTCCCAAATGGAACTTAAAGTTCTCATTCAAACCGCTCATTGTTTTGACGCATTCCATACGTCGGCGTCGGTATACCAAAACTGATACTAGCTGTTAATTTGAATATTGATTTCATTCCTTTTCTGAAAAAAAAAGTTGCTTTGAGACACTGAGCTGTTATTCTTGCTTTCGTAAATCTTTCTCATCGAAGTTGAAATTGTTAGGGTTATACCACCCTAAAGAGCATCGGGAACTTACGTAATTATCATGTTAATTCTTATATCTACTCGCATATATCTCGATTATTAAAATTCTCTCAGTCACTCATTGCGCAAGACATTGGAAACAGTCCAAATAAAATCATCCGCTAACGCTAATCTAGGTGTGAATCTCAAGCCTTTCTCTATAGTATGAGTGATGACTTCAGATACAGAAGATCGTACGTAGGCGCAGGCGCAGAATCACACGTACATCGCATTCCTATTTATCACTTTAGAAACATAGATTATAGACTGACATGCTTAAAAGTCTTGCTATTTTTATTGCAAGGCTACGTGCAAAGACTTTCGCTTACGATCCTTTTTAGCTTCTTTTTGCGAGTTTAAAAATGGGTTTACTATTGTAATTTATAAACGTATTTCGTCAAATTACGCTGATGATCTCTGACTTACGCTACTCTTGATACTCTACTCTAAGTACTTATTTATTTAGTTGATGCTACAAATTGTACATCATCATCGAATTCAACGTCAACAACATTTATTCAATATCCGAGCTTGAAGCACACTTATTAAACATCAAATCTTTTTCTGAAGCTACCACCGCGTCGGAATGTGTTGGTAGAGAAGATGCGGCCAAAAACTCTACAACATAACACGACTTAATTACTATTACAATATAATTAAATTCTTATGCTACGTTTATATATACAATAATACATAGTCTATTTAATAAAATAATTAAATCTGCCGAAGAACTGACACCCTATCGGATATGACCAACCCAATGCTACATTAGGTTGCACATTTTATGAATTAAGTCAACCACTTTAGTATGATTTTTACAATGTTTTAATAAAGTTTGAATACTTATTCGGAGTGACTGAATCAGAGAGCCGCTATCCGATTCAGACTTATGTACCTATACGAATTTGAAATGTGATTCTTACATAAAATGCAATTGCAATAACCTTCAAGAATCTTTAATTATTAAAAATTTATACTAATTACGTTAATTAGCGAATCAACACTGAAACCAGTAAGCTGATTCCTCCGGTATTAAATAATTGCACAATTACGACACGTTGAAGGACAAACGGTTCGCCAACAATTTTAAATCTTTACTAAGTAGACGCTTTGCGAGCTTTCCATAACCCCCAAGTGTTTACTTTTGTCAAGAATTCAAACAAGAAAAAACCGGCCAAGTGCGTGTTGGGCCACACCGGACACTTGACTCTAACAAAAATTCGCTAACGGATCCCTAAATCGAAAAATGGTTTTCACACACCCACAATATTTCTAAAAGATCCAACGATACCCCACACCATGGGATAGACGAGAAAAAAAAAATGCATCCCCTCTTTTCGTGTAGAGGAGGTACCATAAAAAAAATATTTTACAAGATTTTATTTTACCACTTTGTCGGCGTGATTAATGTCCAAAACCGATGTCAAATTACAGCTTTCTAGTACTAAGCGTCTCTGGGCTAAACCACGGACAGACGGACAGACGGACAGACGGACAGACGGACAGACGGACAGACGGACAGACGGACAGACGGACAGACGGACAGACGGACAGACGGACAGACGGACAGACGGACAGACGGACAGACGGACAGACGGACAGACGGACAGACGGACAGACGGACAGACGGACAGACGGACAGACGGACAGACGGACAGACGGACAGACGGACAGACGGACAGACGGACAGACGGACAGACGGACAGACGGACAGACGGACAGACGGACAGACGGACAGACGGACAGACGGACAGACGGACAGACGGACAGACGGACAGACGGACAGACGGACAGACGGACAGACGGACAGACGGACAGACGGACAGACATGGCGAAACAATAAGGGTTCCTTGTTGACTACGGAACCCTAAAAACGACGATTTACGAGGGGTTAAATAAAAACCATGATCTACTTTAAACCATCCTTGCAAACAATCATGATTTTGACAACATACCATTTAAAATATCAAGCTAAATCAAACGAGCATGGACGTGAGTCGTTGACCTCTTGACACTGGCAAAGAATAGCTGATTTGTCACGGATAAAGTTTGAGCTTGACTTCTGCGCATGCGTGAGGTAAAGTTGCGTCAGTATTAAATCATTTTAAACTTGAGATTTCGTAGTGGATCTTCGAGTAAACGAATTCACGTTGCAAGTCTGCTATTAGGTGGACGCATGTCAGTTGCTTGCTCACCGGCTTGCAACGAAGCTCCACCGTTTGATGGTGGTTTAATTAAACAAAGAAACTACAAAAATGTATAATGACAGGCACAATTTATTGTATTGCAACGTTCGATGTACCTAAATAGACAAAATAAGAAGTTAAAATAGCTTGAGCGTGATTGTAGCTCCCACAGACAAACCGAGCAATTGGTTTTGCGGGATTCATTGTTGTAAGTGTTCTCTGTAACCTATGTAATAATAATAAATACAAAAAAAACGGTTTTGTGCATAAAACAACACTAAGAGGGAGCCACACTTTTAATGTGTGCTATGATAATGTAACATTACTTTTTTCATACAGGGTGTAACTAATCACCCTGGTTAAGGGGGTACTTCAGACCATCAAACTGAACAACTTTCACTTTGGCCCCATCCAACATCCAAATCGCGAAAAAAAATCCGCTCTTTCATACAAAACTACAGCACCGTCTCGACTCAAATTTATGGGACAGCAGATTTTTTTTTCTCGATGTTGGCTCCATAGTGAAAATTTTTCAGTTTTATAGTCTGAAGCACCCCCTTAGGTATAACTAGGGTGTTTTGTTACACCCTGTATACGTTTAATGAGTGATTTCTTAAACACTTACCAAATTTTTAGGAGTGGCTCCAGACTTTCAAATTGAACAACTTTTTGTTATAAGAGCAAACTTGAAATTAGTTGTTTCATATATTTGTTTGCGTAGAGTAGACATTTGTGTTACAATATTATGTTTTCTTACATAGTTAAAAGCTATTCAGTTTGATGGTCTAATCTGAACCACCCCCATAAATTGGGAAAGTGTTAACAAAATCACCTAGCTGGGTGAATACAACAACGGCGCAAGTCAAAAAAGTTGATTTTGAGAAAAATTCCATTAAAGTTGGCGCGAGAGAGTGCGCGCGAACAAATTCGTCTGTAGTTACAACACAGCAAGGGTTAGATTCAGTGAAATATCGAGTTAGGTCTATATTGCACGAGATAAAGTATGAGATGTAGAACCAGAATACGGTGCTAACTCAAATTTGCCAATTTTTGAGTTGTGCCGTTGTCGTATTCACCCAGTATAATAATGTACTATATTATGTTACCTATATTTATAATACGAATGTTAATATATGAAATAAAAGTACGTAACGTAAGTCGTAACACATTTACGTGCAATATGAGTGTAACACATAAAATGCAATATAATTCTCGTATATGGAGTTAAAAACGAGTTTGGCAAACTTTATTCGTTTCAAGATGTAGATGCGTGGGAAAGTATATATATATATATATATATATATAGATAAGTATAGTTTCTTTCTAATACTTGTCTGCCTACGCAGATAAATAGATTATACCTTACGCCTAATTGTGTCGCAAGCGAGCTCCATACAAGCGAAGTTTGATCCTATTTAGGAAACCTTTTATCTAAACTACGTAATTACATTTTCTAGACATGACCAAGAAACTAATTCTAGGTGTGTGGTTTGTCAGTAATTTTTTTTATTGCTGTTCGTAACAAAGTGGTCAACTTGCTATCAGAGTATTTTAGAGAGTAGTTCAGAGTTTCTGGCCGCATCTTCTCTCCCTCGTAGAGTCAAAAATGATGTCAGAAAGATAACCATGTGATATTCTTTTGAATAAAACATTTTGAGTTGAGTTTGAGTATGTGACACCGCATGCTTAATATTCCTTCCGAAATACTGATGCGTGTGGTAGAGTATACCATATGGTACCAAACCTAATACCGACTGCCATTATTATCATTTTATACTAAGGTTCCAACTAAATGTGAAGAGCGCTCACTCACATAGCTCAGGCTATCCTTGTTTGGGAGTCAGTGGTTCCATTTTGATAAATCAAAGCCATTTACTATGTTCATGCCTGGTGTACTAAGTACTTAATTTTTACATTTGGTAAAGTATTGTAAATTAGGCTAAGTTGCAGCAAATAAACCTTTTTTTTTTCTTCTCTTAAACGGTGAAGGTAAACCATGGTAACATCATGAGGAAACCTGCATACGCTGAAGATGACATTCTGATGCGTGTGTGAAGTCTATCAATCCGCATTGGGCACGCGCGGTGGACTGACGCCCGTACACCTTCCTTGAGAGTAGGCCTGTGTCCTGCAGTGGGACGTATACAACGTGTTAATGAATAAACGCAAAACTAGAAAGTAGTTTGTTTCGGATCGAGAGCAGAATCGAACTAGCAAGGTTTCAACATAGGTTACATTTTTTCAAAATATTAAATAAAATATTTGTAAAATTTAAAATTTATTGAACACTACTTACTACCAAAACAAGATTCTTAAGATGTATCCATGAGGAGAATGAAAGCGCTAGCGTGTTGCTTTCATTCATTGCTGAAATAATAACAAATCGTTTTTTCATGAAAAATTTTAATTGTGGATAACTTTAAATTTTAATGAATAAAATAATGAAATTATTGGTTCAATGCAATTATTTCGTTAAAAATTTGTTGGTGTGAATGAGGTTTTGCGCTTATTCATTAACACGTTGTATAGGCTGATGATGGTGGTGGAGTTTAGTCCGCTCCCTCAGAGAGACAGTGAAAGGCCCAGCAGTGAGACAGAATATGCCGATAATGATACGATAATGACAGTTTGTAATGCCAAAAAAGATAAACATTTTGCAGAAGTCTTTCAACCAAAGCTGTTAATTACGAAATTGAATGAGTGACATTTAAGTTTTGAACTTTTTATCTTTTTGCCGCTTTTTACATCATTACAGTTTTGACGTAATATGAGAAACTAAAGGACAATAACGTAAACAATGTTTAAATCTTCACCTTATGTAATTGAGTTACTCACAATAATTGTGAATCCTTTTTAAGATCTTACTGTTAAATTCGAAGTTAAAATATGTTTTGAAGTTCGGAGCACGTGAATAAACAATCCCTACAGAATTAAAGCTTCATACAAGCGGAAACTGTCGGTGCACTCACACAAAGCGCGCGTAAGAGGACGTACGAACAAGTGCACACACTCAAGTGTAGCCGCCGTAGTATTATAAGCACGACAAGGCTGTATCACGCCTTTTATCTCGTTCATTCGCGCAAATTGAAAGAGAGCTAAGGCGCGATAGCTGCCATAATACGGCCGCTTTTCATACGTCCTCTAACGCGCGCCAAATTGTGTGATCATTCGTTCTGTACGGATATTTATTCATGTGGTTTGGAGAGAGGCGTAGGGTCACCTCATGCCCATAAGTGTTTCGATACTATGTAACATACATTAACAGTTATTGAGTGTAAATAAATGATTCATCAAAGAAGCCCGAAGAAATGAGTCAACTCGCCAGAAAACCGTCTGAAATGCTGCTATTCTTAGCCTGAACAAAAAAAGATATCGTAATAAAAGGAGCTATAGATTGTCGATTACAGTTAGATACAAGTATTAATCTTCTACTTATCGTGTGGGCAAGCCCTAGTGCCAGAGTTTTTTCAGACTGCCTTACGGCCTCGGACGTGGTTTTTATGTAACAACTACTATAACGAGAGATAGTAGCCGGGACCAACGGCTTAACGTGCCATCCGAAGCACGGAATCATCATTCTTTTCAGACAATCAGGTGATTCAGCCTGCAATATCCTAACCAACTGGGGAAAAACGCACAAAGTGACACATCACTAGGTGTCCCCCGTGGGAATCGAACCCCCGACCTCCGTGTCAAGAACCCAATGCTCTTAACCATTAGACCACGGAGGCAGTACAAGTGTTAATGGTGCTCAAAAAGATGAAATTACATATAAAATGAAATTGAAAGTGCGGAGATGAAAGAAACCCATAACTTCAACTTTAAAGAGAAACCAAATTAAACATAAAATTTCGAACATCCAAATTGAGAATAAGTTTAAGTGTTAAAATTAAATGTTGTAATGTTAAACATACACTTATTACAGTAACGGTAAGCAGTAATTTGTTTATCACCTTGGTACATTTTGGCAAGTGTCTGATTGAGTCACCCAGGGTAAAGTTCCAATGCGAACTGTCCACATGAATTACATCCGAGGTTGTCTAGCAGATGTAGGCGGAGGTGTGTTTTACTACCTTCAGTGCATATGTGTACATTTAGGTCCGCCACACACATACAGAATGCCAATCAGGAACTACGAATCAGGATTGTGATTTTGTACAGGATTTGATACCGAACGGAATTGTGGAGGGGGAAATTCCATACGAAATCGTAACGGAATTTTCGTATGTATGTGGCGGACCTTAACAACGGTTTTTAGAGCGTGAGCAAGTTATCTAGATTTGGGGCAGCTTGATGACAATAATTATTGAGATTTCATAAAATAAGACAATTGAAACTTCTACTCATATTCGTGATGATTCCCTTAATAAGATGATAAAAAATACAATTTAACCGTTTTCTTAAAATTTTTTAAATGTGAAATCTACAAAGAGTGTCCCTACACCAAAATTACTTAATAAATCTCTGTACTGTGTTCATTGTAATGTTTTATGTTGTGTTGGTTGTCTGTTATTTTGTGCCTCATATATTTTTTGTCCGTATATTATTGTTTATTTTTTGGTGTCAAATAAAGAATTCTTATTTGATTGATTGATTGACTGAATGAACCGAACGGACATACAGTACAATCTTATAGTACGTAGCATAGCGTCGTTTGGAGAATTCCCGCAGTTCTCCTTTATGACAAAAACGACGGTATGTGACGCTATTAAAATGCGTTACTTAGATTATCCGCCGTCGCCACACGTCGTTTCTGTATAAACCGTGGCTTATAAGGGTTTTTGGACTGAGAAAGCGTACAAATGCAATTATCCGACTTCTCTAATGATGAACACAAACCTGTCCCAAGGCGCGCAACAAAACTCTATCCTCAGTCTTCCTCATCCAGTCACTACCCACTACCTGCCTCAGGTCGTCAGTCCAGCGCCCACCCACACTACTCCTGCCAGTTCGTAGTCTCCATTCTAGAACTTGGACACCCCATCGGTTATCAGTGTCAATAAGTCTTCATGATCAACCAGTTAATAATACGAGTATGTCGATCATCCAACCGGCGGCCTGACATTGCGCATTGACCTTTTTACTGGACGGCCTTTGACAATTTTTTATTCAGATTAAGGAAACTGATGCAGTTCCCCAAATTTTGAGTTCCGCTTTTAAGTTGTGCCTTTATTTATGAATATATTATGCCAAGATCTGGTTCTATAGACGTCATTGAATTATAAAGTATTCTTGTGGCAAAATACAGGTCTGAACAAATGTAGAGTAATAACTACAATTTTCAGGGGTGGTTCAGACCCTCAAACTTAACAACTTATACTATGGAAGAAAACCTGAAATACATTTGAGTCGAGACATTGCAGTTTAGTATGGCACAGCTGATTTGTTTTTTGTGAATTCAGGTTTGTTCCAATAAAAAAAGTTGCTCAGTTTGATGGTCTGCAACACCCCAGAAAATTTGTCTACTTATTTAAATCACACCCTGTAGTAGTTTTTGGTGCTCAAAAGAGAAAGTCACGTTTCCAAAGAAACTTAGGACACCAGTGTACACATATGAAACTATATGGAAATAATAGTATGTAATGCAAATTATTAAATGCAAAGGAAAAGGTTTATAGAAATTCCGTGGTTTGTAATTCTACTATGCAAAATTACCTAGATTTTATTTGTAGTTTCGGATCCGTTTAATATATGAAGTAGTTTGCAATTTCATAATGATCCCGCTAATTTAGATTTTAACGCTAAAATCTATTTTATTACATTTTAGCGCTTTGTACAGCAGTGGCGAGTAACCTTGCCTGCCGTGCAGGTGGCGATGGTTCGATCCCCGTCCAGGCCGACTCGTACCGATGAGTTTTTCGAAATATATGTACGATTTGTTACACCACTGGCTTTTCGGTGAAGGAAAACATCGTGAGGAAACCTGCATGCTTCAATTTCGAGGCCTGCATTGTACCCACTGTATATTACAAGTGGCGACGGGCTCACTCCCCGTCACACTGGACAGAGTTTCGGTACTAGTGAAACGTGAATGTTCTGTGGTTTCAGAATATCTCTGACTACCCCCTCGGGGAATATAGTCGTGAGCATATGCTTATTGTTTTGTATGACCAACCAGATGTAATGTAATTGTGTCTATGTAGTAGTAAGTCAATTTAATTAGTAGATGCTATGTCTAAACTTGTTAAGACTTTCACCAATCGATACACACATTCTCTTAGACCCGTCTAATTTTTAGGGTTCCGTACGCAAAGGTTGAAAACGGGACCCTATTACTAAGCCTACGTCCGTCTGTGTGTCCTAACTATTTAGGGCTGTAAGTTTTGAACCGTAATAGGTAGATATGATGAAGATTATCACAGATTGTGCGTTATTATGGCGCATTTGCTAACAAATAATAAAAAAGTTCTCACATCTCTGACTACCCCCTCGGGGAATATAGTCGTGAGCATATACATACATAATAAAAAAGTTAAAAGTTACAAATTAAAGGGGGGGATCATCATACAAGAAACTAGTTTTTATTAAAAAAAAATCTTTTCGCTCTATGGTAATCGGTAATACATACAAGTGTCAAACTTGGTGTGATTATAGAGCAAACTCTACAGTATAACAACAAATAATAAAAAATAAAGCTCCCGGAGAAAACATTTTTTTTAATTTATATTATATTATAGGTACGGAGCCCTTCGTGCGCGAGTCCGGCTCGCACTTGGCCGGTTTTTTAAAGTCAACGCAGATGAAGTCGCGGGCAAAGTATACCATTATATGGAATCATTTTATTCAGAATATCCACTTGAAAAATATAGGGTGTAAGATTAAATACGAACAACATTCACTATAGAGCAAACATTAAAAATTGCGAAAAGAAAATCGGCTGTGCCACACATTTGGGTGGAGTACCCTAGCCATTGTAGTTTTCTATGGAACAGCTGAGTTTTTTCGCGATTTCGTTGTTGGTCCCATAGTAAAAGTTGTGCAGTTTGATGGTCTGAAGTAGCACCTTTGATATGCAACGCATTTAATTTTAAATCCTGTATAAATTAAGAATCCCTTTTCAATGCTACCTCTATTTAACTAAAATATATATTATTTTACTGATTCCCGCACTCTACAGGGTGAAATTGATATGATTGGTTTGCTCCCATAGTAAAAGTTGTTCAGTTTGATAGGTAGACTTTTAGTTTAAAATGATGCTAATGATATCAATTTCACCCTGTATAAGCAAATACGATTTTTTTAAATTAATCACTATAGGGTCCTACTTAATATGCTGACACATTTTTAAAGGGATGATCAGACCGTCAAACTCAACAACTTTCTCTACGGGACCAACATCGAAATCGCGAAAAAAAATCAGCTGTCCCATACATTTGGCTCAAGCAGGTTTGCAGTTTTGTATGGAAGAGCTGATTTTTTTTTCGCGATTCCGATGTTAGTGCATAGAGAAAGTTGTTCAGTTTGACGGTCTGATCATACCCTTAAAAAAGTGTCAGCATATTAAGAAGGACCCTGTATAAAGTAAAGCCTTGACACACTCATTAGGCAATTAAAGATTAACTTTAAGTGAATAGTTGACTATCGTCTCTCGAATTGAGACGGCAACTCATAATTATTGTACGTTGAAAATAAATTATCACTTTTAATGAACTTTACTTAGTTTTAGCATCTTTTATGTATGTCAAGGGCAAGTAATGCTAAAGTGTCTGAAAGTCAAAATAGCTTAGCGTATGTTCACGACTATATTCCCCGAGGGGGTAGTTAGAGATATTCCGAAACCTCAGAACATCCAGCCGGTTCGATTCCCGTCCAGACCGACTCGTACCAATGAGTTTTTCGGAATTTATGTACGATTTGTTACACCACAGGCTTTTCGGTGAAGGAGAACATCGTGAGGAAACCCGCAATGCTTCGATTTCTAGGCATGTATTGTACCCACTGTATATTACAAGTGGCGTCGGGCTCACCCCCCCCGTCACACTGGACAGAGTTTCGGTACTACTGGTGAATCGTGAATGTTTTAATAATAAAAAGAATGATATTCCTTTTTAGGGTTCCGTACTCAACAAGGAACCCTTTCAGTTTCGCCATGTCCGTCTGTCCGCGGCTTAGCTCAGAGACGCTTAGAACTAGAAAGCTGTAATTTGACATGAGTATACATATTAATCACGCCGATAGTGTTAAATAAAATGATGAAAAATATTTTTTTTTAGAGTTAAAGGTTGTGGTCCATTTAAACCAGAACAAAGTTGATTATGCAAAGTTAACTTAATAAATTTGCAAAGAACATAAGATATACGGTTGTAGCAAGGTTCTCATTTAGCACATGATGAAACAGGATGGAATAACGTGTTAAGTGTTGATAAGTGTCTAGCCTTTCGCTAAAAGAATCACTGCATAAGTAACCGTATCCCTTAGTCACATCGCTCATCATCATCACGTATAGCATTTTTTGTCTATACAGGGTCCTTCTTAATATGCTGACACTTTTTAAGGGGATGATCAGACCGTCAAACTGAACAACTTTCTCTATAGAACCAAAAACGAAATCACGAAAAAAAATCTGCTATTCCATACAAAACTGCAAACTTACTCGACCCAAATGTATGGGACAGCTGATTTTTTTTTCGCGATCATGATGTTGGTTCAATAGAGAAAGTTGTTCAGTCTCATGGTCTGATCATCCCCTTAAAAAGTGTCAGCATATCAAAAAGGACCTTGTATGTGGGGAACAATTTAAAATGCATCAACTGTGTTTGTGTATGTACCTACCCATTTTTGCAAAATCAAATGATATTCTGATTTTTTATGAGACTCCCACAGGAAGAATTAGGGTGGTCCCATGTGAAGCCAAAAGCACATGGCATTTTAAAAATACAATAATACCCATAATTAACTTTACATAAATCTACTGGGTATGGAGAATTGTGTAGGTAACACAAAAATTTTTAAACAAAAAGACACAAATCATATTGTACTAGCATATGCTCACGACTATATTCCCCGAGGGGGTAGTCAGAGACAGAGATATTCTTAAACTTCAGATAGTACCACTTTGACCGTAATACATTTGTAATTGTGCATTTGTAAAAAAGGTTAACTTCTGCCCGCGACTCCGTCTGCGTAGACCTTAAAAAAGTATCCTTTGTATTAATCCAGATCATATTCTATCTGTGTGCCAAATTTCATTAAAATCCATTTAGAAGTTTTTACGTGAAAGAGTAACAAACATCCATCCATACTTACAAACTTTCGCGTTTATAATATTAGTAGGACAGGATGTGCCTATTCATTACTTATTTATTTAAAAAATTTCGTCTAAACAAAAATAATTTTGTATGTAAATTGCAAACATAACGCTTATACGAAAGTAGGTAATAGCTATTTTTACTATTCCTTATCTATTAAATAGCTTAATCTCCATTTATATAATCATTTCATAGTAAATATTCTCACAGTTTTTGTTTTTCGCCTATAAAACAACTTAAAACCTATTTCATAAAGTTCAAAGTTGTTTAACAGACTTTAAATTAACACGATATTTTAAAACATAATTTTATTTGCATTATCATAAAATTTAACACAGCACTTTTTCCTTCGAAAAAAATAGTCCAATTCCAACCCAATTTCGTCCTCGGAGTCAGATGGTCGAAGTAAAAGTAGAAGGCAGAATACCACGTATATAAGCGAGTGGTCACTTACTGAAGCTATCATATAACCTCTGAGGCTTATACCGAACACAACCATGGCCAAGTGGAGCATTGTAAGTGTCAATGGAGTGCAGTGTACGCAGTGTTGTGAACGTGTGTTGATGTGTAACATCAAAATCGGTTTAGTGTTTTTTTTCACGGATTTGAAAAATTCGAAAAAAGTTTTTGCTTTGGATTTGATTCCTGATTTAATTGTTTGAAGTTGTTCCTTTAAGGATTTTAAATTAGCAGCGGTTCCAAATTTAATTGAAGGTTTTTTCAAAATAGTGTGTTTGATCAAGTTTTGAAATTAAATAAAATCAGGACCATAATTCGGGGTTGAAAATTAAACTCGTTTCATCTAAACTGTTCCCAAAATTTTAATCAGATTAACAGTAAAAATACTAGCCCAAAACAACCTGCAATAGAAGATCAGTTTTCAATCAATAACAACCAATTACAAAACTGATCTGCAATTAAATATTCATGAGCTTACGTAAATTTAGACACATAAATTCTACACGCTCTACTTACGACATGTGCTCCAAAACCCTTGAATAAAAACAACTTTTTTCGACAGGTCGCCCTCGCCCTGATCGGCTGCGCCGTCGCCGAGCCTCCAGTAGGCTACAGCTACTCCGCCCCTACATCCGTGGTCCTCGTCGGAGGCCACAGTTCAGGAGGATACTCCAGTGGCCACAGCTCTGGCTACTCCAGCGGCTTGAGCAGCGGCGGTCACTACACCCCAGTCCCAGTTGGCCACCAAACCTCAGAAGGCTACCACGTTGACCCCCATCTATTGGAGAAAATAAAGCACATCATCCTGAAGGACGAAATCCAGAACCAGGCCTACCAGAGCTCTTCTTCAGGTCACGGACACGGTCACGGAGTCTCCTCTCACTATGGACCCCCTGCCCCAGTGTACGGTGTCCCCCACGACAGGATCGTCGGTATCGAGCTGGACCACATTCAGCAAGGTCTCCAAGTAGCCCAGTACCACCAGGCTGAGGAAGGTTACTCCGGCGGTTACGCTGGTGGTTACTCCGGATACTCCAGCGGCGGACACGGTGGTTACTCCAGCGGTGGCTACTCCAGCGGTGGTCACGGTGGTTACTCCAGCGGTGGTTACTCCAGCGGTGGTCACGGTGGATTCTCCGGCGGTCACGCTTCCGTCTCCTACTCCGCCCCATCGATCTCCTACGCCACCATCGGAGTCCCATCAGGCTCATACGGCATTCCATCCCCCTCATCCTCCTACGGAAGCCCCCACCATTAAAAACAAAAAGTCATAGTCATCTCTCATCTCATTTTAATGTTATAAAACCCATGTGATCACAGTTTAGGCGTAATGTGTATTATATTGTTGATAATGTATGATTTCTGTAAATAAAAAACTCTTTTTTATAAAAATATAAATTGTTTGGTTATTTAAGTCACTTAAATTGGACAGTCATTTTGGCTAAAAGAATTCTTGCTGAGTAATTGCAATACTTTCACATGTTGAGAAGTAATAAGTGGAATACATTACTTGTAAAGCAACAATCGTCAGTCCATAAGTGGAACTTGAAAAATGCATTAACGCGAGATTGTAAAGCCTTCGAAAGGTATCGAAAACGAAAGTACATATGTGATGCGATCGAGTTTGCGACATGAAAAATGACGTAAGTATGCATTCACTGGTTTCCGATTATTACCTATTTGGATTTAGACTGTTGTTACGACTGGATAGGTAACTTTTACTTTCCTGTCTCAAGTTGCTTGCATGACATAGACAAATTAGGCAGGTTTGCAATTACTTTGAATATTTCTATGGTCATACATTTTGGCATAACGAGCCTTATTACCCAAGCAAACATTAAGAATTTGTAAAAGGAGAAAGATTGCTTGTAATGACCGTGCGTAAACGATTTATTTTAATTGAAATCATCTTCGAGATCCATAATCGGATAAAGGAATGTTTCAATCATTTCGATTCGATTTCTTTTACTTTTTTAAAGATGAACTTTTGATAAATAATTATAAAGAATTACCTGTAAAAATGTTTTGGAGGCCTTCAATAATTGTCCTTGTATAGTAGGTAAAATTACCTGATAATTTATTAAATGGTAATAAATATTTATTTACTTACATAAAACCATGACAAAATATAGGTATCATTATAATATTAAGGTTGATTATTTAAATGCCATTAAAAGAAGAAAAATCCAAATAAAATTGACTGCCAGTTGCACGTACGTTCATTAAAGTTAATCCTCCATTAAATCTATTGCTGTCACTTTTTGTCTTGTTGACGTAGTAAAAGGTAGCAAGTTATTTAATGGAGGATCAACTTTAATGAACGTACGTGCAACAGAGCGTAGATAGGTAAATCTAGAGTTCAAAAAATTGTGTATGCCCAATAAACGTTATAGGCAGGAGCTGATCCAAGATGATCCAATGAAAGGCCTTTGCCCAGCAGTGGGATGAAATGGGCAAAGAAATGGTGAAATATTATCATTTTCTAATTAAGGTCCATGTCTTATTATATTAAGAAAAATAAAAATATGTATTAATTCAATGAATAAGAGAGAAAAAACTTCAAATTTGCAATACACTTCGTCAAAATGGACGTCGTTATATTAAGTGTAACCTGTCATCTACATAGTGTAACCTGCCATATCCATCCAAAAAATTATTTACAAATAATTTTCAAATGAATTGACAATATCAACTGATATATTATTGACCTAAATTCGAATAGACAGACGGACGTATCGTGTTACGTGTCGGCCATTTTGTAAAATTAGCGAATATTTTCGCTCGAGCGTTAATCTGAACTGCACCATGCACTTTCTCCTGCAACCTCACATTTAGGGTTGTCAAAGCTTTACTTTTGTCGACTTTGTAACTGCATAGTAGCTATGGAAGACTTTTAAGGTAATTGTTGTAATGTAATTACGTTCGGTATCTTTTTATTAATAAGTCTGTATTTTAATTATTATTTATTACCTGCTTTTTATATTATTTATTACCTGTTTTTTTTATTATGGGTCTATGAGTGGAAACCTATAACTGGTTTTCTGTTAGCTATCCAATGTATCAACAGCTTATGGGTTTCCAAAGAAAAAAACAAAATAGCAATTTGCAGAAGCAAGAAGCTGAAGCCTTTCTGGCTTAGAATTAAATTACATACAACATTTTATTCTCGTGAGTGTCGAGTGAGCCAACTAAGGGATACGATTTCGTATGCAGTGTCTTTATGGGTGAAAGCCTACCTAAGTAGCCACAGATCACAACTTGATACGTTTTTCTCTCTTTCAACCTTCGATGCTTATGATTAACCTAGTGTAACAATTGCAAGCTTAAAAAAATTGGTAGATAGTTAGTAGTTGTAGCTAAGTTTCTGACCACCTCGATTGGGTTATATCATCAGTTTAAGTATGTATATAGGGTGTAAACATCAATGCGTTATATATTTTAGGGGGTGGTGATTAAGACCACAAAACTAAAGTATGTAAAGCATTTAAGTTTACATCCTGTATAGGTAGGTATGTGGTTTGGTATTTTTATAACATGTTTTATGAGAGAAGAGTGATACGTCAAGATCGTAGCGATAAGTCGTATTTGCCTACCCCAATGGGGCACAGGCGTTAGCATAATTGTATGTACTTATTTATGTTAAAAAGAACATAATAAAAATAACATAAATAGTGCGCCGTGGTGGTCTCGTGGCGAGTAATCTTGCCTGCCGTGCAGGAGGCGATGGTTCCATCCCCGTCCAGGCCGACTCGTACCAATGGGTTTTTGGGAATGCATTTGCGATTTATATGAAAACATCTTGAGAAAACATGTATACTTCAATTTCGAGGCATATATTGTACCTACTGTCCATTAAAAGTGGCGACGTCACACTGGACAGAGTTTCAGTACTTTTTTTTGTCTGACGTATACAGTTTGATCAGGGAGCAGCTACTGCTTTTTACTGCGGGCTGTTGTTGAATTAAGCAACCTGCCCAAGGGGCACCCATAATGGGTACGGACCTCAGCAATAGGCGTTGCTGGGACTACGCCACGGGTTGGGTAGCGGGGATCGGTGAGAACCGGCCAGCCAGGAGTGGGCAGAGATCGCGACTCGCCCGCGGCGGCGATGGGGATTACGAGTATTACGGCGACGACGCAACATAGCTATGATTGTGTTACCGTCGGGGGTGATCGTGTTTTCAGTACTATTAGTGAATCGTGGACGTTCTGAGTTTTCAGACTATGTCTGACTAAACCCTTTTGGGGAATATAGTCGTGAGAATATGCTTATGTTTATGTAGAACTTAATGTTTTAGAAAACAAAATGCTATCAAATGACCATAAAATGTGACAACCCTAGTTACAATCTTTCTCGGACCGAATCTTGTGCAGTTGCGTAAGCGCATGCGATGAGCGGACATCGGATTATGCGTATGCAGTTCGCGTATTGATCTCTATCTTACATTGGTATAGGGTCGATTTCCTTGTAGCTTTGTGTAGTTGCAACGGTTGAGAAAGTAAGGAAGTTGACAATAGTTTCTAACAATGACCTTGCCCAATATGGAGATGAATCGATAGATAAAATCTGGTGCACCCAATTGCGAATATGATACGATGATGATATAAACGATTAAACACGATTACAGCAACACCCATTCGAGGGAAATTCTAAACCATAGGATAGGAGGAGGATCCAGAGGATATTCTAAACTTTCCAGACAAAAAGTTTTAGTCTCATGTTAAGCAAGTCCTCTGTAAAAAAGGCTACTATAAACTCGACGATTATATGAATGACCTAAATGTCTGGTCTTGACAATGTTACACTATGTAATTCAATATTTTATTTGAAAGTGTACTTTGTATATTATGTTTCTTTTAAAGATGTGTGTTGTAGAGTTTGTGGCCGCATCTCATCTACAATGAAACACCTTCCGACGTGGTGCTAGAGTCAAAAATGACGTCAGAAAGCTATCCTTGTGATATTATTTTGAAAAAACATTTTGAGTTTGAGGGATAGGTATTATAGAGCATATATTTATACAGCGTCCTTCTTTATATGGTGAAACTTTTTTTAGGGGATGATCTGACCATAAAACTGAACAATTTTCTCTATGGAACCAACATCGAAATCGCTACCATCTCCGGTCGTTACATAAAAAACCACGTCAGAGGCCATAAGGCAGTCTGAAAAAACTCTGACACCAGGGCTTACTGCCAACAAGATAAGGAGAAATAAGGAGTCGTGTTGCAGGTTCTGACACGAGCACTTGTCTCGCGTGGTGTTCGCGCATCGCGTTTTTGCCTGCCACGAGGCTCCGCAATCCTCAATCTCTTCTTGTTCTTGATCAAAAAATCCCTGAGATTTTGATAGTTTCTCCAACAAACTACTTGACAATGCCGGAAATGCAGTGTAAACGCACAAGCAAGAGTCCAGTAATTATAAAAAAAAAGTTGCAGTAAAACAACAAATAATAAAAACCGTGCAAGTGTGTGTCGGGCTCATTCAAAGGGTCACGACCCTCGGTTCAGCAGGCAGGTTCACTGCCAAGTTAGCTAACGGACCATCACTGTTATAGCAATTTTCACTTTCAGCATAATATATTAACAACAAGGTATTTTTTATCGTTTACTAAGACATTACTAATATTAGTCTCGTTTTGCATTCTCAAATAATTTCGTACTAATTAATCATAGTATCACTTAAACCAATGCCAAATCCGACAGATTATGACCGAATATCATTGCATTGCATTATAATTTAGATATTTCTTAACTGTTGTAACTTTACTCCTTAGATTGTAGTAACGCTGCTTTTTAAGCTGAATACACATTTGGTACCAATGATACACAACTTGTCGGACAAGTTGGTCGCTGATATTAAAAACATTAGAGGAATATAATACCACACAACAGGAATAAGCCACGGTTTATAGAGAAGAGACGTATGGCGGTAGCGGATAATCTAAGTAACACAATATAAACCTCATAGTACGTGGCATAGGTCGTTTTTGTCGTAAAGGAGAATCGCGCCCGTGCCTCCAGAATGACTAGTAAGATTTCTCTACACGCGCGCGACGCGCCTTTGCTGCATAGAAAATATCCTGTTCCCGCGCTTTTCGGAGAGCGAAAGCCGCGCTTGCCGCGACTTTTAGTATGGGAAAAAGCCGAGTCGCGTGCAAATAGAGAAATCATGCTAGACGTGCTGGTGACGTTGCCTGGAGGCGCGGGCGTAATTCTCCAAACGACGCTATGCTACGTACCATAAGGTTTATAATTGTGTTACTTTGACTATCTGCCAACGCCACACGTCTCTTCTATAAAAATCGCGCCTTACAATGTCGTCCACCAATATGTTGGTGGTCTACCTACCTGATTTTTGTCTCTCCCTCAGTGATAATGCCTGGGTCCACCAACCATCTAGTGTGTATCTATCTTAAAATGATTCAATATATGATGTACAGGGTGTGCCGCTATCGTGTCACCTTGATTAAATTGGTAAGAGTAACAGTTTGAAGGCTGAATGAGAGGTGAAGTAACTTTCTATTCCACTTTATTTTAATTACTATAGCTTCATTAGAGTCAGCTTCTGGATCTAGTAAATATAAATATACTAGACAGTTTATGATGGTAATAAAAGATAGGTTAGGTATAGTCAATGAATCAAAATATGTACTTTACGAGCGTTTACCCGCAACTTCGTACAACTTCGAACAACTAGGGATACCTAAAAACCATATTGTAATCTTTTTCTTGTAAATATCTTCAATGTACAGACACACTTCTAATTATGTTTTATAATATAAGGTCTCTAAATTAGGTAAAACTATTTAAGAGGATGATCAGATCATCAAACTGAACAACTTTCTCTATGGGACCAATATCGAGATAACGAAAAAAAAATCTGTGGTCTCATACATTTAGGTAGAGTAGATTTGTATGGAACAGCCAATTTTTTTTTCGCGAATTCAATTTTGGTCCCATAGAGAAAGTTGTTCAGTTTGATGGTCTTATCATCCCCTTAAAATAGTTTCAGCTAATTTTGTTAGACCTTATAGTTTACTTTAAACCACAAAATAAGCAGTATACAGAGAAAATATACAAAAGGGACAAATAAATACGGAAATCTAATAAGTCCTATGTTTTGAGTTTATTTGTATACATGAAGTTATAATTTTCGTACCTATGTATTTATAACTGAAAGGAAGTTTTGCCCTACAGTGGGATCCTACAGGCTTGTACTGACAGAAAAGATCACGACCCGGTTAAAAAAGAAGCTACTGGTGGATCCGCTAGTCATCTTTATGCAATTTGACCACAATTTTACTTTCTCCGACCTTCCACAGATTACACTCCCATTCAATGCAAATGTTTTTTGTTTAACTGATAATATTCTCAGAACTTTAGGGTTCCATAAAATTACGGACACGGTTGAAATAAAGATTTTTATCGGAATCTGTTGAAATTTACACTTTTGTATGTACCTTCTGGTTGAGCTTAAAAAGTAGGTTAATAAGATGCATTTGATGCGAGAAAGGACATGCTTGAATATTTTAAAGACATACGTTTCGGATCATATTTATGATCATAATTAAGTGTAAATAAAAAGAAAATATTACTTGACTACAAGAAGCCTAGGTACACACGGCGACCCATCATGCTATCCAAAACCAACATAAGCTGGCCGCGCGACGTTATACGATACTCGACATACGCGCGCCAGCTTATGATGGTATTGTATAGCTTGATGTGTCGCCGTGTGTACACTAAAACATACGGGTCCGCGTCGTGGAATATTGCCCACTCCCTCTGAAAAAAATTAAGACGTCATTAGAAAAAGTATCATCAAAATCGGTTCAGTAGTTTTTGCGTGATGCTGTTACAAACATACAAACAAACAAACAAACAAACAGACAAACAAAAATTCTAAAAAAGGTTGATGTGGAGTCCGGGACACCTAAAAACCATATCGTAATC
Source organism: Agonopterix alstromeriana (assembly GCA_963924505.1). Lineage (NCBI taxonomy): Eukaryota > Metazoa > Arthropoda > Insecta > Lepidoptera > Depressariidae > Agonopterix > Agonopterix alstromeriana. The sequence continues at coordinate 1,354,977 of OZ004669.1, read as the reverse complement.
TTTTTCATGTAAATATCTTCAATGTACATACACCTATGTTACAGTTACAGACAAAAATTCTAAAAAAGGTTGATGTGGAGTCCGGGATACCTAAAAACCATATCGTAATCTTTTTCATGTAAATATCTTCAAATCTGCTGTTACAGTTTAATAATAGTTAAGTTTATACAGAAACAGATAATAATAATCTAAAACGTTATATATCAAAAGATAACAAAACTAATTCAAAATTTAAGAATAAAGAAACAAAAACCAACAGACATCATGATCAAAACAAAAATACGGAAGTTACAAGAATTATCAAACAATGGCGGAGCAACACTCTTAAATTATGTTAATTTATTTATAAGCTAATAAAATTGGCGTAACTGCAGTCTGCAACTGTTATGTAATATTTAAAAAGAAATTCATTACCATAATATTAAGCTATACTAATTATGTTTTATGTCCATCGCGAATTTAGGATGAGTCAACGAGAATAACTTATTTAACATCAAGGCTATACAAAGTGTTACAAAAATACAAATAAACATTTAAGGTTGTGGTTTAGATCATCAAACTGACCATCTTTCACTATGGGAACAGCATCGAAATCGGGAAAAAAAATCTGATGTTCCATACTAAACTACAAATCTACTCGAGCTAAATGTATGGGACAGCTGTTTTTTTTTCGCTATTTCGATTTTGGTTCCATAGTGAACGTTGTTCAGTTTGATGGTCTAAACAACCCCCTTAAAATTTTTAAATATTTATTTATACTTTTGTAACACCTTGTATAATATTTAAGAAGATATTAACACTCGATTCTTCAATACGTCTAGTAACAAAAAGGATTAAGACGTCATTATGATTTATAAGAGTCAGCATTATCATTATCATCACTGACAGCCGTCCACTGCTGGACATAGGCCTCCCCCAAGGATCGCCAAAACGACCGGTCCAGCGTTGTTCACTGCCAATGAATTCCCGCCGCCTTCATCAGGTCGTTGGTCCACCTTGTGGGGGCCGCTGTGCTTTCCATTACGCGGTCGCCATCGGCCATCGGCATCGGTTCTGCGAGCAATGTGCCCCACCCATTGTCTTCTACTCTGGTTCTTCTGTGAATATCTTCATTTCAGATTTTATAAGAGTGAAGAGGGGAATTATTTGGCTATATCAACATCGCAAATTGTAAGGCTCGAAATTACGACTAGAAAATGAACTAGAAGAAATTGACAATGATAATGTTCGCTATGTAGGTATGTTTTATTATTGATGACGTCATGAATCTCCCGTGTTTAACAAATCTAGCATAGCATATGCTCACGACTATATTCCCCGAGGGGTAGTCAGAGATATTCTGAAACCTCAGAACATCCACGTTTCACTAGTACCTAAACTCTATCCAGTGTGACGGGGGGTGAGCCCGTCGCCACTTATAATGGACAGTGGGTACAATACATGCCTCGAAATTGAAGCATGCAGGTTTCCTCACGATGTTTTCCTTCACCGAAAAGCCAGTGGTGTTACAAATCGTACATAAATTCCGAAAAACTCATTGGTACGAGTCGGCCTGGACGGGGATCGAACCATCGCCTCCTGTACGGCAGGCAAGGTTACTCGCCACTGGACCACCACGGCTTTCAAATATTACACCAAATTTTTCCAAATTTTGTGAAGTTCCATCTCCTATTACTCCTCTGCAAAATCTTGGGCTGGATTTTCATAGCGGTCTGTCCATGCCAATGGGATTACTGACAGAGGGCATGAAATAATTGACATTTGAGTATAACTTGGATAATAATAGAAGAATTTAATCTTAGATGGACTAGTTCGCTATCTGCTGTTTTTGAGGTCAGCCAGCACTCAATTAGTTTAAATAAAAAAGTACGCCTGTTACATTTGTCCTCGGACAAGGTAAAAGACTGAGATATAATGCATGAAACGCTAAGTATAATAACTTGTGAAGTGATATTAAAATAGTCCAAAAGATAAGGATATTTTGCAGTTATTTGGCTGACGAAATCCTTGACACGTCACGTTATTGCAATGAAAACGTTAATATTACCTCAATATTAAAAGTTACAACTAATTTTTTCAAAACCGGCCAAAAAATGTCGAATTCGCCCATAATATGGGGTTCTGTAGCTTGTATAACTGTTTTTATAAGTGCAAAAATGAGAATCATTTGAGATGACAAACAGAATTGGACGAAAAAATTAAGTTAGAATTTATTGTTTATAAGCAAAAGCACAAATACATGGATGTAACATCACAGAAAAAAAGATTTTTTTTTTCAAAAAGTTTCAATGTACTTATGCTATTCTTTATTTTTTTACTTTATTTTTGCTGCAGTTGCCTACTCTTTAGGGGTCGATTTTCGAAAAAAAAAACTTTCTTAACCCCTACATCCTCTGTAGAAAATAAATTCCAAATTTCATGTTTCTATGTTCAGTGTTTTTTTTACTGTGGACTATGGGGGGACCACACCAGTGATGGCGAAGAGTTCTGGTAGGTCTACCGAACCAGGGAATGAACTTAAGAGGATATAATTCGGAGCGCGCTCCATACAAACGTACTATGGTGATATTTTCAATACTAACCTCAATGAAATTTTTCAGAATTAATCTAAAAACAAATTTCTATGCTCGTACAGAGTCAGATTTTCGTTAAAATGTATAGTTTTAAAGTTACAGTGCCTCAAAGATTTCCATACAAATCTTAAATTAATCCTAGTATTGAAACTGTATATTTTAACGAAAATCTGACTCTATACAAGCATAGATATTTGATTCAAGATTGTTACAGCAAAATTTCTTTGACTTTAATTGTTTAGTATTGAAAATATCACCATAGTACGTTTGTATGGAGCGCGCTGCGAATTATATCCCCTTAAGCAAATTGCCCAAGGGCCACCCCTAGGGGGTACGGACCTTGGCAATGGGCGTTGCTGGGACTACGCGGCGGATTGGGTAGTGGGGATCGCTGAGATATCTTCAGTGGTTAAGGCTGTGAATTTTCTAAGGAACCATAAAAATGTACCTCACAAAAAAACTTTCTGTTTAGCCTGTTTTTGTACCATTGCATAGTTTTCAAAAATCATTATCAAAGTCCGAATAATAGCGGGTATTGAACTTTCAAGCAATCTTAAACTATTTGCCTCAGCTAATGATTTTGTTGGCATTTCAAACACCAGAAGTAGGCTAGGTCGTTTGTGAGATCTAGATGCAATTGGCACAGATCCGGAAGACTTCATAATTGGGGTAAAGTGAGAGTAAGATTCAAGCTTCGAGGAGGCAAAAATATAAGGTTACTTAATTATAAGGGCTTAATAAAACGGTTATATATGTCTGTCATATATAGAGTTATACATATCTATTATTTGCACCTTGCCAAAAAAATAAGAAAACTGTTAGATAACAAAAACGATAAAAAACTAATTTAGATTGATAAGGGCAAATCTTCAATATTTTATAATCTGATATAAAGTTTTATATTGTGAACCAAAAAAGTAACGAAAGATCCATTAATAAAGCAATCGATAATACTCAATAATAGTAAAGGAGATACAATCTGTTTTGACTAAACAAACTGCAACTGCATTATTAGCAAAATTTTTAGTAAGAAAGGGCTAGAAAAACATATTATTGGAACCTTTTAATGTAACTCACAACATTAGTTAGTTCAATCAATTAATTCAAATACTTTATTTTACACAAAAAAAAACATAGTATACAGAGAGCAAATAAATAGGAAGTACAAAAGGTACAAAACAGGCGGTCTTAGTTTTCAAGAAATAAAGCTAAACTTATATGTAGTACTAGCTTATCTTTCTTACACTGTGGCTAAACAAAATCTTGTACCAAGTCTATGACTTTACATTATAATACCAGAGAAATCAAAACATTTACATACGCAACCCATACATGCATACACTTGCATTTTCGCCTCCATACCGGTAGCCCTTCTTTCAACACAAACGCAAAGATATAAACCAAGAAGTTTTCAAACTAAGGATTCATACACAAACAGATCCACAAAGCAATAAGTTAAGGTTATATAACAAACACTTGTTGGACATGATTCGGTTATGTAATCAGGGCTTACGTTAAATAGAGGTAAATGGGCAAAGTAACCGGTCTCATCTTGTTTCAAACATTTCATATAGCAAGTTACTCAAGCTATTTCATTAGGTATATTATTGCATCGCTGGGAATTACTAAACAAAACTGTTAGAACTAGTTTTTATTATGGTACCTGTAAGACGTTACAGTGTTGTAAATAACATGTGAGCAGGGAACTCGTAAAATCTGTATAAAATATCTGTAGTCAAATATTATTGACCTTACTGCTTGTTGTCTAAAGCTAGTATTAGGCCAAACCATTAAATTTTGGTTTTTCGCATATTATATTTAGATAAATCACTAATTTATTTGACCTTGTAGTTTGACACGCCGTTACTACAGTTATTAGTTCTACTTATATTTTGTAATCTTAGAAATTACTATATAACTAACTAACAGCCCGTCCCGGCTTCGCACGGGGTGTTGGCAATTCAACATTAAATATTTACCTATGTAAACACCACTGATCTGTCAGTGTCAAATGTCAAGGGCTGCGTCCCGCTCTCTCTCTCTTCAACCCTCGCCTCACGACTGCTATGGTGTGTCCATCTTACCTAATTAAAATTAATATAACTGAAGATCCGGCCGTTTCCTTTCTACCGCATCCAGCTACCAATAAAAACAGTCCACTAGCCCAAGATCCAGATCGAAACATATGGTCCTTCAAAAGGTAACGAAGAAAGGAATAGCACGGCAAAGGTTTGCAGACATTTTGGAGCGTCGCCGGAAGTGCCACAGCGCAACAATTTCACCTCGCTGCGACACGCGAAACTCCAAAGAAAAGCATCGATATCAAGCCAGGTGCAAATAAGGTAATTCACATCAAGCCAGGAGGTTGCAGATATTTTGGAAAGTCGCCAGAAGCGCCGCAACGCAATTTACCGTGCGACGCGCGAAATTTCAAACGAAACCAACTTCAGATCAAGCCAGGCGCGAGAAGAGGAGCAGATATATACAGGAGTGCAAGGTGCGAGCAAGAGCGCAATATTTCTCGTCTCTGCAAGCTACCATTGGTCAATGCTGCCAACATTCCAGCAAACAGAAGTGTTCATTTGCATTGGAGTCAAGCGTTCCTGTCTGACAACATTCCAGTGGAAAATGCGATACATCGATACGTGTTTGTGCGTGCGCAAGTGAGAAGCAAAAGTTTGCTTGTAGTTCAAGCCGGAAACGGAGTTCTTTGGGACGCTAATAACTAAAAGTAAGAAAGTACGCCATTTTGGTTGCGTGTTGATAAAAGTCGAAACGGCGTGGTCGCTTTGTTTTAAGTTTCTAAGATTTGGTTAAATTTCAGTTTATTAGCTTGTAAAAGTGCGTAAAAATTTGTAAAAATGTCGGAAGAAAGCTCTTTAAAGGCATTAATCGCCTCTAGAGGCTACTGTAAGGCGAATATTACGCGCCTATTTCATTTCACACAATCGACACAAGATGTAAAAGATAGTTCGTGCCAGGCTTTGCTAACAAGGCGCGACAGAGTTGTTGCCTCATTTAAGGAGTACGAACTCCTAAATATAAAAATCTTAGCTATCCACCCAGAGGACAAGGAAGATGTGGCAGACTTCGAGTCCAAATACTTTGAAATTTTAACAATCCTCGATGAGGAAATAAAAACAAAAACTGACGGAGCTAAGTCTAATCCTGAAGCTGTAAATCCGTGCACAGGCACTAAAACTAAATTGCCCAATATAGTGATACCGAGTTTTTCTGGTGAGTATTCAGAGTTTGTCCAGTTTATGAACCTCTTCAATTCCGTAATTGATAGTGATAGGTCGATCGATAATGTCCAGAAACTTTATTATCTTAGATCATTCTTAAAAAGTGAGCCTTATGATATAATAAAGAATTTGCCCCTCACTAGTGAAAACTATGAGCAAGCAATAAGATTACTAAATGAAAGATATCATAACAAGGTTAGGATCATTAACGAACACATTAATTCCCTCCTAGATATGAATGTTCTGAACAAGTCTACTCCGTCAAATCTAAGAGACTTCGTCTCAAGCATCAAACAAGTTTTAGCTGCATTAAAAAACTTAGACAGCAAAGTAGATGCATGGGATGCAATTATATTGTGCATTTTAAATCGTAAATTAGATACATACACCGCCCGTGCCTACCAAATGGAGAGAGATGCAAGCACCGAGCCAAGCGTCAAGCAATTTTTGCAATTCTTGGAGAAGCGGGCACTCGCTCTGGAGAACGCCGAGCCAGCATCATTGAAGGTGAAAAGGGTAGCTGTTCATCTATCGACAGCAGGCAACAAGGATTCAGCATGCAATTACTGTAAGTGCAAAGATCACAAAATTTATAATTGTAAATCCTTTAAATTGTTACCTTCAGTGCAGAGAATAAAGTTTATTCAAAACAAAAACCTGTGCGAGACCTGTTTAAACAGTCATTCAGGTAAATGTAAGTTCCATTTTAGGTGTGCTCAGTGCAAGAAAGAACATAATACCCTGATCCATCAAGAGGAACCTACTCCCGACCCCGTCATATTGGTGTCGGGCAATCAAAGCAATGTTTTGCTACCCACAGCACGTGTGAAGCTGATTTCACACGATAACCGGGAGGTCCATGTTAAGGCAATTCTCGACTCCGCGTCGCAAACTTCCCTGGTTACAACGAAAGTTGTCAAGCTGTTGGGATTGGTACCTATGCAGAATAATACAAACATCATAGGTGTCACGAACTCTAAAAACAATGTTAAATATTCTGTGCCTTTAGATATTTATTCTTTGACATCATCATTTAAGACGTCCGTCAATTGCCATGTAGTTGACAAAATAACCTGCAAGCTTCCACAAACTGAATTCGATATTTCCATGATAAAACCACCTCCCAATGTAAAGTTAGCAGATGCAGATTTTAATATCCCTTCGGAGATACATTTGTTAATTGGAGCCGACATATTTTTCCAGGTGCTGTTGCCGCAGGAGAAGCTTAATGTTGAGCCAGAGTCTTCAGCACAGCAAAGCGACCGCACCGCATTGAGTTTTATCAATTTGGACACATCATAGCAGGAAGTTTACCGGAGCCATACTCTCCAAAAAAGGTTGTATCTCTCTTCTGTCTTAAGTGCGATTCAGATGTCAATGAAACATTAACACAGTTTTGGAAAACTGAAAGTGTCACAGAATCATACAATGAAAAGATGTCAGAACATGACCTGGCAGAAAATATTTTTCAACACTCAGTCAAGTTAAATGATAACAAGTTCCAAACAGATTTACCTCTAAAATTACCGCTTAATGAAGTTAATCACACTTTAGGCAACTCATTCGAGTTAGCATTGAGCAGATTCTTAAGTTTAGAGCGAAGGCTTCAGAAAAATGTAAATTTGCTAACACAATATCAAAAGTTTATACATGAGTATGTTGAGTTGGGTCATGGTCATTTTGTGGACATTGAATCATATAACCTGCACAACGATGCAGTATATTTTATGCCACACCATTGTGTCATAAACGAAAACAGTAAAACTACTGCAACTAGAGTCGTCTTTGACGCATCAATGAAAACGAACAAAAGGGTCTCTCTTAATGATTTCTTGTTGAACGGACCGCAAGTGCAAAGAGATCTTTTCGAAATTATGTTAATGTTTCGTTTTGGTGACTGTACATTTACCACGGATATAACCAAAATGTTTAGAAATATTTTAATTTCACCGGAGTTCACATCGTTACAAAATATTTTGTGGCGGGATGACCCGAGTGAAACAATTAAATGCTTACGCTTAGATACTGTAACTTATGGTTTGAAAAGTTCTAGTTTTCTGGCCACGCGCTGCTTGTTAGAGCTTTGTAACCGATACGGTGATCAATATCCGCTAGCATCATTTATAATAAAGAACTGTACGTATATAGACGATATCTTGTATTCAAATTCAGATCTTCATTCATTAATGGAAGCAAAGCAACAGTTGCGCGATTTGCTTAGTCTAGGTGGCTTCACCACACACAAATGGTCTTCTAACCGCACTGAAGTTTTGTCTGACATTCCTTTAAAGCAACAGCATTTTGATGAAATAGATCTGCAAAGAGATAATTACAGTATCAAAGCATTAGGCTTAACAATAGATCTTAAAAGGGATTGTTATAAAATAACATGTCCAGAATCTTACAAAAGTGAGTCTGTGACAAAGAAAGATATTTTAAGCTATATTGCGCGATTTTATGATCCATTAGGGTTTGTTAGTCCAATAATAGTAAGAGCAAAGCACATCATGCAACAGCTGTGGGCAGCACAAATAGGCTGGGATGAGTCTCCGCCAGATGAAATTAAGGGTGAATGGTTGCGCTTCACAAATAGCCTAGCTAGCATGGAGCCGATTTATTTGAACAGGAACATTCCAGTCCCCGAGTCAGCGGTTGCTGTGCAGCTGATCGGGTTTGCTGATGCATCGAGCTCTGTCGGCTATGGCTGCTGCATATACCTAAGGGTAGTCGAACCAACAGGTAAGGCAACATTATCCTTGCTCTGTTCGAAATCGAGAATTAACCCTAGTAATAAGCTGCTCACTATTCCTAGGCTTGAGCTAAACGCTGCGTTATTGCTCTCAGTGCTTATTAAGAAAGTCTATGATACTTTAAAGCTAAAGCTTAAAGTTGATGATGTTTATCTTTTCTCTGACTCAAAAATAGTCTTAGCATGGCTTAGGACAGAACTAACAAAATTGCAAGCGTACATTGCGAACAGAGTAGGGGTGATTAACCAACTAACAGCTAACTGGCGCTGGCTTTATGTTAATACACGTCAGAATCCTGCAGACTATGTTAGCAGGGGCGTCGAACCGACCGAGCTCGCTAGCTGCAGTCTCTGGTGGCAAGGGCCTCCCTTCTTGCAAGGTGAGTATACATTTGATGATAATATCAGCTTACCTGCGGACTTACCAGAATTGAAGGCTTGCACGACGTTCTCCAGAGATGTAGTGTCCCTACTCACACAAAAGGAAACCAATTTCTTTAAATTTTTGTATAAATTCTCAGATTTAAATAAAATGATACGTATTGTTGCATACCTATTTAGATTTTTGCACAACAGTAATTCAAAGAATGTTAAAATCACAGGTAAATCCTTTTCTTGTTCTGAATTAGAACAAGCATTGTTACTCCTTGTTAAAAATGAGCAGAACATTCATTTCAAGGAGGAAATTAACTCTTTGAAAGCAAATAATAATGTAAAGGGAGCCTTAAAGGCTTTGCATCCGTTTTTAGATAAAGACGGCCTCTTGAGAGTTGGAGGTCGACTCCAGAATTCCGATTTACCAGATACGCAAAAGCATCCTGCAATATTACCCAGAGAATCTCGTATCACTGAACTTATTATTAGGCATGAACATATAAGGCTATTACACGCTGGACCAAAATTGCTTCTTTCAAGCTTGAACAAAAAATTTTGGCTTGTAAACGGCATTAGACAAGTTAAGAATATAACACACAAATGTTTGATATGTTTCAGGCTGAAAGCAAATACTGCAAAACAATTAATGGGTTCACTGCCTCAGCAGCGTGTCACAGCGTGCAGAGTATTCCAAAGGGTAGCCATCGACTTCGCTGGGCCAGTCCAGGTTAAAAACTCGAGAGTCAGACGAGCGCTTATAAGTAAGGGATATATATGTGTGTTTGTCTGCTTCGTAACAAAGGCCATACATTTAGAGCTGGCCTCAGACTTATCAACAGATACCTTCCTCGCTTGTTTTAATAGATTTATCTCTCGTAGAGGCTTGCCCACCGAAGTCTTTTGTGACAATGGTAGTAATTTCCGTGGAGCAGCGAACCAATTAGTTGAGTTGTATAAGCTTAACACTTCTGAAAGTCATCAAACACTGGTGCAAAATGCTGCAGCCAAGCAAGGTATAAGATTTCATTTTACGCCCAGCTACTCGCCAGTGTTTGCTGGACTAGCAGAAGCAGCAGTAAAAAGTATGAAGTTTCATTTGAAACGCATTTTACAGAAAATTGTAATGACATATGAACAATTGAATACTGTATTGGTGCAAATCGAGGCAGTGCTAAACTCGAGACCATTAATGGCAGTGTCTGGTGACATTAATGACTTCAGCTATTTAACGCCTGGTCACCTCTTGATTGGTACCGCCTTGACTTCGTACCCTGAGAAGGATGTATCTGAAATTCCTATGAACAGACTAAAGTTCTGGCAAATATGTAATAATGTAAAACAACGATTTTGGAAAATTTGGTCTAACTATTATTTGAATGCACTTCAAAGCAGACCTAAGTGGCGTGATGACCTGCCAAACGTCACGGTTGGCACACTAGTCATACTTAGAGAAAAAAATAATCCACCATTGTACTGGCCTCTGGCAAGAGTAGTAAAAGTTTTCCCCGGTGCTGACGGCAAGGTCAGAGCATTACATGTTAAATCGTCAAATGGGAAAATTTACGTCCGTTCCTTGTCAGGTATCTGTGTCCTACCTATAAATGATAATTATAATAATTAAGTGAAAATGTAACTTAAAAATTAAGCTTTTGTTTTCTATAAACCTGTTGTATTGTATACAAATACAAGCAATGTAACTAAGTTTTTATTTACATTTCATTGTTGTATAATGTTTGTTATATACCCTGTTGTATTGTATACCTACAAATAAAAGCAATGTAACTAGAATAAGTTTTTATTTACTTTTCATTGTTGTATAACTTTGTTGTATGGCAGACTCAATTCAGTTCTCTGTATCATCTAAGTGGTGATATCTTTAATTAAAAATGTATAAATATAGTAGTGGAATATAAGTATAAAGACATACTCTGTTTCGTTAAGTTCTTTATTGTAACAAAAAAATTTAGTACATGACAATTGATGTGAGACCTTGTACCTTGTTGGTTTTCAATAATCTCAGTATTAGTTATTCAATCTTGTGAGGCCGCAGCATGTTGGCAATTCAACATTAAATATTTACCTATGTAAACACCACTGATCTGTCAGTGTCAAATGTCAAGGGCTGCGTCCCGCTCTCTCTCTCTTCAACCCTCGCCTCACGACTGCTATGGTGTGTCCATCTTACCTAATTAAAATTAATATAACTGAAGATCCGGCCGTTTCCTTTCTACCGCATCCAGCTACCAATAAAAACAGTCCACTAGCCCAAGATCCAGATCGAAACACGGGGTAGACAAATAAATTTTAAGACTCATTTTTCTACACCTTCGGTTACATTGTTCAAATTTTACCAAGAATCCCTAATTTTTTTCAAAATGAAATGTAGCCTATGTCAAATTGGAAGAATGTAGCATTCTATTGGTGAAAGAATTTTTTAAATCGGCCCAGTACTTTTTGAGCCTATTCATTACAAACATACAAACATACAAAAATAGGTACAAATCTTTCCTCTTTATAATATTAGTGTAGATTTTGATATACAAAATACAGTAGTACTACAGTGTCAACTCTTGGAAGGCTGACAGTAGATAAAATCTTAGTTTTACTACTTACATTACAATATATCATCAATCATCATCTTTTAACTATCTATGTATCAAATCAATCATCTCATCATCACAAATCTCCATATCTATTTACAAAATTTATAACAAAATTAGTTTCATAGTAATTACTAAGATTACAAAATATAAGTAAAACTATAACTGTAGTAACTGTATAAGTTTAGTAAGTCGGATATATGCGACTTCTAAAAACTGGCCTAAATAAAAGTATTAATATAATACTATGTTCTTTTATATATATGTTATACATATGTTTTTTTTTGTAAGTAGTCATATTAGATTTCCAATTTTAAAATAAGTTGACAAATACATAAAAACTAGTAAATTCGATTTGAGAAATCGAGAATAATTGTGAACACCTGCCCACGCGCCACGCAGATATCTATAAATGCATATTGCAACTCAATACTATAATATACCTATCTACATTTAGAGATTGAAGCAAACCTGATGACGTCAATGACCTTTGCAGGGTAACCACAGATATTTACCACAAGGTTCATTGTTACGAGGACTTTCTCGCTTCATCGTATTATACCTACGTTGTAAAGTAGGAATTATTTCATAATAGCTGTTCACTTTCACTAGATAATAGGAAAATTAAGCTTCGTGAAGACTAGCAAGTAAATTATGGTCATTTGAAACCGCTTCGAGAAGAATTTAAAGAAAAATAATAAAATTTAAAAGCATTTGGTGAAACGGGCAGAAATAATTATTGTGCATTAAGATGATTCGAAGAAGCAGACAAAAAATATAGAGGCAAAAAGTTTTTCTTTTAGTTAAACGTTGTTTGAAAAGGAGGATATGAAATAAAAAATGTTTTCCTTAATTTCGAAGAGCTTTACTCGTACATAATATTCATTAAATAATTATTATGCTGGAATCAAAAACTTCAGATGGAAGTCAGACAAATGCAAATGCCAGTCACTAAAAAGAAGACAATAAGTCACAAACTCTCAAAATGTTGTGTCAAAGATTACTATAGGTATGTAATACTAGATACTCTTTCTTATACTGCGCTATAGGTATACTAAACATTGCCACTTGTATACTGCTAATCACATAATGGCATCCGACTTGTTGCCTTCACTATGACCGATGCACTTCCTCAAAGTCAGATGTGTAGTAGAAAAGAATAGACAGGACAGCAAGTAAATAAAAGTTGAGAAGCAATTAAACTTGATACAAAATTAATAATTAAGAGTCTATAAATCAGTATTAGGCAGGTAGGGAGTATTTTGTTGAATTTGTTGTGGTGGAAAAGAAAATTCAAGAAGATAAAGCCATTAAAATACAAAATGACGAAGCTTGTTGCTGATATATAATATGTCTGTTATTGACGACGCTTGTGTTGACCACTATATTTTTGTGATTATTCTGAATACAAAATGCAATAACAAGTGAAAGTAAACCATAACTTAAAAAGTTATAGTACAATTTTAATTTTCTCGCAAATGCATTAAAAATACAATGCTTGATTTGATATTTTTCAACAAAAATATGACGCTTATTTTGAATCCTTGGCAGGATTAAGTATTGTTGTTTTAACACATTATTCAGTTTCTAACCTACCCATAAGAAAGGGGTTATGCATTAACTAACATGAATTATGAACGACATAAAAATGTGACTTCTATATATTTTTCTACTCTATACAAGGTGAACGATCAATCTTGCGCGCGCGCATCACGCGCACGTCCGCTTCACAATATAAGTGATGAACGATGAGCGACAGTGCTGTCACCGCTGTCGCCACTTGCATTTCTTTATGAACGAATCTTAATAAATCTATAGGCTATATTATTGACTGTTGAAGGTTTGACTTCTTTAGAAGCTGGTTTTGAAATACATAAAACATTTTATGTTATGAAATAGTTTGCCTCAAATTAATCCTTTTTTAAATAATAATATATTTCAAGCTATTGTAATTCAATATTCTATATATACTTAAAAAAGAATAGAAGTTCACTTCACAATTATATGGCACTGGTAGTTCGTGTTGGTCTCATAGGGAATGTTGTCAGTTTGATGATCTGACCAACATACTAAAGTTTGGCCACGCTTCAAATCAACAAATTATAATTTAGCTTACTAAAAGTAATTTACTCTTTGTAGTATGAAAGTTGATTTGTGCTGCAACAGTTTCTTTTCCTTCTTTCTCGTTTTTATTTTCTTCATATCTTTTCTAACTTTTTATTTCATCATAATTATCAGAGGCCCTTTGATCACATGATGAAAATATACGTAACTAACTTACTTATTTTCTGTGCAGATTGCCATTGATTTGTTCTATAGAATAATATATCACCTGCATGCTTCAATTTCGAGCCATGTATTTTACCCACTATCCATTATAAGTGGCGCCGGGCTCGCTCTCCGTCACACTGGATAGAATTTCGATACTATTGAAACGTTGGTTTTCTGAGTTTTCAGATTATCTCTGATTTCTCGGGGAACATACTCGTCAGCATATTCCATGCTACGTTCTACGGGTTATACCTCATTTCTAATAACGAAATAGCATAGAATCTCATAACTTGAGTCACCGTACCGAAACGTAACTGACCATTTTATTACCAATGGCTATAATGCCATTGTTTTTTGTCGCTTATATGTTTATGCGTAATAGCTTCTTGTGGAGCAACTGTTGGTTGTGTGATGACTTACTTCTTGGTGTTTATTTCCTAGTGTTAGGTACTAGAGCTTAGTTAGTATCGAATATAGCTGTCCTATATTTCCATTCGGACTTTTTTTTATTATGAGTTTTCGTATTTTATACGAGTAGATGTGCACTGGGCCCGTGTGGTGGAGTTTTGCCCTTTCATCCGTACTCGTGAGAAGAAGGACTTAGTGTTTTTTATCAGATACACTCATAAAAGAGTTATGTGAATGACTAAATAACTGACTGATTGACTGACAGACAACGCAAACTCTTGACCTCTGAAAATAGAAACATAAAATTTGGAATATAATATTCTACAGAGCATATGGAGGCTAATCCACGCGGCCGAAGACGCGGGCAAAAGCTCGTCAGAACGTAATTGTGTTTATATAGGGTCACATTTTTAAGGGGATGATCAGACCGTCAAACTGAACAACTTTCTCTATGGGACTAACATCGAAATCGCGAAAAAAAAATCTGCTGTCCCAAACATTTGGCTCAAGTAGGCTTGCAGTTTTGTATGGAAGAGCTGATATTTTTTTCGCGATTTCGTTTTTGGTGCCATAGTGAAAGTTGTTCAGTCTAATCATCCCCTTAAAAATTATCAGCATTTTAAGAAGGACCCTGTATAAAATACAATTTTTTCTTTCGAGGCTGTCAGTGGAATGAAGGCAGAAGACTGGAGGATGATAATATAGAAATATCGGTAGGTACTATAAGCATTATTCTATTTTACGATCTAATGGCTGAGTTCTGATTATAAATTATGATCTAGCTACATCAAGCAGAAGAAGTGTGAAGCTGCCTTAACAATATGGGGCGACGATGCGACATCACAAAGAGCTTCAGAAGGGAATGGCAAAATATGAAGCAGCCGTAAAAATCATATTTTTCCCTATTCAAAGTTTTTATCGCTGTAAATTATTTCAAGACTATGTTAATGACATAACATTTTATAACTACTTAATCATTCACGCTATCTCATTTATTAGACTCAACCCATGTCATTACATCCTCGTTTGTGTCTACACGCATGTTCTGGCCTTTAGTATTTATTTAGCGTGACTGTATACCATTTTGAGTAGAAATGTCTTTATTAGACTATTTGAATTTATTTCTGCATACTTCTAACATATCATTTTGATTAATATTTATTTGAGCTTTGTTATGAAAGCTGGTATTTGAAGCGGACATTTTGACCTGACCTACGGTCTCTTTGTGGCTGTATTGTTAATTTGTTATTTCTAAATGAAAGACTATGAGACTATTTTTGGGATGTCTATTGCAAGCCTAGCAGTGACCATTGCTGGTCGTGATACCTCTGAAATTATGATATTTTCTTTTCGTTTTTGGGTACGCAGGTTTCCTTCATCACCGAACATGTGATTATGACAAATACAACCGTACATTTCGAAGAACTTAGTAGAGAACCGCCGCCTCGTGATAGCTAAAAATATGATCAAGGCAATAAGAGCAAGGTTTCTTTCGTATATATGGGCTATCACCGCTCATGATTGCTACGTAGTTAATAGTCTCAGAATACTATAACAACAAGGTTTCTATAGTATTCTACGACCTGCCTTTAATAGCTTAATAAAGTTCACATGTTTGATTTTATGGTTTTAAGTACAGACTAAAGTAGGTATCTTAATGTGGTAGAAATGTTAGAGGACAGACGAAATAAACAGGTTTTCATAATATAGTTATCTGGATATCAAGAAACTGGAATCATGAGCCAGAACAAATTTAATGCCAAAAAGCTCCAAAGCCTTGAATTACCTACTTATGATATTATAAGTATTATGAAAATGATATAATAATTTTCTGAAACCTTCTAAGTCTTGGAATAATCATGTTGAACTTTTCAATAACGATTGAACCAATTTTACTATAATCAAGCTATTGTGCAAGTTTACGATTATATCGTTTACAAGATTAGCAACATATTATGCATTTTAAGTAATATTTTGTTTTTGTGATCGTCATATTACATTGTCTAAAATAATTAAAAACAAAGTCGCTATGAACACCCAAAAAACACCCTGCCGATTTGATTCCGATTGACTCCTGGTTTGCAAACAGTTAGATCTTGAATCTTCCATCCGCCTTGCATTTCGTCAACTTTTGAATGTTAGGTATCTACATGTAACATTGATGCATTTTCCTTGTCACATCACCATTGTAGTACACAACTTTTGTTACAAAAGCATAGTGTAAGAAGGGTTTTGGTACTGGTACTACAGAGCGTAGGTGCCAAGCCAATTACATCCAATGTTTATCATAAATTACCTGTATGCATTAAGCAATCTTATGACAAGACAATAAGACACAACTTTCAGTTTCACTGGATATCCATTTCTAATTCAAAGTGTCGACACAAAATAACATTATGTTTCATAGTAATATGGTTGCTGTTTGTCTAGATGTAATTGTTTTTTTTTATAACTTCCTTAGAAACTGGTATTTCTAAATACTTATTAGTAACATCAATAACGAAATACTACGTAACATATTAACAGCCTGAAGTTATGTACATTATAGAGTTTTTACCCATAAAATGGACGTGGCATGGTCGTTGTATCTTCTCGTCCCAAATACCGCAGTGTCTCAAGACGAAAGACGACCAGTATAAACTGCCAGTGATAACATAGGGAACTGAGACGTGATCGCCCACTCAAGGCCCATGAAGAGATTCGCAGAAGAACCAGAGTAGCACAAAAAATTTATAAACTAAAGTGAAAATGGGCGGGGCATTGCTCTCAGAAATGATGGCCTATAGAGCCGAAGAATTCAGTGGCGACCGTATACCGGAAATCGCAGCGAGTGTAGGGCCCCACAAGGTAGACCGACGACCTGGGGAAGGCGGGAATCCGTTGCATAAGGGCAGCGCTGTGGCGATCCTTGGGGAGGCCTATATCCAGCAGTGAATGTCTATCGGCAGAGATGATGATGATGATGACTCACAGATTAGCCTTTGCAAACTAAAGACCATAATTACAAAAGTGGCACTTATCAATTGTATTCAGATTCTAAACCTACTTTGCTTTGACAAAGTCATCTGGTTAGTTAGTTGAACAAGATCCACGTAAGAAAATGGCTTCACTGAGTCAACCATGTTTTCCATTAGACATTTATGGAGGTAGGTCTCAGTGCAATGTTTCTATTGCACTCCATATATCTAACAGTGGTTACACTACAGGTCAACATGTTCAGACTGCTTTAAATTCTGCGCACGCGTCGAGGTATGCGTAAGGTGTTACTTGAACATTATTTTGACCGTAACTGGTTTATAGGTTTATTTAGGTGATGTAAGGAATTGTTATTTTGTAATCAAGTAGAATTGTATTGTTAAGGGAACTTATACTTTGTACGATTTGTAAATTACTGGTTTTTTGGTAAAGGAAATATCGTGAGGAAACCTACATGTTTCATTTCATCAGAGATAGTGCAATAGCGCCTTACGTGCGAATCAAAAGCACCAAAGTTCCGTGCGTTCTGTTATTATGTGCTCTAAATCACAAATTATAACTTTCTATGTGGCAGTTAAAATAACGTTCAGATCTTTATTTAGTGACTGTAAACAGAGGACGGATACTCGTACAAGGTTTTACAATTATAGGTTCAAAGTTCAAGAAGAAGGTTAGGTATTATGAAGTTGCTCAGTTTTTTCTCTTTCCTGTAAAGTTTTTCGTTTGGTCCTTTTCGTGGTTTTCGCAAATGTTTGTTACTGTTATCCCCG
Organism: Agonopterix alstromeriana; assembly: GCA_963924505.1. Lineage (NCBI taxonomy): Eukaryota > Metazoa > Arthropoda > Insecta > Lepidoptera > Depressariidae > Agonopterix > Agonopterix alstromeriana. The sequence goes on along the minus strand of OZ004669.1, from coordinate 1,337,010 downwards.
ACGATTTGCTGCTGTGCACTGATGTGCACAGTCAACTGAATTTCAGCTCCATTCCTTTAGATCTGGAAGCCTGTGGAGCGTAGTTCTCACTAGTTGAGTTTGGGCTGTGCCACAAAAATTTTGATGAACTCTGTGTAATGTGAAGGCCAGTCGTCATTTTTAAATATAATGGTTTGTGCACACAATTATACTCCTCGAAACTGACTGAAGTAAGTTTCCTCACGTTTTCCTTCATCGAATAGCTAGTGGTGTCACAAATAGTATAAGTCAGCACGGGAAAAGATCGAACCTCCTACACAGAAGGCGAGTCCTCTCTCCTCTAGACCACCAAGACTCACGTTTTAGCAAATTTGTTTAAAAAATAGTAATCAAATTTCGTACCGCGTGAAGCATAAACCCAGATACAGACGTACGTGCCGTCATTCTCACGGAGTTGATCCACTCTTGCGCAATCACTCTCAATAAGGAAGCGGTGTGCTCTTAGCACTATCCTTCAGAGGAATATGAATGTTGGTGACGTCATTTTGTATGCGTGTAGTAATTTATAGTAGGTGAAACGGTGGATGGTCTGTGTTTTCATAATATCGAATATCAGAACAATTGTTACAAATTTTATGTCATAGTAATTTACGGAAAGATGGCACCACCACTAACTACACACTCCTGACGCCTGGTGGCACTCTGAAATTCTATTGGCATTGACGCTAGCAGAAAATGACAGAATTTATGGATTTGACATTAGCGATCGAAACATTTTGACGTTTGCTTTCGTCAAGTCCATACAATTTTATGTTTTTTACTGCCGTTAACGCTAATCGAAAGTACTTTGTCTAAGGGTGCTGGGCTTGATGCCCACATGATAAAAAGAGTGGCAGCGAAGATTCTAACCACCATGAAACACGTGAATTTTATGAATGTAATACAGTATAAGTACTGTATAAGTGTTATTTTAGACGGCTCAGTCTTGCCTACTGAGCCGAGGGTCGCGGGTTCCAATTCCGCAAGGTAAGGAAGTTTGTTCCCAAGTCATTGACGTTTAGGTTTCTATGTATTGTATATCGTAGTCTAGTCACCATAATAAACTAACTTCAAAACTTTGACTATTTTAAAAATGCATGCAGACATAATAATGTCTGCATGCATTTTTACATCTACATGAATATATTTTAATTTTTTTACTGGGGTCACTGTCAAGGCATCATTGGGCTTGGTGTAATTTTTTGGACTTGGCATGGCCTTATAGGGCTGGCTTGGATCTCTTCCTATTCCAAATTCTATGCTTCTATTACACGTCAAATGTTGACGGACCTTTTCGCCCGGAAAAATCCTGAAAATAAATCATATCCCACAGTTATCTACTAATATTACCACAGGAAGAATTTGGTGGTATATCTTAGGAACATCACGGCAACCGTCCCCACTGTCCATTATAAGTGGTGACGGGCTCACCCCCCGTCACACTGGACAGAGTTTCGGTACTACAGGTGAAACGTGGATGTTCTGAGGTTTCAGAATATCTCTGACTACCCCCTCGGAGAATATAGTCGTGAGCATATGTTATATGCTACATCACGGCAAAAAGTGTAATCTTATTTAACACAGCCATAAAAATTGTATAGTTAATAGCCATTAGCATTACGCTATGCACTATGCTCTTACGACTTCATTATAAGTCTAGATTTTATTACCTCTTATTACGAGTGTCGTAAGGTTTAATATCGGGGTCAAAATATGGGCGGTCATAGAATTGTGAAAGGAATAGCTAATGGGTATAATTATCGAATTACTTTATATTCGTTAGATCACAATATAGTCTGAAATGAACTTAGAAAGTGTACGCCTTCGTCTTAAATTGCTTTTCCATGTTTGAAAACGATGATATATTATAAAAGAGATAATGTTTCTTTTGCAAGGTTTTGTAGGCAAGGATAGTCACGTAAATAACTACCATATTTTTACGGACATAAGGTCCACCACATATTCCTAGTCCAAGGCCCATCATACATGCACACCACTGTAACTTGAAAACCATGATCAACTGCGGCGACCGCTCACGGTACTAGACAATGGAGTCCAGCAAGCGAGCGACTTTAATTAGTATTGAAACCCGCTATAGTCTAAGCCCTACAAAGCCAAAATCGAGAAAAAGCCGCAAATCGATGTACAGCTATTAGGTGGCTTTAGGTTAAAACAATCGTTTTGACCGGCAGTTCTTAAAAATATTTCCCTAGTTATGACGTCACTATTTTTTTTATAGGATTAAAAATAATTTTTTTTCTGAAACTTATCGTGTGCGGTTTCATATGAAAGGGCTTCATAAGCCGCCGAAGCCGCTGAAGCCGTGGTGGTCCAGTGGCGAGTAACCTTGCCTGCCGTGCAGGAGGCGATGGTTCGATCCTCGTCCAGACCGACTCGTACCAATGAGTTTTTCGGAATTTATGTACGATTTGTAACACCACTGGCTTTTCGGTGAAGGAAAACATCGTGAGGAAACCTGCATGCTTCAATATCGAGGCATGTATTGTACCCACTGTCCATTAGGTGGCGACGGGCTCACCCCCCGTCACACTGGATAGAGTTTCGGTACTACTGGTGAAACGTGGATGTTCTGAGGTTTCAGAATATCTCTGACTACCCCCTCGGGGAATATAGTCGTGAGCATATGCTGCTGCTGCTGGGCTTCATAAGCCGGTTCTTAAAATATACTACACCATTACCTTTCAGCCACTTATTCTGACAGCTGAGTACATTTTTGTAAAGCATACGCCAAATGTCTCTTAATATCCTCATATCTAACGTCAATACAGCAATTTCTAAAATATTTATATTTACAATTTTTTTGAATTTTTATTATTAAAATGTTTTTTATTTTTATTATTTTGTAACACCTTGTATTGAGACGGGCAACTACGGAACTCTACCCTGCGCGTGGCCTGATACGCACTTGGCCGGTTTTTATATCATGATTTTGACATTGTTGATCCCATAGAGAAAATCACTTAGTTTGATGATCAAATTAATCCCTTAAAAAAGTCAGAATATTAAGAAGGACCCTATGTAAAACTAAATTATTTCCACTTGTTTATTATGACAAGCCTTGCAAACACTGCATAAGAAATCATAATCCTTAGTCGCCTCGTACAACACTAAACAAGACGGCGGCGAATTAATAACAAAAGCTTACAAATTATTCATAAGATAAATAGAGTAATTGATTTAAATCTCTTTCTGTAAACTATAATTTACATACCACTACACTATAGTTTACAAAGCAATATTACAAAATCTTCTGTTCATTGAAAAACATCTCCCACGATAGCAATCTTCTAAATTCTTAAAAAAAATATTTTTGTTCATGGACATGAGATAACTATCTTATTATTATGTTAGACAAAATAATTTTCTATTGTTAACCTCTGAAGGTGTGAATTTAGTGGCTAAGTGAAGTAAACCTTTACAAATAGATAGACAGTTATGAACCATTATGTACTTAATCTCTCACGACTTTATACTTTTTCGGTGTGGCCAGAAACTTCGATACAACTACTTCATTTGTGTTGTGGTGTTGTATTGTTCACTATTTTGAGTTTTAGAACGAGCAAGATACTTTGATTACAAAATACTGAAAAAAAACAGCAATGTGCGTGTCGGACCACGCGCGGGGTAGGGATCCCTAAATCTAAAAATGGTTTTCCCAAACCCACAATATTTTTAAAAGACTTATCCAACGATACCCCACACCATGGGATAGACGCAAAAACAAATTACATCCCCACTTTTCGTGTAGGGGAGGTACAGTAAAAAAATATATTTTTCAAGATTTTATGTTACCACTTTGTCGGCGTGATTAATATGTATATCCCTGTAAAATTACAGATTTCTAGTACTAAACATCGCTGAGCAAAGCTGCGGACAGACGGACAGACATACAGACATGGCGAAACTATTGTTACCGTTCCAAAAAAACAATTTTATGATTTATCGATAGTGGATTGCGAACTAAACGACTGCTTATTTGGGCAAATCAGTGACTAACAGGACATTATGCGTGCGCCAAGCAAATATATACTCTCTAGTCGTTACCATCCTTAACACAGTATACAAAAATATAGTATGGTACTTACCATCCTGAATCACATGGAACGGGAAATCGATACGATCCAAAATAGGGTTGGATGTAGTGACTCTACCCAATAGCAAAGGGGTTGTGGGATCAGAGATGAGAGATGTGACGCTGACCTAAGAGTTGGTCACTTCTACGATATCCGTCAGCCAGTACACTATAGCATATGATCACGACTATATTCCCATAGGTAGAGAGGTCAGAGATATTCTGAAACCACAGAACATCCACGTTTCACTAGTACCGAAACTCTGTCCAGTGTGACGGGGAGTGAGCCCGTCGCCGCTTTTAACGGACAGGGTACTATGAATGCTTCCAAATAGAAGCATACAGGTTTCCTCACGATGTTTTCCATCACCGAAAATCCAGAGATGTTACAAATCGTACATAAATTCCGCAAAACTTATTGGTACGAGTCGGCCTGGATGGAGATCGATCCATAGCCTCCTACACGGCAGGCAAGGTGGACCAATACAGCTTTTTAGCCGTACACCACACGAATCAAAATGTAAAAATATTATACAAAAGCTACAATTATTTTAAAATCGTTGCTGCTGCGACGACTGAAAAGAAAATAGTCTTAAGAAAATGAAGAAACGAATCAAATGTCAGTATTTTTATAAATCGAGAATTTTTCAATCAAAAATCAACAGTTCTCAAAGTAAGAACAACCTCGCCTTACATTTACATAACAATGTTGAAATTCCGACCGTCCGTTTATGGGAGATCAATTAACTTTATTAGCAATAGTTTGCTATCCCACGCTTTGTGGAGTAAAGGTAAATGAATGCGTTACTTATACAATTTGTAACATAACACCACCACCACGCAAATGTAAGTTGAGAATATAAGCAATATACTGGTTGTATGAGCGATTTATTAACCAGTGCTTTTTCTCATAGTTTCACGTTTTTGGCACGAAAGAATTAACTGTACCCCAGCCAGACCATCATCACTTTGGACCGATGACATTGTGGGAATGATGGGTTCACATTGGATCTGATTAGCACATGACCATGAAGAAAGACACAATAAAAGGGAGGCCTGTGGGCTGATTTTATTGATTGAGCCCCAAATTCGAACGCTGTCTCTGAATAAAACAGATATTATATTTAATGCAAAATATTACATTCGCATAACTTCTGATTGAGAACTTGGTTGCGATAAAATAAAGATTAAAATTAAATGTTAACTTGATCGAAATAAGATCAGTAGATTTTACGTGATGCGTGTGGGTATGTTACATGACAATGCGTGCACAAACAAACATACTTTGAGACTTCCAAACAAATTTCCAAAAATGATCTAAAATGCATTAGGTATATCACTCATTCATCATCATATAAATTTACAGAAAATAGAAGAAATACATGACAGCAAGTCTTTTTGCAGTTCCTTTTTAACGTGCCACAAGGCTTTGTATTAGGTCAAATATGTTTTTGTAAGTCTCCATAACGGGGTGTATGGAAAAGTATCATTAACCTTTAAACCACTCACTCTACCCATCAAACTGAATAACTTTTACTTCGGGAGCAAACCTGTCAGAGCAACAAAAAATCGGCTGTCTCAAACATTTTAGTCGAGTAGGCATTGTAGTTTAGTATGGAACAGTAGATTTTTTTTGCGCTGACTTATTTGCTGCCATAGTAAAAGCTGTTCAGTTTGATGGGTAGAGTATTTCGTTTAAAGGTTAATCATACTTTCCTTACACCCTGTATAAAACAATCCTTAAGATTACGATACTCCCAAATCTCAATAGGCATTAGCAGAAATGCAATGCTAGACACAAGAAAGAGCAATCAAATAAATATAAATTATAAAATGTACTCATAGAAAACTTTCTTCCCCATCTCAAATAATAAAGACAGTCGTTAAAGCATTAGGAAGTGTAGTACAAATATTTATCGAATAACAATTTTCGATTCGTCATGCGTCCGAACCGAACATATCTTAAGCACACGTGGTCAGCACATTCACTTTCGTTTCGATCTTGTTGCGCAAGCGCTGCCGCTCTTTGTCCGACATTATGAACTTGTCAGTTACAATTTGATTACCTTAATGTACGTATTGTTTCGAAAACGTCTTGGGAAGTAGAGGATGAAACTGAGAGCGTTTCTTTTTTTGTTTGAAAATAACCTAAGTTATAGGCCCCATTATAGGGTAACGGTGCACTTTCACTAATAGAGGACCAAACTTACTCTTAAGAGAAGTTTATTCCGAATGCGTAAATGCGCGCTGCATACAAACGAAGTCTGATGATATTTTCAATAATATCCAATTACAGTCAATGAAATTTTGCAGAAACGATCTGGAAACAAATCTCTATGCTTGTATCTTGTCCGATTTTCGTTAAAATATACAGTTTCAATGCTAGTATTCATTTAAGATTTGTATATATATCTTTGAGGCACAGTACATTTTAAGGAAAATCTGACACGATACAAGCTCAGAGATTTGTTTCTAGATTGTTTCTGCAAAATTTCATTGAGTTTAATCGGTTAGTATTGAAAATATCACTAGACTTCAATTGTATGGAGCGCGCCAACAGTAATATACTCTTAAATATCGACTGATTTTGGTGTCTTTATTTTTATTATTACCCAAGATTTTGACCCAAATACAGCGAGCGCCACCTATTACTAACATGAAGAACCTCACTTATATTATGACAGGTGTGAAACAAAAGCCATAATTACTGTCAAAATTAATTTAACATGACACGAGTTATGACAATTTAACAATTAGCTCAACAATGAGTCACAACGTCCATCACTCAAAAGTCAAAACATCACGACCCATCATCAAGGTGCTAAGCGGTTATCAATTACAGTTTTTTGTTGTATGGTGGCATGACAGCCTTAGGCTATGGACACCATCTGTTCAGCCTGGATGAATTAAAATTTGTGGTTATTAATACGTCGGCATTATACATAAATGTTATTTACACTTTTTAGGGTTCCGTTGTTTAATCAAGGAACGCTTATTACTATATAATTATATCGACCATTCTATCTTTTTGTCTATCTATTTGTTTGTTGTTTTTTGTCTTTGTTTGTGGGGTATATGTTGGTCTTTCAAAATACCTATTGTAGGTGTGGGAAAACCATTTTTCGGTTTAGGGATTCGAACGAAATTTTAAGAAACTTTAAAGTCAAAATTTTTGTTAGAGTCAAGTCGTCGTCCCCCCCCCCTAGCTAGCTAAACGGTTGTTTCTGGATACGTGAATTGTGTATACAAGGTGTTACAAAAGTAAAAATAAATATTTCATACTTTTAAGGGGGTTGTTTAGACCATCAAGCTGAACAACTTTCACTATGTAAAAAGTTAATCAGCTGTCCCATACATTTAGCTCGAGTAGATTTGTTAAGTATGGAACATCAGATTTTTTTTTCACGATTCCGAAATTGGTCCCATAGTGACAGTTGTTCAGCTTGATGGTCTAAACCACCCCGTTAAATGTTTATTTGTATTTTTGTAACACCTTGTATAACGAAGTAAAGGAAAACTATCACCGCTAAGAAGGCTTTACATGTTAACGAGTGATAGTCGACCAACTTATAAAGTGTACTTTTTAGACTTTATTAGCTGTTAAACCCTAGTATAAAAGAAAAAGTTCTTCTTAGTCCGTATATTGTGACGGGCAACCACGGAACCCTACGCTGCGCGCGGCCCGACACGCACTTGTCCGGTTTTTTTATTTATTAAAAGTGTTTGTCAACTGCCTATACCAAGAATCAAGTAATCACATAGTAACAAAATCATTGTCAATGTCATGTTCTAAAACGAGATCTATGGAAACTAGAAAATCAAACTTAAACCAGCAAATATTAATCTTTCTCACTTTTATTTGAACGTATTGACAGGAAAAACCAGTTGGAAGTGTTGAACCTCGAGTTATCTCATAACGCAATGACTATCTATGGTTATTTGGGTATTGAGTTTACAGAGGTTTAAAGAGGATCGTGTAGCTAATCGCCATATAAAAGCGAAATAAAATCTTACAGAAAAAGGTTTAGGCTGCCGTGTCTGTTCTATGATTTTGGTCACATTTTGATTTAGTAGTACACACATAGAGGATTAAGATTTCGATTTAACTTGAATATCACTCCGTTTTATTTAAAAAAATGATTCTATACATATAAATATGCGTAAATAGAGCTGATTGTCTTGACTACAAACCAATCACAAAATTCGAAAGAATGTGAACCTAAAATCATTAAAATTTATTTTTCTTCTTCGGGTTCCTCTCCATTACTGGAGGGTGACTCTGCATATCTCTGTCTATCTCTCGCCAAACGAAACAGCTCTTCGACTCTAGCGATACCTGTCAACTCTTTCAAGTTCACGAGCCACGACATTCGTAGCCTACCGAAATTTGTTGGGTAAGGTTTTCGTCATATATGGCAAATAATTTAGCGGGTTTAATCACGTTTGCCATTGATTTATTCAACCTTTGAAATGACACGTAAGTAGCACATCATCATCAGCAGCCTAATATCATCCACTGCTAAACTTAGAGCTCTCCCAAGGTGCGCCACAAAACTACCCTCCCCCTTACTCATCTAGTTGCTCCCCGGTACCTTCCTTTAATGATAAAAAAAAAAAAAGTCAATGTAATTTATCTATTTTTCTTAATTAATGGCCGGTTGCTTGCGTCTAGCGCGGCAATTCTGCCAATGTCAAGTAGTTTATAATCTCAAGTGATTGTTTTATGGTTAAAACACAAAAGAGTTTCACAAAATGGCGGAGCCACGTGCAAGCCTAAGAGAGGCCAACACGAATGCGTCTACCTTCCGCCAGACTTGCAGCGCGACTCAATGTAATTTATTCAATAAAGGAGCTTGCAGCACACTTATCAAACGTCAAATCTTTTTTAAAGCTACCACCTCATAAATCATAATTCATTTATTGCATCCTAATTATGATAAAGTACTGTAAATAAAGGTTAAATATGTTGACACTTATTTAAGGGGATAATCAGACCGTCAAACTGAACAACATTCTCTATGGCACCAACATAGAAATCGTGAAAAAAATCAGTCGTCCCATACAAAACTGCAAACCTACTCGAGCCAAATGTATGGGACAGCTGATTTTTCTTTCGCGATTTTGATGTTGGTCCCGTAGAGAAAGTTGTTCAGTTTGGCGGTCTGATCATCCCCTTAAAAAAAGGGCAGCATATTAAAAAGGACCCCGTATATCACCTTTATGTACTCTAATCACTGTACTGTACTTGCTAAAAGTCCAAGGTACCTTGTTCTTACCTACCCCAGTTTACGTACTAGGTACTTTGTAAGTACATCCTACAATTTTTCATAATACATTTCCATATGTTATCTTAGTAAAGGTATCTTTCTCTTGAAACAGTAACAAAACAGAACAATTTCATTAAAAAAGCACGAAAAGCACAATTTCGTATAGTCTCGTCCGCGTAAATCAAGGGACGGACATAAATGTGTGTTACTTCGGATGATCTACTGTTCATGTTGCAGTAAAATATGGATATTATTACGTTGATATTGTTTAATGTGAATTCAGTTTTTTTTGTTTGCGAATAAAGTTGTTTTAGACTGTTTATAGCATACTAGTTGGGAATAAAGTATCTTTTTTTACCATGCTAAGTAGTTGGGAATAAAGTATCTTTTTTTAAATGTTTTGTGGGCAAATACTAGTAAACATTAGTACACAATTTTCTTAAACAGTATAATATCTAAGTTCGTAAATCTATTTTATACAGTTTCTACAGTAATAACCAAATAAACATATAAGTGCTACAGACCATCAAACTGAACAACTTTCACTATGGAGCCAACGCCGAGAAAAAATCATCGGTCCCATACATTTGAGTCGAGACGGTACTGCAGTGTTGTATGAAAGTGCGGTTTTTTTCGCGATTTTGATTTTGGCTCCACAGTGAAAGTTGTTCAGTTTGATGGTCTAAAGCACCCCCTTAAGTATTACGAGGTTGTTTTGTTACACCCTGTATAATAAAGTAAATTTTTCATCCACTTATCTCGACATCATAATCAGGTATGTTGTTTTTGTGTACAATAAAGGCTCTAAAGAAATCTGACAAATGTAAAATTTTTCAAAAATGTTTCCTGTGGTTGATGGGTAAGTGAAGTAAGTAGGTCTTCTCTCAGGAAAAACGATTAGAGGGAGTATGGGCATACTCTATTACGCTGGCCCAATGCGGATTGTTGGAGACAAATTATTGGTCAACCAGCACCAACCAACCTACTTTTAATGAATTTTCAAGTCGCTATAATACATCAGCCACTAAAATAAAGTTTCTAACACATAAACCAATAAGTCCAACACCAACCACGATTGTAAAATATTATTTATGTTTGTATGTAGGTAAGTACAATTATTTCTGTCCCTACTCAAACTCCATACAAAACACTATCAAAATATTCCCTCCCTTACACTATGTCACTTAGATACGAATTCAACACATATTCAAGAACTTATGTCAATGCTATCTAGCCACCCCCACGGGGTAGGTACCGGCATCCCCATAAATCTTTATAATCATTGAATTGTGACCCGTTCTAACGGTTTCGGAAGACACTTCGTAATGTAATGGTTTCAGACAAGGTCCGTTGGTGCGGTGACTTATTTGAAACTCTTTGATAATATTTTCGAGGAATTTTGCAAAAAAAATATATTTCTTTAAAGAACGTCACTGCAGGGAAAACGCGTTTGTTTAGGAGTAAGAATTAGAGGGAGCCTAGTGGGTCACACTCCACCATGGGGGCCCAATGCGGATTGTTGGAGGTCCTGTGAGAAAATTGTCACCTTAGTAAACTGTATAATTCGGAATTTTGCTGATATTGAGATCATTTCTCATCATGTTTCACTTTGTGGGGTTTGAGTATCCTAATTGTTTGTATTATACATAGAGAGTATACAAGGTATTACAAATAAACATTTAAAGAGGTGGTTAAGTCCATCAAACTGAACAACTTCCACAATGGAGCCTACATCGAAATCGCGAAAAATATCAGGAGTCTAGTCGATACGACGGTTTCATGTGAAACACCAATTTGTTTTTTTCGAGATTTCGATGTTGGCTCCATAGTGAAAGTTGTTCAGTTTAATGGTCTTAACCACCCCCTCAAAAATGTATTCGTATTTCTTCAGCACCTTGTGTACCTACTAGCAGTACACACGGCGACACATCAAGCTTTGCAAAACAAAGACATAATTTTTTTGTACACACACAACACATATTTTTTAAAGTGTGATAATACTTTAAATGGTCACAAAATTGGCCATCCCTAATAAATGAGAATCAGAGATTGAATCCCAGAGTCGGATCGGACTAGATTCACAATTCATTGTAAACTTGCAGACATGCTAGGATATCTATCATTGGTTAGAATTACGACGTTATAGACTAAAGAGTAAACAGTTGTGGCACGAATAACCTTCTTTCATCTCTATTTAATGATCATAAATGTGAATGTATGTTGTGACATTATCACGCATAAACAGCTGAACAGATTTGGATGAAATTTGGCACTCAGATAAGATATTTTCTGGATTAATACATAGTATACTTTTTAAATTCAATGCAGACAAAGTTGCGGCCAACAGCTAGTGTATTTATACATTTTTAAGACAGTTAAATATTATTTTATTAACCTGGATAAAATATATAACGTTTATGAAAAAAATAGTTCGGAATCTATTCAGAAAAAGGTCCCATGAACTTACCCCAGAATCTGTTACAACTCTCCCCAAAAATTACCCCCTCATAACTGTCTTTGTGTGCTTGTCTTACACATATTAAATGAGACAAACCAAATAACAGCTTCATTTAGGGGTAGAAAAAAACTAATATGGGCATCGGGTACACTAGAGTTGTTAAGGTCGTTTTTGTTTGAGATATATTTTTAGTTGTACACACAGCCGACATAAAGGTCAACCTGAACATAGTTGAACGTTATATTCATGGACACAAAGTTGAACTATGAGTAGGTTGATCTGTCGCCATGTGTACATTATTAAATATCTACGCTTTGGGCGATATTGGCAGATTTCTCTTTAATCTTCCAGTTTCGTAAATCTTGTCTTACGCTCATTGTCTCAATTGGCCCCTTTGAGATTATTTCGTGAGCTTACGTATCTGTCTTTTGTACCTTCTACGCTGCCTACTCTATGGGACAGACATAGTTAAGTCTGAGTGAAGTCGCAAGCAGCCGATATCTTGGGGCCCGCGATCCCGCCGCACATAAATCTGCCTAATCATTTGAATTACTCTACCGCAACGCCTCTTAATATCGCTGCGACATTTGCGAGCTGGGTAGGGATATCTCGTCAACTGTTTTAATGTATGGGTGGAATAGAGCGATCGGTATTGGATTTGGGGCTTTTTGATTCACAACTTTTTAACCGCTATGTAAGGAACCGATTAAGGCCTTGCATTAAATCGTATTTAAGCTTAAATATGTTTAAATATGATGCTGCCGCTGTTATCTGTATGATTAAGGCTAAAAAATTGTGCAATCCAGCCTAAAAGCGTGATGCACTAATCCAACAACAATTATTATGAAATATAAATACATCAAAAATTGTTAAATCTCCAGCAGAGTTTAAGATTACTTTTCTTGTATATTTACTGGTGATTGAAACAAAGTTAATACTCTGTTCAAATAGATATAAACGTTAGTAGTTCCTAGACTTTCGATTACCAACAATAAACCATGGGTCAGCATTCATCATCAGCCCATCATCGTCCACTGCTGAACATAGGCCTCTCCCAAGGCGCGCCACAAAACTCTGTCCTCGGCCTTCCTCATCCAATCGCTCCCAGCTACTTTTTTTTTTTTTCTATTTCATGGGTCAGCATTAGCAAGCTATAATCTATTGTAAACTACTATACGACACGCCTTAATACTAATTCCTACTAGGTAATATAATAAATAAAGAAGATTGTGAAGACGTTTGGATGTTTGTGATTCAATTACGAATAAACAGCTAAACGGATTTGGATGAAAAAAATGCACAGAATAATTGTACTGGATTAAAACGTAAGATACTCTTATAACGCCAAAGTTGAGTAATTATTGGGAAACTGCTAAGTAATTATCGAACAGCTGCATTGATATAAAATAAAATAACTAAAAGTTGTTAAAATCTCGTTGTGTGTATATTTCATTAATGTATTGCCTTTGACTAATTATTATAAGGACTAGTCTTGCGGTAGCATTTCCCCTCTGCCACGGTATAAGCACAATTGATCTTGTGCATTTCCATTAAATTTTACACCTTATCACTAAACGAGACAACCTATAATTGCGAAATAATAACTTCGAACTTAGAACGTTTAGGGTTCACACGAGACTACTTTTCATGATTTTTAACATTCAAAATTAGAATCTAAAGTTACGGGGAATAAAATCCAAAGTTGCGGATTTCATGTTACCTCGCCCCCCGCAAAAAGTGGCAGAAATGTTTGTTAGTAGAATTACACGCGTAACCAGTCCACATATAAATAGTCAAAGTGTATTGCACTTTAAGATTACAAATTAAGGGTTGAGACACATCTACCGATATCGACTGACGGCCGGGCCATAAAAAAATGACATTTAGTATGTGGAGCCGCCGCCGTCGACGCGCTGACGAAGGCGGACATCTTCCCATACTAAATGACATGGTCTCCATCGGTAAATGTGTCTCAACCCTAAAGAAAAGTCGTAACATAAATACTCAGCTTAAACATAGGATAACCTTTACTAATTAGTGCTCGGCATATTATTATTATTCTAAAAGAGATCTAGTTTTTAAGCTTTTAGTTGTTTGTATAGGACTGTTAGATTTCCGAATTCATTGAGCCAAGACTTCTGTCTTGAGGTGCCTCGGAAAATGTCTTTCAGATATAATATCATAATCTTATCTTTTGAATGTTACTATACCTTTTCACCGTCATAATTATGAGGAAAAGAAAGCAAAAAAGTAAATCTTTACCTACATGTACTTATAGGTATATGCTCACGACTATATTCCCCTAGGGCGTAGTCAGAGATATTCTGAAACCACAGAACATCCACGTTTCACCAGTAGTTCCGAAACTCTGTCCAGTGTGACGGGGGATGAGCCCGTCAACACTATTAATGGACAGTGAGTACAATACATGCCTCGAAATTGAAGCATGCAGGTTTCCTCACGATGTTTTCCTTCATCGAAAAGCCAGTCGTGTTATAAATCGTACATAAATTCCGAAAAACTCATTGGTACGAGTCGACCTGAACGGCTAGTTATATTTTATTGTGCCTGTTATATTATTTTACATAAATAAATATTTCTGAGCTAAAAAAACACACAAAATACATTACTTTAGCTTGGTAGATAGACTAGTTACTAAAGCAACGGGACTGTTATCAAAAACAACTAAGATAACCAAAGGATCCATCCATCCTTATCTCTCCAAAGCTAAGCGAGAAAGAAGGACAAAGAATCACAAATTCTCCAATCACAATAAATCTCATACTATCTCAGCAGAAAAAAAAAACACTCATCTGCTAAAAGCTTTGAAACGCAAGCTGCTAATTAGCTTAATAATATTTAAAACAAGCTAGCGCCCAAAGCGTTAAGCGAAATTTATATCAAGACGATATTAGAAGAGAGAAATGAGCGGAGAGAATGCAATAACAATAAATAGCAATAAATAAAAGGATTCAGTCGCTGCTTGTATTGTATGATACTAATCCTGGGGAACAAGGGGCAGTGGAGTCGATGTTAGACTATATTTTTTTATGTTCAATACCAAAATCGAGTGTAACTGAACTTTTAAAACCACTTTGGTACATTTGTCGCTGGGGATTTTCTTTGAAACTATTTGACGTAGAATGCTGGGTTTGACACAACGATTTTCAATCATAGATGTGATGTTTTAGAAGTTTTGGAATTCGCGATTTGAGAACAAAAATACGAGATATAGATAGAGACATCGGCTCAGATAATGAGACATCTAAGTCGTTAAAACTATAGAGAATAAAAGGAGATATCAAATAAACTCAAATCCTGAAAACCTTTTACCTATCCGGATTATAAGCATAGCATATGCTCACGACTATATTCCCCGAGGGGGTAGTCAGAGATATTCTGAAACCTCAGAACATCCACGTTTCACCAGTAGTACCGAAACTCTGTCCAGTGTAACGGGGGATGAGCTCGTCGCCACTTATAATGGGCAGTGGGTACAATACATGCCTCGAAATTGAAGCATGCAGGTTTCCTCATTATGTTCCGGATTATAATAACTGAAAAAAAGAATATATTTCAATCTGTGCGAAAAGAAAATGAATAATCACAGTACTGACTTCCCATACAAATCGCAAAGTAAAATTTAGTATGTTCACATTGGTATTGTATTGTGATTGTCTCTGCAGTTACCTTTCAAAACGTTGTCTTATTGTTAAATTCGAATTAGGTATTATTTGATAAACACTTACGTAGCATCTAATACTAAGTATACCTAGGTGAGAACTATTTTTTTTTGTGAGTTATTCAAGTTACGTATAGTATATACGGGGTTTTAAGAAAATGTTTAGCAAAATTTTCAGAGGTGGTCAACAACTTTTACTATAGGAACAAAACTGAAGTAGGCATTGCACTTTAGTATGAAATAACAAAAAGTACCAAAAATTAAGAGAAGTTGCGCTGCATACAAACGAATTATGGTGATATTTTCAATACAAACCAATTAAAGTCAATAACGTTTTCAGAAACAATCTAAAAATTTAACTCTATTTGTATGTAGTCAGATTTTTGTTAAAAATAAATATACAGTTGTAGTGCTAGGATTAATTTAAGATTTGTATGGAAATCTTTGAGGCACTGAAACTTTAAAACTAAAAATTTTAACAAAAATCAGACTTCATAAAAATATAGAAATTAGTATCTAGATTGTTTCTGAAAATTTTCATTGACTTTAATTGGTTAGTATTGCAAATATCACTAACCTTCGTTTGTATGAAGCGCGATCCGAATTATATTTCCCAAACGCGACTCCACGCCACCCGCACCCGCAGAACTAATCCAAGGCAACGCCGACTGTAACGGCGATTACTTTAATTGGCTCAATCTCCATTCAAAACCACCTCGCGGCCGTGGGGTGGGGGGGTCACCAGATTTATAGCGAAAGGGTAAGGCTTCTGATCCCTGTTTATGAAGGAAGATGGCGAAAAAAGACGGCTTTAATGGGTTCGTTAGTTTTTGGAGAATAGTATTGTTATTTTTTCATAGACTCTTGGAGTTTAATTGGATATATGCTAAAGTTGTATTTTGCGAAGAATTATATCTGATTAATACAGGGAGTAACAAAACACCCTAGTAATACCTTCAGACCATTGAATTGAACAACTTTCAGTAAGGAGAAAAAATAAAAATCTGATGATATGATTTTTCTCGATGTTGGCTCCATAGTGAAAGTTGTTCAGTTTAATGTTGTAAACCACCCCTTTAAGTATTACTAGGGTGTTTTGTTACACCCTGTATTAAATTTTATTCACTATGTGATAAGTCCACGTAAATAAAGTGAAATTTTGTATCCAAAATCTGTCGCCTTTTTTTGTAAGAGGAAACTTTCGCCTTATATTTTATTTATTATCTCTATGCTAAGATTAATTAACAGTAAGGCTAGCATGACACGAACAATAAAGCGGCAAAACGAGTAAACCGTCATGCCTGCTCGTTCTCACGTACATACGTAAAGTAACCAAGACAGAGGTACGTCTTTATTTTTGTCGCTTTCTCGGAGGTGGCTTGCTAGGCCCACTGTAAATTTTAGGACGGCATAAACGTTATAATCACATCCAATCTTCACCTTTAGAGGAAGCCATTTCCAAATAAAACTTTTTCAGTCACATTTAAATTTTCGATAGAGTTTAGTTAAGTTATTGTTTACATTTTAATTTTTTATAATAACTGTGTTGTTTGACTTTAATTCTTCTGTCTACAACCATTACAGTTTTACTAATGACAAGTCCCTGTATAGAGGATCAATCAATCAGTACACTGTCAAAATAAACCAACGGGTCATCACGGGTCATAATACCCCAAAACTGGCCCCTTATTTGAAACTCAAAAGCCCAAAAGTACAAGACGACCCGCCGACCTGCCCGCTTCATCACTCCTCCCGTGTTTTCATTAGCTGGCTAACATATGATGCTGGGACTAAATCTTCATTTTTGACGTCCCATGGGTGTGTGTAGAGTTAGAGTGGATGGAAGTGGTGAATAGGTTTTTGTTGGGGTGAGTTTTAACGATCGTATTCTCGTATTTTTAAGTAGTCATAAACTCAATACTCAATGCTTTATTGCATTTCACAATGGTAGATACAAAAGTTGGTGTAATCTTAAATTAGAACAACATTGTGAACCCTGTTATGTAGGGCACAGCAATTTTAAAAGAGAGGAGGACTTGAATAGACAATTTATACAGGATATTTATATTAATATTATTTTATTAGTATGGTATCTTCTAGTATAATATAATATTTACTAATATAATTTTTATTATATGAATTAATTTATTTCTATGAGGAATAATTATATTACAACTTATTTATTGCTTTATCATTCAGGTATTCATCTAAAGTATAGTAGCTTTTTTGTATTAATAATTGTTTTAAATGGTATGTAAATGTTTTGTCTTTTTTAAGGACCAACTTAACCAACTATCTAAGCTACAACAAAAGCTATTATAGTAAAGTTTACTTTAGTGCTTTAAGGTATGGTAGTTTAAGGTAAGTGTCACGTGAGCTTAGTCTAAGTAGGGTCCAAAATGTATGGATTTTGACGTACGGAAGTTTTATACATGTATCTGAATCTTGGTATAAGATGCTCGCCTTTTGTCCACCAAAAACACTAAATGTAGCTTAATCGATGCATTACTCGTCTCAAGCGTCTACTACGGAATGAAATGGGGAAGTAAACTGTTATGATATTATATTCACAGTAACCACATAGCTAATAATATATTTTTAATCTGAGCATTCGTCATTCCTCCGATTTGCAAAGGACCTCCTTTTTACAAGGGAGAGGTGGTAGAATGAACTGGGTTCTTCATAGAGTAGAGTTCAGAGTTTATCTAGAACAAGGATGAAAAATAAGATATGGATTAGATAAGGTTTAGGCCTAAGGGTCATATCACACAAGCTATTTTTACTTAGGCGTTGGCGGAACGATATTGTCGCCGCGACATCGCCGCGTTATCACCGTTATTTCTGATATCAACCAGAGTCGCAGCAGAAACGCGGTGATGGCGCGGCGTAAACGCTTAAAAAACGCCTGTGCCTTAAAATCGCGGCAATTCTGTTGCGAAGTAGCGGCAGTGCAGTTGCAACGTCGTCTCGGTGCAGTTGCAACATCGACTAGGCTTAAAAATCGCCTTGTGTGACGTTCTCTAAGACGCCTTAACTAACTTCATAGGTACATAAAGTCCGCTTCCAGTCCCGCTACCTCCTTGGCCCACGTGTCTCATGTCCTGCCGGACTCGGGACAGGGACAACACTAATGTAGATATATCGGCGGAGTCGCGGACAGACGTTGAGATGTTAAATAATAAGGACGGTGGGGCCGTGCCGTTTTATGTTCCTGCTGCAAAATTGAAAGTGGGAAGTGTAATGTTCGTTGCTTGGTTTGTGTTGTTTTTGTGTGTGTTTTGAACTTGTTGCATAAAAATTTAGAGCTCATATTATCTTAAAGATTATATTTTAAAAGATATGATTTCATTACAGGCGATGGTTCGATCCCCGTCCAGACCGACTCGTACCAATGAGTTTTTCGGAATTTATGTACGATTTGTAACACTACTGGCTTTTCGGAGAAGGAAAACATCGCGAGGAAACCTGCATGCTTCAATTTCGAGGAATGTATTGTATCCACTGTCCATTACAAGTGGCGACGGGCTCACCCCCCGTCATACTGGACAGAGTTTCGGTACTACTGGTGAAATGTGGATGTTCTGAGGTTTCAGAATATCTCTGACTACTCCCTCGGCGAATACAGTCGTGATGCTTATGCCTACTTTCATAATTGAATAGAGTTTAATGTTTTATAGCATCTAAATTTCAGATTTCACTTCATCTTTCTTTGGTTATTTTAAAATATTTGGCATTTTGTGACTTCAAGGGTAGTTTTTATAAAAAAAACACAATCTTGAGCCACCATACAACTGGTGTTGTAGGCCGGGCAGCAGGCAATCGATACGCGACCACCCACAACGTGACTCTACCTACAACGCGCAGATCTACAAAGCGACTCTACCTCATATACGAGTACATTGCATTTCTAATACTTGGCATCAATAAAACAATAAATCAAACAACAAATCTTAACCTAAACTCCATCCCAGCAAGCTTACTACAAACACCACGAGAGCAATTTTTCTACAGTATAAATCAGAGATCGAACCGTCAGTATAGTAAATGATCAGTATCTGGCAGTATGATGTAGTGATCATGCCAATATTTCAGTCTGCTAAGTTGCCTGCCCCTTGAAAATTATCGGGGCTTAGCTCCAGTACGCGATGCGCGGGGTAAGATGCTCTACTGACCAATATTTACACAATCTTAACGATCTTATGGTATGGATAACAACCTTCAATTCGAGAGGCTGAAGACAGCTTCCCGTTTCAACTCTTACTACCTGACAACAAACCTTGGCCATCAAGCGCCGAACGGTACCACCAACACTGGCCATTATTCATTTGAGTTTTGTTCCATTAAAACTTATAGTGTCTAAAACCGTAATTTTTTGTTCCAATCTATTTCTTACTAATACCTATTATCAATGCGAAAAAGTTTGGCTATTTTGGATTAACGCTGCAAAGTCAAAGTCAATATAATTGATTAAATATAGGAGCTTGCAGCACACTTATCAAACGTCAAATCTTTTTTAAAGCTACCACCGCGTCGGAACGTGTGGTCGCTGTAGAGAAGATGCGGCCAGAAACTCTACAACATAACACGACTTAATAACTATTACAATATAAATTCTTAAACTAAAGTTTTGTATACAATAATACATAGTCTATTTAATAAAATAAAATAATTGATACTATACAGTAAAGTAAATAAACTATAAGCTAGTTACCTCAGACCCAAGCATACTGATCATTTAAATAATCATCCAGTTTCAATTATAGGTATAGGCCACAGAAAATTATAAGAGGGGTAAGAAATGCAAAGTAGCGCTTTTGCTTCGGAGACGACTGTCGCCACTTGTCTGCCCGCTCACGCTGCTACAATTACTCATGCCCTCTCGCTCGCACCACGCCGCGCGCCTTATGGTGTTATGCAAATCATTGCATAGCCTGTGGCGACACGTTCCACGCCTACTTTGCACTTCTAACCCCTCTTATAATGTTCTGTGGCTTTATCTAGTAGAGCAACTACGCTGTTGATTTGGCTGCAAGTAGCCAATCTCGTTCACATATAATTTATTTGCCAGCATCACGAGAGGGGTTAGTCTTATGTAGGTTAGGTATTACTTCATATTTCCTTCAGTCTTCAGTGTTGATCGATGGCTAATCATATACTTTCTATGTATTTATGTTTGTTGAAGATATGGGTAGAGGTTTAAATAGTTATTTGAATATGTTATAGTATAATAATGTTACACTGACGGTTACGGGAACGATCTCCGACGCCCGAATCCCCATCAAATTAAAGGGAAAAATATAAAAAACGATAATGATACCTGTGGTTATGTACGGATCAGAGTGTTGGGCCACAAAAGGAATAGATGAGAAACGACTGCATGCAGCTGAGATGCGAATGTTTAGATGGATGTGTGGTGTAACTGGAATGGACAGGATTGAGTATATTAGAGGAAGTTTGAAAGAACCACCTATGACGGAAAAATTGCAGGGTAATAGATTATCGTGGTATGAGCATGTGATGCGGAGAGACGAGTGTCATGTTACGAGACGTGTCACGTTAGAGTGATAAGGGTATATTACTGTTGGCGCGCTCAATACAAACGAAGTCTGGTGATATTTTCAATACAAACCGATTAAACTCAATGAAATTATGCAGAAACAATCTAGAAACAAATCTCTATGCTTGTATCTTGTCAGATTTTCCTTAAAATGTACAGTTTTAAACGTACAGTGCCTCAAAGATTTCCATACAAATCTTAAATTAATCCTAGCATTGAAACTGTATATTTTAACGAAAATCGGACACAATACAAGCATAGATATTTGTTCCTAGATTGTTTCTGCAAAATTTCATTAAGTTGATTTGGTTAGTATTGAAAATATCACCCGACTTCGTTTGTATGCAGCGCACATTTACGCATTCGGAATAAACTTCTCTTAAGTATGAATGTGGATGACTGAAGTAGGAGAGGAAGGCCGAAGAAAAGATGCATGGATTGTGAGAAGGATGATATGTCTAAGAAAGGAGTGAGTGCTGAAACGACGGCCAAGAGAGATGAATGGAAGAGGATGACATTTTGCGCTGACCCCAAATAATGGGAAATGGGCAAGAAAATAATGATGATAATAATGTTACACTGAATCCAGTGTAACATTATTATCAATAACCAAGTGGTTATTGATTGGGCACAAAAGAGTTGACTACCATCGGGTTCTGAGGTGAAGCGCGGGACTTCCCCGCGCTATCCCGCGCCTCGCCTGCCGAGAAGTCCAGCACTTGACTTACTATTAGCGCATTCCCCAAAGTAGTAATCTACTCGAGGAAAGAAAGACAAAGAAAATATGTTAATTTGTATGAACTACAAAACATACTATCATAATCATAATTATACAAATATACACAATGACCAGTGTGCACCGCAGCAGCAAACAGGATTATGACTCAGCATTATGCTGGGCTCACAGAGCTCAGTGGGCACCACTGGCTTTTCGGTGAAGGAAAACATCGTGAGGAAACCTGCATGCTTCAATTTCGAGGCATGTATTGTACCCACTGTCCATTAAAAGTGGCGACGGGCTCACCCCCGTCACACTGGACAGAGTTTCGGTACTACTGGTGAAACGTGGATGCTCTGAGATTTCAGAACATCTCTGACTACCCCCTCGGGGAATATAGTCGTGAGCATATACATACATACATACACAGAGCTCAGTGCTGATTTTCTATCGCACCTATATACCACGAAAACGCACTCAAGAAAAATAAAATTTAGATCTGGAACTACTGAACCGATTGTAAAAATTCTTTCACTAATAGAAAGCTACACTATTCCTGAGTAACAAAGGTTATATTTTATTTTAATACGCAAACAAAGTCGCTGGCAAGAGCTATTATGCTATACAAATTATTTAAAAAAAAATTAATTAAGTATGTATTTATTTACCTAGACATAAAACACTACTTACAACTAACTTAACCTAAAATATGGAAGGAGCCAAGATGCTGGCAGAGTTTCCTCGCTGAACGCTTTTGTAATAAGAATAAAAACAAGATACCTACCGATGTGGATACTGTGAACGGCTAGATGTAATGTTTAACTAGAGGCCGCATCAAAAAAAATTAGTGCCACAAGAATTAACCATTCTACCAGGTCAACATGGCTTACGCAGGCAAAAACCTATAAAATTGATGAAATGGACATGAATAGTTCCGAGTTCGATCTACAATCCGTTTGATAGTATAAATAAATAAATATCTTGGACATTGTCACACAAATTATCTAGTCACATTTAAAGTAGGTACCAGAATCTAGCCTGGACTTGTATTATGATGACTAGACAACGATATAGAATACATATATAGATACAAACATCCATGACTCGGGTACAAATATTCATATTCATCATACAAATATGTGTCCCTTACGGGATTCGAACCCGCGACCCTCAGCACAGCAGGCAGGTTCACTACCGACTGTGCTATCGGGCCGTCAATGTGTGTAGGTTTTATAAAAGCTACGCAAAACACCTATTTATATCAAAATGAATGTTTGACAAGCTCTTAATCGATCTTTGTTGCAGACGGTACCACTGAGACCAACTGGACGCTGGAGGGATGTCAGTCAGTACCTTACCGGGAACGAGGGATTGATAGAGAGATTCTACTGGGATTTGCGGCGTTCGGGATTTTGTGTTTATGTATTAGACTATGTGTGGGGTGTGAATTTAAGATAGTAAATGGCAGTAATTGGAGATATCGAGAACAAGTTGAAGTAAATTTGGTGGTGAACAGGGTTTGAATACTCGACATTTCAGTCCACTAGAGCTTGAAGAAAGCTACACGATAGAAATAGGAGAACTGAAGAAGCTGGTGGCTTTGCCTTTTAAAGTTTTTTTTTTTTCACCAAAAACACAAGATTAATAAAAACAAATTACAAATATTAGATTAAGTACAAGAGTTTGTGGGTGGAGACTGGTGCTTGGTAAGTATGTGTACTTGCGTATTCATACCTGTACTTCAAGTCACCAGGTCTTCTCCCGCCAGAAGTAAGAAGTACATTTTTTTTTTAAAGATTTAATTAAAGTTAATTTACAAAACAAAGTAACATGATTTAGGGAGACCTGTGTATTTTGTAAATAAATGTATTTAATATACTAAAGTCCGGCCGCTGAAAGATTGCGTTTTACAGTTACCATAAAATTGTAAAAAACTGAATGAAAGTATTGTTTACCTGTGCTCACTCTAGTACACAGGGCACTAGCTGCCCTTTTAAGTTCAAAAGCTACTAAATAATGATCGGCATTTATAGTTTTCATTCAGTTTTTTACAATTTTATGGTAACTGTCAAACGCAATCTTTCAGCGGCCGGACTTTAGTCTAGTGTATGTATGTGTTTTGTTTTAGCATGTAGGTACAATAAAGTATAGCTGATGAATTGGTGTGTTTGTTGGATTATGTAACGAAGCTCTCGCCTTCAGCATATTGAAAGTTTCAAGGTGGAATTAAGTGCCAAAGTGGTTATAGGGTCGCTAGAATTTAACTCACAAAATACATCTTAAGAAATCCTTATTCCATATTCCCGTCCCGGACGTTTTATTTCCCGTTTCAATCATTGTCTTCAAAAGTGTTGGATTTCTTAAGAGGATATAATTCGGAGCGCGCTCCATACAAACGTACTATGGTGATATTTTCAATACTAATCAATTAAACTCAATGAAATTTTTCAGAATCAATCTAAAAACAAATTTCTATGCTTGTATAGAGTCAGATTTTCGATAAAATGTATGGTTTTAAAGTTACAGTGCCTCAACGATTTCCATAAAAATCTTAAATTAATCCTAGCATTGAAACTGTATATTTTAACGAAAATCGGACTCCATACAAGCATAGATATTTGTTTCAAGATTGTTTCAGCAAAATTCCATTGGCTTTCATTGGTTAGTATTGAAAATATCACCATAGTACGTTTGTATGGAGCGCGCTCCGAATTATATCCCCTTAACAATTTATAATGAAAATACTATTACTGGTTGCTTGCTATCAATCCTCTCGTCTCTTTTACTATGATGCATTTTAATTATTTATAAACATCGTTCGGAAACCAGCGTAGGGTGGGACGTTTATAGGCTGGTGATGATGATGGTTTACTGATTATTAAACACTTTCCTATCCTCAAACACAAAATCAAAATGTTTTATTCAAAATAATATCACATGGATAGCTTTCTGACGTCATTTTTAGCTCTACCACCGCGTCGGAAGGTGTTCCGTTGTAGATAAGATGCGGTCTCTACAACACGCATCTTTTAAAAACAAAATATACAAAGTACACTTACAAAAGAAAATATTGAATTACATAGTGTGACATTGTCAAAACCAGACATTTTGGTCATTCATATAATCATCGAGTTTATAGTAGCCTTACTCAGCTGCATCAAAACTAAATACAAATCTCCATGACTCACATCAACGTGAAAAACCATAGTAATATTTACATCCGATCCAACTTCCTATATAAAAACATCAGCGTTACCATAAATCTATCGACAAGTGCTGCCATCTATCAGCGAGGTTGAGTAACGTGTAAAGGTGTAATGCTACGCGCTGATTGATAGATGGCGCTAGTTGTTTGTATTGCGCGCGCGCACGTGAAGGTGTTACGTTTTGATTTTAGTAAATCAGTTTACGGTTTTAGGTTATGGGTTAGTTTACTTGTATGGACGAATTACCTATTTGACACATAACTTTTATCAGAGACTTCGTCTGCATATTACTTTACGTCATGATTATCTTGATCTTATCAATATTTTTTGGATCGGTGCAATATTTATCATCTTCCTCTTAGTTATCTCTATTAGCTGTAATTTCAGTGCTTACTCCTTTCTTACACTTAATTATCGTCTTTTAGAGTAATCTTTTAGAGTATCTTTTCTTACGAGTAACAAAACAGCTTCAAAAACATGACGTCAGAAATTTATCAATGTGATACTCAGAGGAAGGATCTCCATAGAGTCCGCATACATTTACGATTGTAGTTAGTCTTATGACGTACCTTTAATAGTAGAAGGAGATGGAACTATAGATATTTGTTTATACGGCTGTCCACTTTTTTTTCAGCTAGTGTGTGTGAAAAGTGACCGTAAACATAAGGCCATATGTCACTTGGTGCCTTTTGTCCAAACTACTTGACACCACACACTCAAAACTAAACGTCAAAAAAAGTGGACACTTTGCAATTGGTATAGCTCACTCTATTAGGTATAATCTCTTTGGTGATACTCAGAGGAAGGATCTCTTTGATGTGATATTATTTTGAATAAACAATTTTGACTTTGACTTTGACATTCTTCTTGTAATATGACACTCGTCCTTTCGCGACATAGTACCTATTTTTCACGTGCACAAACGATTTCACCGCCGTTTTTCTGTCATAGGCGCTACTTAATTTTCAACTTCCTGTACTTACCTAATACCTATTTGTACCTAATCATCATCATCACATCTAAGTACTAGGCTCTTCTTGGTAAAGTATTCGCCAATTATGTTTCCTTTCTTCGTGTGCCTTGAGATTATTTTCTTTTAACTATTCTAGATACCTCTTTCTAGGACTTCTTCTGCCTATCTTCCTCTCTATTTTCCCTTCCAATCGCTATAGTTTTCAAACTATTGTAGTTTCGTATCAAGTATATGTAGGCATACCATGAGTTTTCACTGCACTTTACTTCTTTAGTTACGTCGCCAATTTCGTATGGCAGAAATTAGTTTTCAACGGATCCACTAGGAGCGCTGTACGAAATTCAATACAAAATTGGTGACGTAATTATCGTAATAAAGTATAGTAAAAACT
Source organism: Agonopterix alstromeriana (assembly GCA_963924505.1). Taxonomy (NCBI): domain Eukaryota; kingdom Metazoa; phylum Arthropoda; class Insecta; order Lepidoptera; family Depressariidae; genus Agonopterix; species Agonopterix alstromeriana. Next base: position 1,310,647 of record OZ004669.1, on the reverse strand, counting down.
CATGGTAGGCCTGCTGATAACTTTCTCTCCTGTTGCCTTTGTTTTCAGAATATTTCTCATTAATAAACGTGATTCTCCAAAATAGTACCTAAACCTGTGGTTTTTACGCCCTAAATAATGCTTCAAAAGTTATTAATAAAATAATTCATCCACTTTTCACTTCCCGACATTTAATATTCTATTAAAACATGGATTTAATCATATTTAAAGATCGCGATGGAGGCGGCAATTTATGAGAGAACATATTAAATACTAAGTTCGCGAGCTAAATCGAGTTAGGTCGAATTTATAGTCCGTACTCAAACTTGGTATCAAAGAATAACTTCAGATTTATAAACAATTTTATTTTAACTATAATAAAAGCAAACCAAGTATCATCATTTGTATTAAAGGTAGAAGCCAGCCAGATGAGAACAAACCGGTTGAAACGTTGCTTAACTTTGAAGATCCATTCTAAAACTGAAACTCCTCTAAAACACGAGCTGTTCCAAAAACAGCAAAAGTATAGTGATTTAAAATGAAGAAACATTGATATTTATCTAAGTTCAAAAACCAAGACATTCCACGTCCTTACATTAACCCCTAAAACGCCCGACTATAAACACAGGCTTGTCCAAATTGTTCTCGTATTAGATTTATCGGTGGCCAACGACGAAACATCGCAACAAAGGCAGTGCCTCATCTGATGACAGCTTTATGATCCCAACAGTTTTTGCTAACAGCCACCTCCATACCCACACTTTATTTATTGCTTAAGTTTTATTAATTAGCCGTTTTCGAAAGACAGTGAGATATGGTTTGAACTTAGGTTTTACGTCTTTTTGAGGACAAAAGCTTTGACACAATACAATACATGACATGATCAGCCTTTATGCGTCCCACTGCAGGGTGTACACGCCTACCTTCCATACACCCTGTATGGGCGTCAGTCCACCATGCGTGCCCAATTAGTCTAGGAAAAATAAGGTTTGAGTTTGCATTAAAGACACTTTAGTAAATTGTGTTTGAAATAATATCACTGTTAGTTTATAACACTTTTGTCGAGATTTCGTGGTTATATTGGCTCAGGAACCTGAGAAATACCTTAAAATCGATATAAATGTACAAAGAGCAAGCTTTTTACGAAAGATATTTCTTCCAGCATACTAGCAAAATAGACAGTTAATTAAAACAAGGCAAATTTAATGTGTACAAACAAACAAAAAATTTGGTTTTGAGGTTATAATTTTTGAAAACTTACAAAATATTAAATATCTACTCAAATTTACGATATTAACCGGGGATTATTATTGTTATAAACAAAACGTATTGACTGAAGCCATCCTGTACAAAATCACCAGTTTTCCATTTTTGTTCATACCTAAATTTAATGTTTAGTAAATGTCTTAATTATTCAATAATAAACAATAAAAAATCGGGGATTATTGAGAATTTATGTTTTTCAGGTATTTATCTACTATATTCCAAATTATCACCAAAAGTGCAATTAATACAACCTTCTCCATACAAAAATCCGTAGGTTTCCCCGACTAAATGTGTATTGGTAGACTTTACATACGATACTCATCAAAATATGTACATAAAATTTTGATCAACATTTGTTCCGCTTTGCGATGTGGTTTTTGGTTTAGAATTGACCATCCTAATTCTTCCCGTACATTTCATTTCTTCTCGTGGATGTTGTATAAAGTGATTAAGGGATGATAACTAAATTAAAGTTTAATTTGAACTGTTCTCATGAGTGAACTACTTCCTATAACCAGGCCTGTCTCACTCCACAGTTCAGCTGTACGCTTGACGGTGATCCCCACCGAGTGGTGAATGGCAATAGGTTAGGAATACCGTGTAAACTACTTGGTTAAATCTCATTAGACTCGCCGCCATTTTGTGAGTAGTCAATGCGAGACTTGGAAACCCTAGCGATGTCACGCTGCCAGCACGTGAAAGAATGAAAGAGGGAGACTCTGTAATGGAAGCTTTCATGTCTAATGCCTCGGTTCATTTTTGTTTGCACGCGCGCCGTTGTGACGATTGGTAGGTTATTCGCGAATTGTACGATAGGACGGGTGCGAATAACTTTGTACCTTATTGCCGTGCAGAGAGAGTGATTCTTATGTACCGGTAGGTTAGGTATTAGTATTTATTCTGTGCTCTAACTTTATCACCACTCGACACCGTCCTGTCATCCTGAAACCTAACTTTGCTAAAAATGATCCCTGCATGCTATTGCATCCTTGAAAGTTGCTCCGTAGTTGTAGCAACGTTTCTCTCCACCCCGAGATGTTTATTTTTGAATAAATATCAAAGTTCAGAGAAACAGTAATGTACTAAAGCTGTTTTTCACTTAGATCCCTCTTTTAGCCAAAAAAAAAGTCCCCATGTGCGTTTGCCAATAACCTTTCTCACTACCCACATCTAGTTCTTTTTGTAGTACCGACTGGCTTTCTCGCAAATAACGTCGTCAGTATAATTTTTGAATTGATTGAAAATTATTATTCAAATTATCTTTTCTGTATATTTGTAAACGTTATGTAGATTGATTCGCCTTTCACAAAGATGTATGCAAAACTTTTGCCATTCAGTTCTGCTTATAACTGAATTGAGGAGTACCGATAAATGTCTCCAAAACTGTAATCTGCAATAAATCATAAAAAGTAAATATTTCATTTTTATCAAATTTAAGATTGAAAAATTTGTCTCGGGCGGGAATTTAACAAAAAAAAAATTTCAATCTTTAATTAGATTCGAAATAGCATAACATGGCTGTAACATGTTTATAATGAATAATAGTTTAAAATTTCTTTTTTAATCTTAAACATAAAAGATGTCATTACGAAGATATAAATTAAATTTAAAATTACTCACATAATTCGCTTTAGCAACATGCGTCGACAACCATCTTAATTAAAACAAAATCTGCTTCAGCAACAAGCGTCGTCAAATTTCCTACAAAATACCCTTCAGCAACATGCGTCGTCAAATTTATACAATCTTAAACTGTACTTTATAAAAATCACGTAACAAAAATTCTGGGCCAATGCACGTAATACAGACAAAAAAATGACTACGCTGTACCTACAATCTATAATCTATTCCATCTATCTATACCATAGAATCAAAATAATTACGTCAAAGTCGTCAAATACCACGCAGCCTGGAAAAAAAAGGGGAAGAAAAAGCAGAAGCAAGTAAGTAAACATAGACTGATGGTATATATAAAGGTTTGAAAGCTCTAGGATCGGAAAGCTTCAAATTTTTATATCACAGCTACAGTCTATAAGATAAATGACATTATACAGATACTATGAATCAAATTTTCTGTATTAATAACGCCTAATCAATATTTTTCAAACATAATAACTACCACTATCAACTACAACAGTCAACCAGTACGAACATAAAACCAACAACCCTATCGGCAAACAAATTAAAACGATCACACCTCAATATTAAGAACGGGATATTACTGCCCCCCTTCAACCCGCTCGGGAAAAACACCCCCGTTTCTTCCCTGAGGCGGCCGATCCGACCCATAAATAATAAATACTAGCGGTGCGTCTGTAGATAATGGTAATTTACGAGTAGCTACCATTGCCGTCAAATCTTTGGCAGCGGGCGCGATGGACTGGCTTTTTGGGGGCTGTGGACCCATCGCTTGGGGATATTGAAAATATTTTGGGAACTATTAACCCTTTATCAGGCATAGCACATTTCATCGACAACATATAAGTAACTGACTTTATACGTAAAACTATATCTATAAGGTTAGTTATTGAATGTAAATGCGGTGGCCAAGAGTGCGATTTTTGAAACTTATTCGTTGAACTCGAAAACGTCAAAATTTAGATGGAGATATGCATCTTTCTACTTGATTTGACTTTCAAAAATCGCACCCCTGAATTATGATTTTTGAAAGTCAAATCAGCAGATGAAATAGAATTGACATTTTCAACTGCTCAGTTCAAAGATGGGTTTCAAAAATATCACTCCAGAGCCTGATAAAGGGTTTAAAATAGTTATTTCTCTTATTGTTTTCATCTATCTTTATATTATACTTATGTCTGACATTTTCATAAGGATAGAATATAATAATAATAATCATCATCAGCAATAGACCAAATATTATTACGAAAGTGAAGCATAATAAAGCTAGTCGTAGCGTAGGTAGTAAATCTTCAGTGATCGAAGTTACTAAGTCTCTGAATAGGTGACCGTTTTTGTGGGACTCATGTTGAGCGCCTCCTTGCTTAAGAAGGAACTTCAGCAGCTCGCATGAAAAGCTCGTCGTAAACTAGGGATCATCGTCATCAGCCTGATAATCCTAATACTGGCCATAGGCCTCTTCATTCTGACGGAGGCGCTATTTATAAAGGCTTTAAAAAAGATTTGACGTTTGATAAGTGTGCTGCAAGCTCCTATATTGCATAAATTATATTGACTTTGACTTTGACTTTGTTCTGCGTTAGTCGCACCATCTGACCGCAGATCACCGTCACTTCACTACCGATTTAGATGTCATTGGAATTAGAAAGCCTATGGTCCAAATCTGATAGTTTTATATCGAAATTGAGGGTAATTATCCCTGAATTACGTATGAAGGCGTCATATTATGCTGCGTGGACGAAAACAGGCATAAAAGTTTCCTCAACACCAACATACTTAAATGAATAAACTCAACACTAGGAAGAAGTTCAAACAAAATTCCTAATTTACCGATATCGGCAGATCGGCTATTACGCGAAATGCCTATAAGCTATAAGTCATAGTCACGTCGATCGACGCTAAAATACGAACAAACGTTGTCACGGAGCCCGCCGATCGAATAAATTACAAAGATATATTATTATTAAAATTTGGGCGCCAACTTTAGAGTATTAACTTTGCTGATATCGGGTCTGGGCTACAATGAGAGTAAAGATCTTATTGTTATGGTTCTGTATCCCAAAACAAAATAAAAACTCTTCCTGATGCGCAGGCAGGACATGGTAACCCATGTCATCCCAACATTTATCATTATAGCAAATAGGTCATAGTACCTACTCCAGCCCCTATAGTATGATTTCTCTATCTCTCAGACGTTAAGAGACGTTAAAGTTACATAGATTTTAGCGCGATGCGGAATTCAGAACAGTTGAATAGTAATTGGATTGCAATGTGATTAGAACTGAAATTGGATAAGAATAGAACTTAGAGCCGTGGTGGTCCAGTGGCGAGTAACCTTGCCTGCAGTGCAAGAGGCGATGGTTCGATTCCCGTCCAGATCGACTCGTACCAATGATTTTTTCGGAATTTATGTACGATTTGTACCCACTGTGCATTATAAGTGGCGACGGGCTCACCCCCCGTCACACTGGACAGAGTTTCGGTATAACTGGTGAAACGTGGATGTTCTGAGGTTTCAGAATATCTCTGACTACTCCCTTGGGGAATATAGTCGTGAGTATATGCTTATGCTGTAGAACTTATATGTTTTAACTTAACGCAATCGGGGTCATGGGCACTAAAAACTTTTTTCGTCTAAATACCCTCGTTCCAGCGCTCAAAATCCGTGCCGCGACTATACCCTATTTTATACGCCCTTCAAGGTTACATCCTTTCCTCCCAATGCATCCCAAGCCCAACCCACGGTCTCTCGCAATGTGACATCTGCAAAATTAACGAGTAACCAGCAACGTGCGATGTTGAGTTCTGATAACGGCCCTTCCGATTCCTTACCGATTCCGATTTCTGGAGATAACCGGAACGGAACGGAACTGAGTCCGCTCTAAATCATACGACGAGCTAAAGAGTATCTTAAGTTATGGGGTCATCAATTATGCTATCGTCATCATTGTGGATGCGGTTTAAATGTTTAGGTAATTTTGCTGATCTTTGCTTCATACTTTGATAGATAAATACCTATACGACTGTATTTCGTTTTCAGTATGATCCAGATTTTGTTCACTACCAGAGTTACTGTTTGCGTAAGGTTAATATAGATAGAGAGGTGATAGACATCTAATATAATGATGATTGATACCTACCTTCTCGTTGTCTTTTATAATAAGCTATCATTTAAATTATGATTATTGCAAAAGACCTTATACTTTCTACGGTATATATCCTTCCCCAAAAGCACAAATATCTACAAAATATCTAATAGATATCTACAAAATATCGAAGTGTCTTCAAAGTGTGGGTTTGGTAGCCTCAGTATCATTCATTTGCGAAAGCCTTTGGTGGAAAATTTAAATTTTTTATTCAATTATTAATACTAAGCTATATTTAACTTCAAATAAGGACGAAATTTTCCGATTCCTATATAGCTTACTGCCCAATTCTGACTTGCAAAATAGAATTTATTTATCAGAAAGATTATACCATCCGACATATTATCTTAGACATTACTAAAGTTGTTCTAAGAATAAATGAGAGGACGGGTTTCAAATCTCTGTTTGTGTCCTTAAAATGTCGTTGCTATTTGAAATGGAGTAAAGGTAAAATATGTTTAACAATTCATTAATTCATTTTGGTAATCCAGTGCAGTATCTTTTCTCCTTAAACTTTTTGCTTGTCTGATTTTAAATGTTTGAAGTAAGCTAATACATTCACTTGCTTACATTGTAGGCACCCTAATAATTTAGGTTTAATGTTCTGTGATGAATGTGAAGAAATACTGTCTTCAAGTATTTATTTTCCCTTTCGGAAAATCCTTTATTCGATCATCATTACGCCATCTATCCGTATACTGCTGTATCATTTAGATAGATCGATTAAGGTCTTTGACCATTTAAAGCGCGCCATCTTGAGTTTAGTGTAGAACTGTTAAGTTACGTCAGTTAGTAAATTATACTGGTAAAACTATATTACTGAGTCAGCACTTAATGTTATTAAAACTTTATTTCTGTCGGCAAGATAATAATAATCAAGTAACAACAGTGATGGAAGATTAACTAATGTTTTTTCAAATGGTCAATGACCACACAATCAGCGCCATCTATGCGACTCACGCAGAACTAATATTGATTAACAACAAACGAAAGAGTTGAAACAGCACAGACTAATCAACAGAAACAGAGAGTGATTTATTATTATTTATTCGCCAGACAGCGCCGGTAGATGGCGGTGGCCGGCTAAGTGGAGCCATTTTCGCCTGTACTTAAGCGAGTGTAGCGTTGTGACCGTGTTATTTATCGCACCATTACTGCGCGGACCCTTAAATCATCACGTGACGTCGCCCTACAGCTTGTACGTGCCTTAATGAATGGCGGGACGCTCTTGCCTAAACTTTTTTTTTTTCTTTATGAAATTGTTCAGAGAGCACTTAGCAGGAAAATCTATTAGACAAGCCAGCGGGAATAAAAATGAAGTGTGTTTCGCACTGTTTCGGGGGTTTATGGGTGTTTTTAAAGTAATTCTTTTTCGGGTGACATGTTTAATTTTTGAAGTAGGGCGTTTGTTTTGTTATTTATGGTGTTGATGATTTGATATTTTGCAGCCGATTTTAATTTAATTTATTTTCGTTTTTACCATAAACATTAAGTAAGTACTTTAAAGGAAAATTTCTGAGGGAGGTTAGTTATTTTTATTTATTTTGTTATTTAGTAGGTGTACCTATTTAATAGAATGGAGTTGGGCCAAAGAAGACCAAATTTTTTACCCAAATTTGCACCATCTACACTGCTATTACATAATTATTTAAAATAAAGTAGTTTGTTCTAAAAGAAATTTCTTATTAACAGTTGTACGAAAATTGTGACTCTTACCTACGAGTCGTCACGATTTACTGATTTCACTTATATAATAGTTCTAAGTTACTCGATAGATGGCATTGATTGTTGTATGAGCTAACAACTCATTTTTTTTTCCTGTAGGTAAAACACACGCAATAATATTAGGTATCGTGAATCGTAAAAGAAGCGGACAAAGAACAGTTTTTCTTGAAAATTGATCTTCTAAAACATAAACCACAAAAAAAAACGATTTTGTTTTCTATAAATATTCAATAGCCATATCTGTGATCCGTTTTCCACGTGGTACTGCCAAATAATGTTCTAGGCTCGTATTATGATTCCGTAATGATAAAAATAACTTTTCTAGACCTTTTGTAGCAAAGCTTCTGAGAGTACCCGAGAACTGGTCGTGAATTTCTATAAGTATTACTTATGTAAGTATATTTTGTACTAAACTTTGAGAAAAATCACTAAAAATTGCGCAACCCTAAAACCTTATCCAAAACCAGTCAATAACATAATTTATCGCCTCCTAAATCATTACCAGAACCTCCAACCATTTCTTTGAGATCAAAATAAACGTGTGACAAACGCAAAAATAGCCAACAAAGCGCATACATTACAGACATTATCGCGTCTTTGCCTACAAAAGGTTGAAAAGTCGCATTTCGCACGTATCGTGTTATCACCCACCGGTCTGTTCAAACCCTTACGTTTGGAGGGAGAATTACGCGCAATGGTAAGTTAAAAGCACTAGCGATTATGATAAGCTTTTGGCGGTTAAGCAAAGTTTAGAAGAAATCAGGTATGAATTCCTGGAAAAAACAGACTCGAGAATCATAATCATCATCGTCATCTTGATACGACGTTTACTGCTGAACCTAGGCCTCTCCCAAGGATCGCCACAACGACGGATCCTGTGCTGCCTTCATCCAATGGGTTCCCGCCACCTTCACCAGGTCGTCGGTCCACTTCGAAGGGCGCCTACCGATGCTGTATAGACTTGTGAGTGAAATCGGTAATTTCGACTTCTAATCCTGGTGTAACTATGTGGAATAATTGATATTTTGCACTATTTGTATCCATATACCGAAGGAGAATACGATTTTATCTTTTATTTTGAGTTTTCATAACCGCTTAGGGGAATATAGTCGTGACCATAAGAAGATTGAATATTCTGGTAGGTAAAAGATACATGCAATCTTTTACCTACCAGAATATTCAATCTTCTTACCTTTAACAGTAATCAATTATAAATTGTGGTAACTCTTTGGCAGTCGGCAGCCCAATCAGTAGTAGATGCCTGCTAAAATTTTTCAACGATTTCAAATCCTGAGTTATTAACACGAGCGTAAAGATTACAACTTCTCTTAAAACTTGCACCAATCAGTAATGTCGGAGGGAGAATTATCAGGAGTCGTTCAAATGATTTATGTACACAATTATTGGGTTACTCAGGTACGATGTTTTGTGCGATCCGATCCGTGCCCGATAGAAGTTCTGAGACAATGAGCGCTAATTTAATGGTGTTTTGAAACTCTACGTAAGGTGATTATGTTTGTGATCTTTGTGTCTCACTCTTATTTGAACATTGTGTTGATACTTGATAGGTAATAAGTACAGGATAATAGTGTGATTAATATTAACATGAATGACGCCAGTTCGTAATACTTTAGAACTTCAATTCAAACCTATAGACCGTTGTGTAACAGCCACTTTTTAAATAGAATGAGAGAGATAGATAGGTAAAAATAAAAGGCTTTATCGCTAAAAACGATTCCTTCCAGATAACCTTAACGGGCAGCCCTTGAAAAATATATGGGTCGCTTCGCTACCAGTTGATGGTATTACGTTATCAAAATAAATTCCTATTTAATTCGGACTTTTCTGCTTCAACCTTCCTTCGTCCCGCTTGGATTTTTACCAAATTAAAGGAAGCAAAACTGAGCCGTACAAACTGTTTGATAATTGTAGTGAAGTTTCTGACAAACCCAAAAAAGTATGATGAACGTTAGCTTAAGGCGTTTGTATCAATAAAACATAAAAACGTAGTCTGCCAGCAAGGCCTTAACACAAAGTTACGAAATTGCACTAACGGCTCAACTTCAAACTGCAATCCACCAAGGGAATATAACATTTCCACACCTCCAGAATCTATCACTGTCCCGATCGTTCCCCGCAACGACCCTGCATAAATCCCAAAAGCATAACATGATTTTGACATATCATTGATCTATCCAGGATCATCTCTACACCTTCGTTCCCAGAGGACATCAAACGGATTTTGACCATGAAACCGAAATGTTACTTTAGCAACAAAGTTTTACATTAACTCTTTTGTTTTGTTATGGTTCCACTAAGATAAACTTTACAAGAAATGGATGGCGTGTTACGATTTTTGCTATTTGAATTTGTGGAACACCTCTTCAAAACAACTCAATATAAAAACGTTCAAAGTCAACTTTACATTTGATGGGAAATTCTACGCTGTGAGAATAACGTTAGAGTCGATTTTTCTTTGCACGAAATTGTTATTTGGGCGTATGTAAATAGACAATAAGACTAGATAGTTTGAAAGACAGGTCCTATCAACCTGTGACAACTACATATTGTGTAGACTTGTTTTATTCGGGGAGGTGATCTCTCTGTTTCGGAATATACTCTGTGAATTGTCTTGAGGCAGATCGAATACATTACTCAGGTGTCTGGAATGATTGTGATGCCAAATGTCTTCGTTCGATTGTCAAAAATGAATAACAGGTGGCGTTGTTGACAAATCGTCTGAATTACCATTCTTATGTTTTTAGAATTAACTTATTGGGTTATAAAAAAGTATTTTGTAGCGTGTAGGATCCCACCACAGGGCGAAACCTTCCTTTCACGAATAATAGTGAGAAGGTTTGGATCATACTCCACCACGGGGGCTCAGTGTGGATTGGTGGAGACAAGTTAGTGGTCAACTTGCTGTCACATAATTTTCAAGCCGCCTGGACTTGCACCTGGCCTGGCTTAAGGGTATATGACCGTTGGGGCGCTCCATACAAACGAAGTCTAGTTATATTTTCAATACTAACCAATTAAAATCAATGAAATTATCAGAAAAAATCTAGAAACTAATCTCTATGCTTATATGTATGTTGTCAGATTTTCGTTAAAATATATAGTTTTAAAGTTACAGTACCTCAACGATTTCCATACAAATTTTAAATTAATCCTATGATTGAAACTGTTTATTTTAACGAAAGTCTGAGAACATACAAGAATAGAAATTGTTTCTAGATTGTTTCTGTAAAATTTCATTGACGTTAATGAAATTGGTTAGTATTGAAAATATAACCTAACTTCGTTTGTATGGAGCTCAGAGGAAGGATCTCCATAGAGTCCGCATAAATTTACGATTTTAGTTAGTCTCTTTTGTCTTATGACGTACCTTTAATAGTAGAAGGAGATGGAACTATAGATATTTGTTTATGCGGCTGTCCACTTTTTTTTGAGCTAGTGTGTGTGAAAAGTGACCGTAAGCATAAGGCCATATGTTACTTGGTGCCTTTTGTCCATACTACTTGACATCACATACTCAAACCTAAACATCAAAAAAGTGGACACTTTACAATTGGTATGGCTCACTCTATTAGGTATAATCTCTTTGGTATGGAGGGCGCAGCAAAAGCTATCCTCTTAACGAATAAAGTACCTATCATAATCAGAAAATCTTAGATTATTATGCACTGACTGACCTGATTTATTGACAATTTTGATTGTCAAACTAGACAACATTATCAAAATAAAAAAAAACAAAAGGGCTGAATACAAAGCACTGGCAGATGACGTTTAAAAAAATGGAAATTAAAAATAAAATGCAATAAATAAAAGACTTATCAGATTGGGCGGGAGAACTTAACGTTTTAATAAATAACTCGTTCGGAAACTTGGGTGTTTGTAACTTTTTTTAAATTAATAATAATATGAAATAAATCAATAAAAGAATGGAAACATTTCAGAACTGGCTTCGGTTGAATGATTTGTTGTAATGCGAGTGTTCGGTGCCGTCTGTTCGATGCTTCGACAGGGCTCGAATGGTTTTGATACTTTTAAGATTTCTAATCACACGCCTTGCACATAATATATACCTCAATTTAGTTGACAGTTCCTAACATTTCCGAATCTTCTGCGGTAAGTATATGAAAATGTCTTGTTGTTGAATTCCAGAGTTAGGGCAAAGCCCATAAACTTTATAATTCAACGTGAAACTGACGAACCAGAACATAAGCTTTTAAATTATGTATGGATTTTTTTTTCAGTTTGATTACCTAGTTAGAAACTTTAAAATATAATAAAACTTCATTAACACATTCACGGACAATAAGATGATCTTAGATATTAAGATATAACACTGCATACACAACCGACACACCCCGCCTGTGGGCGGACCGTAGCCACAAAGTATCAAAATTACCTCTAAATTAGTTTCTTACGACGCAACTGAAATATAGGTGAGTGCAATACGACAAGAGATCAAGTACTCCATAGTTATCTATACAAATTTGAGCGCCTCTGGCCGGTACGTCGGTTTTGGCTTGCTAAAGTTAACCGTCCATAGCCGTGGCGTCGCGTCGTATTTTACGCGTAAAAGAGCCGCCTCTCAGCAAAGTGTCATTGAACGTTCTCATAAGGGTAGACGCATATCTATCCGCGGCGAAGGAGCCGAAGGAGCCGTTCGAAACGAATTTACTTTGAATTCTTCTAACGATTCGTACGATTTGAGGCGGATAAGTGTGCGAACTGTCATAGAGTATAAATCGGCTTTTTTTTAGGAAATGACTATTACAGCGCTGCTTTGCAGGGAGCAGTTACTGCTTTTTACTGCGGACTATTGGAGAGACCACGAAGGGTCTACCGAGCCAAATGAATGAACTTAAGCAACCGACCTAGGGGCACCCAGAGGGATACTGACCTCGGCATAGGACGTTGCTGGGGCTACGGATTGGGTAGGTGGGATCGGTGAGAGGATAAATATGCGTCCAGCTTTAGAAGCCAAATCGTCAAGTATCAAGACGTACAGACCGTCACAAAACAAAAGCTAGTCCTATATCAGTGATATCGACTCGACTCTAGATCTCGTCCCACCTCCAATAAAGTGCGGCCATCAATTCAGTTGCGCTGCAAAAAGGTTTCTCTTTACCCCGGGGCTGAGATGACGGATGGATGGGTGGTTTAAAACAAAAGGTGCTTTGGAATTAATTACTTTGGTTGGTTAGATTTTTATTGTGTGGTTGTAGTGGTGGTTATTTGGTGGGTGGGTACCGTTGAAGTATATATAAGAAGCAGCCGATTGAGTTTACGGTCTGACAGATGCATAATGACATTTCTTATATGTTCCTGGAAATATTGTGACGAGTCGCGTTGCAATTCTGGCGGAGTACGGACGCTTGCGTATCGACGCGTCGGGATTGCACGTGGCTCCACCATTTTGTGAACTCTTTTGTGTTTTAACCTTAAAACAATCACTTGAGATTATAACCTACTTACATTGGCAAAACTGCCACTCTAGACTTAATAAATACCACTGATCATTTTCCTTCATATAATATCCACATAACGAGACATTGGCTGAATTGTGATAACGCATCGGATGCCACTAAACAAAAATTGAATTGAATTGAAATATTGTGACGCGTTTGTAGCTTATCTCCGCGAACTAATTTAGTGGCTACCATAATTGTAACGGATCCTAATTCGGTATGTCCAGTTTTTTTTTGGAGGGCAGAATCGAAAACCGTTTCGAGATAATTGTCTCAATACTAATATTTTTTATGTCAGAGATTTTAAAATGAAAGGATTTACAGATATTTTTAATAAAATAACGTCGTTTTCCGGTCGGTCCAGTGACATCACTGGAAAATCACTGACTCCTTGGTTTACTTAAAATCAACTTAAATAACTGGACATTATGAAAAAAAAATACATTCACAATGTCAGAATTTGACATTTGAGTTGCCGTTTTTGTTTCCAGCATAGAGTCAGAAAGAGAAGGCAGGTAATTTTGGTTTTCTTAATAAGGCAATCGTTTTTCTCCATGGAGTTCGAATTATTTTCGTTCCACCATTTTTGCATAATAGAGATTACAGATCAAAGTAATTTAAAAATTTAATTTATATTGATAAACTCGAAGAATCGCAATAATAATTAAATTGGTTTCTTAAAATTATGTCTTCTATCTGTAAGAAGTATAAAATGAAGACCAAAAAAAAACTTGACTTACCGAATTGGTCAATATAATTACCATACATAGGTAGGTACATAAAATTACGACCATAATCCTATACGGAGAGGACAGAAGCTTCGCTATAACGTATTTTAGACTGCACCCCCTTCAATAATTATATTAAGTTTACAGCACGTTTGTTATGAAAGCACGCACACGGTTAAAATGTTACCTACTGAAATAATTTCTAAAGCTGATTGATTGGTATATACTCGTAATCTGTGACTGCTAATCCTATGCGGTGATTTTTGGTCTGTTACCAATATCCAAGTGTTTTAATTTAGGAGCTATTTAAAAATTGGTGCTATTCGTAGAATATCTCTTTAGCGTTGCTCAATCAACTGTCTCGTATTTCATACATTAGACACTATAAGCACCTATAAGGTAGTAATCAGTTAATCACATAGAAAGCCGTGGTGGTCCAGTGGCGAGTAACCTTGCCTGCCGTGCAGGAGGCGATAGTTCGATTACCGTCCAGGCCGACTCGTAGCAATGAGTTTTTCGGAATTTATGTTCGATTTGTAACACCACTGGCTTTTTCGGTGAAGGAAAACATCGAGAGGAAACCTGCTTGCTTCAATTTCGAGGCATGTATTGTACCCACTGTCCGTTATAAGTGGCGACGGGCTCACCCCCCGTCACATTGGACAGAGTTTCGGTACTACTGGTGAAACGTGGATGTTCTGAGGTTTCAGAATATATCTGACTACCCCCTTGGGGAATATAGTCGTGAGCATATGCTTATATGCTTAAGACATATCTAGTCCTCTAGTCAGTCTAGTCTATCTTATATGAATGACCAAAATGTCTGGTCTTGACAATGTTACACTATGTTATTCAATATTATATTCGTAAGTGTACTTTGTGTATTCTGTTTTTTTTTTAAAGATATGTGTTGTAGAGTTTCTGGCCGCATCTTCTCTACAACGGAACACCTTCCGACGCGGTGGTAGAGTCAAAAATGACATCAGAAAGCTATCCATGCGATATTATTTTGAATAAAACGTTTTGTGTTTGAGTTGAGTTTCTTTGTTTAAAATCAATAATATTTGAAATCTGATTCATATGACTAGAATTTTAAATATATGTGACAATAATTCATTTTTGTACATCACGCTTGAAAATTTCTTGTTTCAAAGATTTATACGAGTAGCTTAACTAAAATTTTTGTTAATTGTTTAATAGTTAAAAAAAAATTCTCCGTGCAACAAAATCTTATTTCTCTGTACCTAACCCTTTTTCAACACAAGCAACTACAGAACCAAGCGACTTTATAAACTGACCCCTCAAAATCGAACCCCAAAACAATGGACATCAAACTATAAGGCCGAATAGAATTAAGATAAATCACGTAAAGGACAGACATTGAAAATGTCAATACAAGATGTAGGCGCATCAGAATTCAAATAGTTTCTGTCGGGGACGGTCTTCCGTGTCGGGGCAAGCTGTCGTCTGATTTAGTTTACTTTGCTGTCGACGTAGTAGGTATCTTATTTTGATATCAAGACTTAAGGGTATATTACTGTTGGCGCGCTCCATACAAACGAAGTCTGGTGATATTTACAATACTAAGCAATTAAATTCAATGAAATTTTGCAGAAACAATCTAGAAACAGATCTCTATGCTTGTCAGATTTTCATTAAAATGTACAGTTTTAAAGTTACAGTGCCTCAAAGATTTCCATACAAATCTTAAAATAATCCTAGCTTTGAAACTGTATATTTTAACGAAAATCTGACACGATACAAGCATAGAGATATGTTTCTAGATTGTTTCTGCAAAATTTCATTTAGTTTAATTGGTTAATATTAAAAATATCACCAGACTTCGTTTGTATGCAGCGCGCATTTACGCATTCGGAATAAACTTCTCTTAAAATGTAAGCAAAAAAAGAAACCTAAATAGGAGTGGGTTGCAACAATAGTTATGCAGTTGCAACAAGAGTGCAAAGTTGCTTTTTAACCGCGTGCTCAATTTTGATGACCGAGCAAGCGAAGGATTCTAAAATTTAAATTAGAATCCTGAGCGTTAGCGAGGGAATCAAAAGAGCACGAGGTGAAAAATCTCGCTGTTTTCTCGTAGACCCACTAATTTGCCCCACTGGTGGGTCCACGAGGGAGACTTATTTCTCATAGTGCAACACGTAACTTATTATCCTACCTCAGCGAGGAAATGACTAAATGCAAAGAAAAAAGGTTGTATGATAAATTGGGCTCGAAGTAAATAGGTTTAATGATGTTTTCAAATCACATTGTTCTAAATTCAATTTACTTTATCCTCTAGCGGATAAAAACGGCTTTTGCACTCAGATATCGAAGAGTAAAAATATTCTTTCCGAGATGGGGGATGAAAAAATTTGGTGAACCCTCTATCTCTCACACTTTTTGTGCAATGCAACCTTAAGGTGTGGTTAGCTTAGAAACTCGTAAAAATTCGCTTTTTGATTAAATTTTTTGCGTTCAAAATGTAATAGTTTTGATATGAATTCATTACCGGTAAGCTTTAAAAATTTTTTTTTGGAAATTTTATATGCTTCGTCGTTTGATATAAAATACAGGGTCAAACTTAATATGCACACAGTTTTTAAGAGGATGACCAGACCATCAAACTGAACAACTTTTTCTATGGGACCAATGTCGAAATTGCGAAATAAAAATCAGCTGTCCCATAGAATTGAGTCGAGTAAAATTTCAGTTTAGTATGGAAGAGCAGTAGAGAAAGTTGTTCAGTTTGATTTACATCCTCTTAAAAAGTGTCAGCTTATTAAGAAGGACCCTATAAAATTGCTTTTCTTCATATTGGCTTTTAGCATTTTGGCCTTCGATCAAAGATTCTGACCGTCGCGTCGTTAACTATTATTTGTGTTTTTAATAATTCTAAAAGATTTAGCTATTTGGACATATCTTGGACTTTATTTAAACAATTATTTATAAGAATACGATACAAATACAATATTTTATTTCTCTACAATGAAATTAAATTCTTAGAAAAGAATAAAAAAAGGTAAAACAGTAGGAAGGTTTGAAGGTTCAAAATATCCTTCAAATTCGTACCCAGAAAACACTAGAGCACAAATTGTAATGAAATAATTATTGTCACTCCAAGAAAAAATAATTACTTCAAAAAATCTATGCTAGATGTCACTAGTTGTTCCACGAGACGTATCTTATTGGTATGTTTCCTAGGCTTTTGTCTTAAATGGCAAATCACTCGTATTTTTTGGCCACATGGTTTTTGATTCTAAGTTATTCTTAGTTAAGTTAACTTATTTCAATTCGTAGTCAAAAGTCAACCAAAATAGGCCAACCACCAGAATTTGATAAATACATCTCACCTAAAACCTTTGCTCAAAAACTTGTTATTGTGGTTGATTGAAAATCGATTTCTGGTCCCCCAAAAAGGAGCTTTTCTTTATGTATGTATATTATGAAAGTTATAATGGTAACTTTTGACTTGACCATTTGTAGCAGTCCAATACAAAAGCATTATCTAGGCATTATACATGGTGTTCTATCCCACAATCACCCATAAACACAATCAACTATCAACTGACCATCTAAAATTTATAATCGCGAGATAAAATCTCGGGGGTGTAGCAAGGAACGCTGCGCGCGCGCACGTCTCGTGGTGTGCGTTAGCTTCAGGGTATCACTATAGAGTAAGAAGAACTAAAGAGTGGTATTCTCCATACTATGCTGCGTACACCGGAATTTAATTCATTCTAGTTCGCTAGATGTCGTTATGAGCATCAATTCGCTATTTTTGTATAAACATTTTCTGATCGAATACTTTGCTTAGTTACCTAAGCTACCTCTCAGTAGTTGGGATGGATCATAATATTGGAAGAGTAATCAAAATTTCTTAGCGTATATTGGCAATTCATCTACTCGCGGGCAAGGAGTCAGCGCCATCTAAGAAACGGGATTTTGAGCTTTTTTATCTCCTTTACTCTATAGTATCACTAAGAATTTTAAAACCTTGACACAGGATCAAATTGTTTTCTATATACCTACAGACCCAAGATGTGATTACATTAAGCCATTAAAACAATAGCTAAGAAAAGAAGCTTTTCAGAAAATGTCTTTTTACATTCTATACCACATTTCAAATAAGATGAGTTCTGACAGGACTATTATGTCAAGAAACTAAGTACGAAAATTGCTTATTTATAGATGAATTGACATCAATCAACTTTTTGATTCGTTAACGAATAAAAATTAGCTCACAAGAGGGTAGACCGGGTTCTATATTGTTCCTTTCCTCTTTTGCTCTTTTAAAAAGGAAATAAAAATGGGAGGTGGTCCATCTGGTGTCACGCACACTATCAGCCAGCTAATGATAATGTGCGCACCGACAATTAAGCTCCAGTCGTAGGGCAGTACCACGTCAGTATTGATTTGTGATTGATATTATGTACGGCTTTGAGTTTATTGCTTTGATTTGTTCGGAATATTATTATTGTGTTTTTTTAATTAAATTGGTTTCTGATTGGACTCATTGTTATATTAATAAAACTATAAACCGCTGTATTAGTATGCGTTAGAGGGATTAGATTATATGATTATTATTATTTAGATTTTGGTCCCATTATCCCATAGTGAAAGTTGTTCAGTTTGATGGGTAGAGTATGCGGTTTAAAGATTAATGATACTTTTCCTTAAACCCTGCATAGGGTCCTTCTTAATATGCTAAAAAGTTTTTTAAGGGTATTATCAAACAATAAAACTGAAAAACTTTCTCTATAGGGCCAACATTGAAATCTAATCTGTTCCATACAAAGCTGCAGACCTACTCGACCCAAATGTTTTGGAAAGCTGATTTTTTTTCCAATTTCGATGTTTGCTACCGTTAAGTTGTCCTGTATAGTTTACGGATCCTAAATATATGGTTGCAAACCCCGAAAGCCGGGTGCAAAAATGATGTTCCTGCGATGCTCAATTTCGAATGCATATAAGCGAATTAATCCACCAGCCTCTAAGTGTACCGGTTTTCATCTTTTTTGTTGCTATTAAACAGTGAATTATTGATATTGAAGAAATATTGGTTATTAACGTGAAAAATATAGTAATTTGGAGGCGTGTAGTTGATATACGTTCGATAGTTTTTGATTTATAAGATTCTAAAACGAGTTTTTAGTTTACTATAAAAATTAAATATCATTTCGAATGCCATTTCTTTATACTTAATTGGTTTTGATATAATGGGACGATGAATAAATAAATCTATTGACAGACTGTTTGGAAAATTTTTACATTAATATGTATTAATTTTTGAATATTTTTAGCCAGGAAGTGTAAAGTTCCATTAAGAGTTTAGCATAGCGTCGGCATGCATCGGCTTCGCACTAAAATTATAATGTTACAGACAAAATTTCTGCAATTGAGGGTACGGGATCCTGGCCTAACGCGGTGTGATTGCGGGGAACCTATCTAGTCGATAGTATCTCTGCTAGAATGTCCTTCGTGCCCGAAAACCTGCACGAAAGAGGACCTAAATAAAGCTACACTGAACGCTTTCGACTTAGTAAGGTCAACACATCTTTCATGGAGCACTGTATACGCTATTATAATAAGATACCAGAGAATATTCTAAACTTGCCAGACAAAAAGTTTAAGTCCCATGTTAAAGAAGTCCTCCGTAAAAAAGGTTACTATAAACTCGATGATTATTTGAATGACCAAAATGTCTGGTCTTGACAATGTTACACTATGTAATTTAATACTGGATTTTAGGAATTGTACTTTGTATAGGTATTTTGTTTCGTTTAAAAGAAGTGTGTTGTAGAGTTTCTGGCCGCATCTTCTCTACAACGGAACACCTTCCGACGCGGTGGTAGATTCAAAAACAGGACGTCAGAAAGTTTTCTATGTTATATTATTTTGAATAAACAATTTTGGCTTTGACTTGACGCTGTTAGGCTCGCCGAATTCCTGGCCAATCAAATACACCACAAATTTTTAATTACTAACATAACTCTAAGGGTGTATTCAGACAATGATACTAAACAACTTTCTCTGTCGAACATAGATCGAAAAACGAAAAAAATTGTCCTTCAATAGAAAATCTAATGGCTAGATCGCACTTTTGTATGAGTGGTCCAAAAAATATCTTCTCCACGTTTCACCATTAGTACCGAAACTCTGTCCAGTGTGACGGGGGTGAGCCCGTCGCCACATAATGGACAGTGGGTACAATACATGCCTCGAAATTGAAGCATGTAGGTTTCCTCACGATGTTTTCCTTCACCGAAACGCCAGTGGTCACAAATCGTACATAAATTCCGAAAAACTCATTCGTACGAGTCGACTTGGACGGGGATCGAACCATCGCCTCCTGCACGGCAGACAAGATTACTCGCCACTGGACCACCACGGCTTTTTTAATAATAGTAAGTAATTAAAAATTAATGGTATACAGAAACACAATCTTAAACAATTGATATGAACGGAAGAAACATGTAGAATTAGTCTTCTTTTTGGCATGAATTGAAATACAGCATAACGCAGGGAGTAGCTACGGCTTAATATATAGGGAAAAGAAGAGACCACACCAGGATGTCGAAGCTACCCTGACAAGTAAATCGAACCAGTGTTTAAAGTAAAATGCTTCGAAACAATCTGAGTATTTCTGTATAGTTTAAATCAACTTGTCTTATAAAATTCCTAAAAGTCTAGGTAATATTGTAGCCGAATTCGCAAAAATTGTGATATGCAAAAACTTTGACTGCGAAGAACAAAATTTGTAAGCGAAATCTCACACCCTCATTCCTCATTGGTGAAGTTATTTGCCGCGTACTGTACCAACGTCTTTTATGCCAGCAACTATAACATCGCAATGGTGTGAAATTAAGTGGTCACTGTCACGTTAAAAACACTGCACTCTAGTATTACTGAAACTGGTATCGCCTTTGACTATTTATATGTGGACTGGTTACGCGTGTAATTCTACTAACAAACATTTCTGACACTTTTTGCGGGGGGCGAGGTAACATGAAATCCGCAACTTTGGATTTTATTCCCCATAACTTTAGATTCTAATTTTGAATGTTAAAAATCATGAAAAGTAGTCTCGTGTGACGTACGTTCTAAGTTCGAAGTTATTATTTCGCAATTATAGGCTGTCTCGTTTAGTGATAAGGTGTATAATTGAACGTAAATGCACAATATCAATTGTGCTTATACTGTGGCAGAGGGGAAATGCAAGGCTAGTTCTTATAATAATTAGTCAAAGGGTATCGCAGACGTAGAGACACTAGTCCAGCTGAAGTCGGACTAGGCTACATGGACACGTTTGTCGTGTGCATTCGGAGAGATGGGTCAACATCACCACAGACTGGGGAAGACAGCTCAACCTGGAGGCCTTTCTGAAGAGTTGGTCAGGATTTGTACACAAAAGAGAGGATTGGAGATCCTTGTCAAGCAGTAGGACGCTGACCAAGCTACATAAAAAAAATCGTAAGACATATTTTCAAGACCGTAACCCTTTACTTTGCAGCCATTTTAATAATTGCTAAGCTATCAGCATTAATCATCAAAAATATAGAATTTTCACTTATGGTCTCACAAGTCTGATTTCTCTTCATCACCATACAAAAGAACCATAACTTTTTGTAATAATTTTTCGTAGCTTCAAAAGAATAGATGTAATAAGTCATTTTTTAAACAATGCAAATGGATGAAAGTTTTCACGTCTAATAATAGACTACCTACATCTTTATTTGAAATCTGTTAAGTTACATAAACCTGAGCCTAGATTGAAATTTATAAAATGACTAGAGTTTACCCGCGACTTCGTTCGCTTAAATTATATACCAGATATTAAGTCAGAAATAAGCTATCAAACAAAGAATTTTCATTAAAAACGGTTCAGCAGTTTTTTGCGTGATGCTCGAACAAACAAACAAAAAAACAGACGGACAAGTATTCTAAAAAGGTTTATTTGGAATAAAAATTGTAAACTTAGCGATGATGTACATTACGGATGTTCAGGATACGTAATGTTATAATTAAGACCATATTTAGAATTTTTGTCTGTTTGTCTTTTGGTCTGTTTGTTTGTGCACGAATCACATAAAAACGACTGAACCGATTATGGGGTTTTCACAGAAACATAGTGCTTAGTTTGGATTAACATTATAGGCTTTGTTTAATCGCAATCGGATCACTCAATCAAAAGTTATGAGTATTTAAAGTCAGTGGTTTGCGCGTGCAGTCGCGGGCGCCGCTAGTGTATCATAATCATAAGACGACAAATCAAAACCACTAGTCCACGTCTCCGGTACCCTTCTGGGCTGGTGCTATTGTAGAGAGAAACTCCTTTTGTGTTCAATTTGCGTCAAAAGATACGCGCTTAAATACGTAATCCGGATGGATTTTTAAATCAAAATCTACTACCGAATTTTAATAATATCATGAACACCAGCTGCATTCTTCAGGGTCCAGAAAGTCCTAATAATAGAACATTTTCTGGCATACCCCACGCGTTCTACAGGGTGAAATTGATATCATTAGCATCCTTTTAAACTAAGAGTCTACCCATCAAACTGAACAACTTTTACTATAGGAGCAAACCGATCCGAGCAAAAAATCTGCTGTTCCATACTAAACTACAATGGCTACTCGACTCAAATGTATGCAACAGCAAATTTTTTTTTGCTCCGATCATTTTGCTCCCATAGAAAAAGTTGTTCAGTTTGATGGATAGACGGATTAAAAGGATGCTAATGATATTAATGTCACCCTGTAAATATGACACACTAAGGTAGGTACATAATAATTAATATTTATTCCATAAAAAGATTTACGGTTTTTTCTGCATACTAAATTAATAAACCACCTAGAAGCGTGTCTCCTTACAGTGGACGAAACATCCGGGCATCGAAAGTTAGTAATTAAGACAACAATAAATAACCTAAAAGGCGGGACGTTGTAAGGCGGAGTGCACAATAGTGTTGGTGTCTTACGTTACGCTACTACGCCTTTATGTCTATAGTTACGTTACGTAACCTTGTAGGGACTGTCTTGATAATTTCATATTGTTGATATTATCAGTCGTAGGAAGTGGCGTTCAAGGCTACTAAGGGATGAGATTTTTTGTTTTACATTTGCAATCCTTTAGTATTCAAAAAGCCACCAGTCACCACTTGCATGTCTTTTATCCTGGAACCTTGTTAAATGAGTTTTAAAATGCTTTTAAAAGTGCTCCATAGAACATCACGCTTAAAACAGTATTGTTGTTGTAGTTGAAGCATAGGGTTCCTAATGTCTGTAGTTTCGTGTGATTTTCTTTTAGGTACCTAGATATTTGGCTTAGAATAGCACCAATCCAGTCGGGTTATCGAAAGAGGCAACTAATCTAGCACCTACATCTCTGACGTCCAAAATTCAACTACTGGGAAGAGTCCGTTCTGTCCATGAGATTCAAGAGGTTAGAAAGTGCAATTTTTAAAAGTTATTGGGTATTAAAAATGTTAAAGCTATAATGTGCTGTTTTAATTCAAATTAAAGAATCAAAAGTTTCCATACGATACAAAAAAAACTTTGATTTGGGTACGTGCAAGTGTTTAGAGTATACACTTTTGCACTTTAAAAATATATCACGCACATCTGCTTTTGCAACTAAGTAGTTTTTTAAATATAAATCTACCATAATATTAACTTTAAGTATTTTCCTATATTAAATTAAATAAATAAAAAGATATTAAATATCTACGTAACGAAAATTTTACGTAACGCAACACGCAAAGGAGTATAAACATGCCCTATAAATAAATCATGTCGGCTCGTACGAGTGACATGACGCCAGGAACTGTTAATTGCCATAAACATAGGAATTTTGGAGAAACATAATGATTTACGAGTCTGTAGTGCTGGTTCTAACCCGAAGGGTCTTCGTTAATTATAATTAAGATATGTCCAGAATATAGAACGCTCTGAAGAATACAAATTCATCCATATTTTAAATTTCCTTTGCACTCTACATCTTTTCGTATCAACATGAGTTCTTCTTATCATGTGGACAGCAAACCTCTGTGTCAGAGTTTTTTCAGATCGCCTTACGGCCTCTGTCGTGTTTTTTATCTAACGACTACTACCACCAGAGATAGTAGCCGGGACCAACGGTTTAACGTGCCATTCGAAGCACGGAATCATCTTGTTTTTCAGACAATCAGGTGATTCAGCCTGCAATGTCCTAGCCAACTGGGGAAAAACGCACAAAGCGACGTATCACGAGGTGTCTCCCTGGTGGGAATCGAACTGAGGTCGTGACCTCAGCGTCAAGAGCCCAATGCTCCTAACCATTAGACCACAGAGGCAGTTATCAACATGAACATGAGTAATATCGCACCACAATCACTTAGTGTAAATATTAGCCAGTCAGCAATGGTCGTATCGAGGCTCTGGCCCAGGGTGCGTCAGACAAACTCAGGTTTCATCACTTGTTGAGGCTCAGGCTCTTTGGAGCGTGATATTTTGCAATGGTACAAAATAATTTATAAAATTATGAAATCGATTAGTTACTAACGGTTTTCATGATCTTAAAGAAACGTTTGAACTTATCCATAAAATTTATGGACGAGTTCAAACTTTATTTAATAAAGAACATTAAGAACTTGAAGACAATAAAAACAAAATGGCCGACAAGATTAAAACGGTTAAAAGATTTTTATTCAAAAATCTCCACGGTCTGTGCAATAATTAACCCACATTAAAGTGAGTGGCTTGAAATCGATATTCAATATCGATAATGATATTTACAACTCGATTAATTTGTCGTTTCGTGCGTTATAACCGGCCGGCCAGCAATGCTTCGGGTGTTTTTTCGTATAAACAATAAAAAGTTTACGAGTTTTAAATTGGCGGCGGAGGCGCCGGAATTGTTCCTTTCGAACTTTTGACACGACGTGTGTGACCTGTTTGGTGCGCGTTTCCATTACAACCTATCGATAACGTAACAGCGTGGTAACAGCCCATAAATATAATGTAGGAAATGCACAATTATTCCTACGCCTGTTTTTAAAACCCACAGAAATTACATCAATCAAATCGCCCACATCCACCAACCGTTGGACAAAGCCTCCTTTTTATTGCACCTTTTGTCATGGTTCTGTACTAAATCCGATCCAAAGCAAACCCCCCTTAAAAACGCGTTGGAGACTTAGATGGTCTACCTACTGACGTCCTGGTCTTCCTTTGACCACCACTCTGATACCGTCTTAGTCCACCGACCGTTTTTTTGTTCTAGCCAAGAAATAAATGATGCCATGACAAATCACACAAACAGAAATCAAGTAGACAATTGATACGTCATGTTATCCACCATTATGACTTTACTCTTAGGAAAAAAAACATTGATGACATTATAGAGCAAGACGAGCACTCACTCGTGGTGCTCAAGTCATCTCTCTCTTTCTCTTCCTGGCTTGTTTATCCCATATTTATGGTGTTGGGGTCAGCATTCCGCGTCTGTTTTCTTCACCTCTCTAAATTTGTACGTTTAGACCTATAAAAAACCTACAAAAGTATTCTATAAAATAGCTTGAAGGTTTTTGTAGTTTATTGGAGTAGCACTTTTTTAATTTAGGCATTCTTTACTGAGAAATCTTTATTATTGTGATGAGGGGCCACTGAGCTTGTAATAGGCCTCTTAATTTTTTATTTTATTTTAAGAACACGGTCGCGATACCTGCGTCACCGTCATTTCCGTCACAATGGAAACGCATCGCTTCAATCGCGAAGCATCAAGTAGCCGATTGCAACACATTTATGATAATCGAGCGCGTGTGAAAGCCTCTTGTGATCAGCTCGTGTGAAAGGCCTCAAACGGTTACTTTTGTAATTTTTAATGACAATTCAGTATGTGAAGATTGGTCCGTTTTTTAAGTGCAAACGATTACCTAGGTGGCAAATGTATTTATTTAATTCATGTAGATAATCATACCGTAAAATGACTATAGCCCTGGGCGCAAGTGTGGTGAAATTTTTTGACATTTAATTAATAGCTATACCAAATACCTAACGCGTGTTATATAAATACCTTACTAGTGCAAAAAAGCGGTCATGTAAAAAGAAGACCATCTGAGTATACAGGGTCTAAGGGACTTACACTCTATACAAGCAACATAGCAATGGACATTAAGTATAATTGAATTGAATTGAATTGAATTGACATTACTTTACCAGATCAACGTGGCGTAGGCAGGCCACAACTCAAATAGCCTGATGTTGTTAAGAAGTACATGGATAGGTGCAAGCTCTCCAACAACGATGTTCAGTCAGGATAGAGCGAAGTGAAGGAAACAGACCCCTATACCCAGCGGGACAGTAGCTAGGAAGATGATGATGATGGCGTTATGTGTAGCATAAATACTAGTTAAATACTACCGGAACCAACTTGCATTGCACCCTAGGAAAATTATAGTTGTATAGTTTTACGGTATCACAGAATAAAGGGCTAGAGGATGATGATGATTGGTATCTGATATGTGTGATCTTTCGAATAATTTCTGATTGCGTAAGATTATAATTTCCCACACATCGCTCCATTAAGGAAAAGGCCAAACCAAAAACCGGTTTTAAAAAATCGTTTTCTGTGTAGGTACGAGTAGTGTATCTCAGTGCAAACCTGATGTCTTATCAATCGCATCGAACATTATAAAAACTTTACAGTCCATAAACTTCCGTAAATTCACGACTCATCAAAACGAGTACGGACGGCATGCCTAAATTGCAATTTACGATGAAACTCTTTACGACTGATCGGAAGACCATAAACGCCTTGTCATTTAAAAATAAAATCTTTAAAAAAAATGCAATATTCATAAACAAGCCAGTACAAAGATCCCGTCTTCGGAATTCAGTATGTTTTTTAAATAAAAAGTAAATTTGACGACACCCCAAGTGTAATTCAAAATGGTCGTTTGATAACGGCTGGGTGCCATTTTGAAAATTAGCGTGGCACTTGAATTTGTCGGTATTTTTATGGTGGTAAAAATTTTGGTTCAACTTTGGTGTAAGAAAATAAATATAAAACTGGGATACAGATTCAACAACGTCCAGTGAGGAACGAAGCAAAACAATAATGAAAAATATATTAATCAAGATAAACAAAGTTTATTGCCTTCAATATGCTAAATATAAGCCTTGCAACTGCAGCATGCTTAAAAGGTAGTTGGTTAATAGGACCCCGGGACGGAGGGGCAAAGGCCCTATCCCACTAATAAGGGTAAGCTACGATGCTCAGCTAGTAAGGATACGAGTGTCTTACTACCTTCATTTGGCAGCCCTAATGCGAAACGTTTGAGGCAAATTGGTGATTGACTTTTTATAAGAACGCGAATTAACTCTTGTAAACCAGGATCAACAGCGGCGACCACTTACAACGCTAGACAAAGCACCCAGAGAGTTGACTCGAATCTGTTTGTTTTGATCTCATGAGTAAAGTCACCCCATAGAGACTAGATTCTCAGCCTCTCAGGAGCAAACAAAACGTTCACGCTCCGCGCTCGCCCATTGGCAATGACAATTCAGAGTACATTGTTGAATATGCTAGGAGAATGTTACGTACTGCAAGTTTAGCATCATTAGTAGCTAGCAATGTACTCTGAGACGTGAAGATACTACATAACGTAGCTTCCCGAACGCTGCCCAGCCGAGTTGGATTCGACGGTTGATCTCTTTCTCGAATTTGGCCCTACCTAACCTGGAGAGGGCTATGCTCGGAGTTTCCCTGCGAGATCGAATCAGAAATAAAGAGATTTAAAGTGGCAGTGGGCGGGGCACAATGCTCGCAGAACCAATGACCGATGGGGCCGAAATGTTCTCGAGTGGCGACCGCGTGCTGGAAAGCGCAGCGTGGGTATGCCTCCCATGGTGGACCGACGACCTGGTGAAGGCAGCGGGAACTCGTTGGATGAGGGCAGCGCAGGACCGGTCCTTATGGCGATCCTTGGGCCTATATCCAGCAGTGGACGTCCATCGGTTGAGATGATGATGAATGTACTCTGAATTTGTCATTGTCAATTGTCACGTTATTAAATAGGGCCCTGGTTTTCCCCGGGCGGCGTGCAGGTGAACTCGGTGGTCATCGTCCCGCATACACCGCCGAGCCTTTTAAGTTGTAGTTTACCTATCGTAGTGCGATTTTATGAAGTTTTGTCTCCGTGGGATATTTACTCATGTTGTCTAATTCATGTGGACTTCCAAAATTTCAAACACAATAGTAACTCAACGGTTTCGTCGCGTAGATGAATTGGTGTAGATCACGTTTCGGCCACGTTTTTGTGGTCAACTTTCTGTCACAGTATTATCAAGCAGCTTTGGCCTCTGATTTAGTTTACTGCTACCGAAGATAAGATGATAAAGCAGTAATTTGTGATCCGCCCCCGTCTTGATGACGGCTGACAGGCCTGTTTGTCAAGGATTAACATTTTTGTTATCTAGTTTTACGTGTGTTTGTGTGATTAGTGGTTAACTGATTAGGCTCAAGCTAATGTCACCCAGTTTTTTAGTAGGTGACGGGAATGATGAAGGAATAGGTTATGGTTTGTTTTACATTGTTACTATTATAAAACTGTAACAGAAGTGTGTCTGTACATTGAAGATATTTACTATACTCCATTCAAAATAGCAACGCAATTTTAAGGCTATTTTGCATTACAGAAACAAAGATTTGAAACACTTCCTCTCACTTATTCTTAGAAGAAATTTAGTAACGTCCAAGATATGTAGTATATGTATCCAATAAATTAATAACATTTGGTAATCAGAATTGGCCAGAAAGTTAAATATGAATCGGAAAATCTCGTCGTCCTCATTTGGAATGAAGTATAGAAAAAAGATTACCTATTATTGTTTTTAGGTATTAGGTTTAGGTTTGTTTGTTTGCATGTTTGTAACAGCATCGCGTAAAAATTACTGTATCGATTTTTATGAAACTTTTTAGTTTGATAGCTTATGATCTGACTTAAAATCTGGTATTATAATTTCTGCAGACGAAGTCGTGGATAAACGCTTGTACTTATATAAACTTGGCCATGAAAGCTTACACTATTAGCTACTTAGCCATATGATTCCAGCTTAGAACAGAACAACCTTTTTTCCAGATGGTGTCGTACGAGGCGACTAAAGGATAAAGCTTCTTATGCAGGGTTTTTGGCAAAAACACGAGGTAGATGAAGGAGAAGGTAGGGAGTTTCCGTATTGTCCGTTGGTAAGTACTTGCATGCATGCATATGCTCACGACTATATTCTCCAAGGGGGTAGTCAGAGATATTCTGAAACCTCAGAACATCCATGTTTCACCAGTAGTACCGAAACTCTGTCCAGTGTGACGGGGGGTGAGCCCGTCGCCACTTATAATGGACAGTAGGTACAATACATGCTTCGAAATTGAAGCATGCAGGCTTCCTCACGATGCTTTCCTTCACCGAAAAGCCATGGTGTTACAAATCGTACATAGATTCCGAAAAACTCATTGGTACGAGTCGGTCTGGATGGGGATCGAACCATCGCTTTTAGGTAAGTACCTATAGGTACTCTTTCTTGTACTGTGGTTAGTAACACGATATGAGTTTATGATGGTATATTGAACTGATCCGAAAGCAAGTGATTCAGAATTAGCAATACGTAAGCTAGCTCGCGGTAGTCGTATTGAATGACATCATTCTCTTCACCGGAACACTTAGATTTTACAATTGAAATTATTTACAATAATTTCAGAATGTCAGTACCAGGATATCATGACGCATAATCCGTGTAATTCCCAACTTTAGTACTAAAACATGAACAGACTATTATAAGCGAATAAAATCAAAGATTAAAGAATTACTGATTTTATTGCTCTAGATTTAAAATGCGGTTTCAATTGAAGTGTTGAAATGGTCCAGTTATTAAATTATTGGTTAAGAACGTTAACTGACATCCTTGTGAAGGGCTGACGAAATATTTCATCAGTGTTGTGGTGAACACGTCAGTTTTGTGTGTCAATTCTTATTTGGTTTATTTTGCTCCAATTTTTTCGGTTCGCGACTCCTCGTGCTTTATTTTGCTTGATAAATTATGCAAAAGCGTTTCATGTTTTTAATAAATAATTAGGACATCTGGGATTAATCTTCTCAGATACATACATAATAAACTCATGACCATAATTTCTTTTTAGGGTGATTAGAAAATCACAAACATCTACTTTTATAAAGTCAAAGCAGACAAAGTCGTGGGCAACAGCTAGTTCTCAATGAAATACTGGAGGATTTTGTAAACACTTTCCAAACTTCAACTTCAGGGGTGGGTCAGACTATCAAACTGAACAACTTTTTGTGTGGGAGCAAACCGGAAATCGTAAAAAAAACTGCTGTTTCATACATTTCAGTCTAGTAGGCATTACGTTTAGTATGGAACAGCCGATTATTTTGAAATTTCAGTGTTACTCCTTTAGTAGAAGTTGTTGTTATTGTAGTTTGATGGTCTGAACCCCTCTTGAAAACTAGGAAAGTGTTTACAATAAAAAAATCACCTATAATCCATTCCAAATAGCAACGAAATGGTAAGGCTATTTTGAATTACAGAAACTGATTACTTCAAATTTCTGTTTCTGTAACTATTCTTGGAACAGCTTTGGTATCTTCCAATTTTTCGGATAGTATATACTCGTATCTCTGATGAATAAATTAAATTTACCAATCAGATTTAGCCAGAAAGATAAATAGGAATCGGAAAATCTTTACACTGCCACTGTCCATTAGAAGTGGCGACGGGCTCACTCCCCGTCACACTGGACAGAGTTTCGGGACTAGTGAAATGTGGATGTTCTGTGGTTTCAGAATATCTCTGACCCCTCGTGGAATATAGTCGTGAGCATATGCATATGCAAAATCTTTTCATCCTTATCTGGAATGAACCAATCTATAAATGACCATCTTCAATCAATCAATCCCCTGGCTTGTTCCCTATTTGGGGTCAGCCCTCCTGATACTATGTCGCCACTCTCGGCGGTTTTGCGTCATTTCTGGCGTTAAGCCCATCATCAACATATCCATCGAGACGGTTCGCATCCAGGTGGTCTCGGTGGGCGTCCTCTACCAATTTTTCCCTCTTCTATGGCCATCACCTGCCTAGTCATATGGTTTTCGCTTCGGCGAATAACGTGTCCATACCAGCGCAATCTATTTTCCCATCTATAAATGACCATCTTGAAAAAAGAAAACTTCAGATAAAAACAAATACTGTCAAAACAGTAGACTCCATAAAGTTTTATTCGTGACTGCAAGGCAGCTAACATTCAGACCAATGTCCGAAATTATGTGTATTTTATTACAATAATGTGTACTTTTACAATGTATAAAGTGTTCACCAGCGTGTGAGGGAGACAAGAAAGTTTGCTTGATAAGATCAAAGAAAGTGACGGAGCATCGAAGAGGTTTGGATACGGTAGAGATTCCGCAGAAACTGTCAAGACGAAAACCAAGGTTCGCAAGGCAAAATATTTGAATTTTAACTTGAGGCAACCATGTACAACTATGGTTTAAAATATAATTATATAGCACAGCAGTGTTTATTATTCTACAAAATTATTAGAAAATTGTATTCATACAAATCGCATGAGGAAGAACAAGCTTCAAATCTGCAACACGCTTGCTCAAAATGACACAAGATTCGTATCTGCTCTGTTATGTAGTTGTAATAAAATATTTGTTCACTCCGAAAGGAATTATCTACAGGAGAGTCTGTGAAGGGGATTATGTAAGTTGTCCGTGTATGATTTTGCTGGTGCAATTCATCTTACCGAATACCTCAAAACAATGAATTAGAAAACTTTTCTTTGCATTTAGGTACCAAGTTTATACAATTTATAACTTCCACTAAACATTTGCCTGAGATTCCTAAAGTACCGTAAGAATATGAAATTTTTTGAAAGTTTTTTCTAAACTACCTATCAATTACTAAGATCTACCAAGCCAATTCGGGAACGAAAGACCTACCGCATATGCGGCACGAATTGGTTGGTGCAGATCGCTCGTTCCTGTGTTTTTCAGCTTTACGGCAAAATTTTCGTACCAGACTTCACCGTAGGTGGTACGACCGTCTTCACCATACTCACCAACACCTTTCTCCACACATCCCTATCCTTCAGTTCACTGCTGAACATAGGCCTCTCCCAAGGTGCGCCACAAAACTCTATTCTCGGCCTTCCTCATCCAATCGCTCCCCGCTACTTTTTTTAGGTCGTCTGTCCAGCGGGCAGCAGGGCGTCCCACACTACGCCTACCTGTTCTCGGTCTCCACTCTAGAACTCTGACACCCCACCGGTTTTAATCACACTTCAAGAAGTGCCACATCCAAATAGCATCATACTTACTTCCCAAATACCAGCAACAGAATGGAATATACAGCGTCCGTTGAACAGTTAACTGAAGTTCCAAGATGGACGCCAAGAGAGCAGAGGACACATCAAAGCGATTCATTATACTTTTATGCTATAGCAAGCATTACGCTTGAATACAATTTAGATATGGAATCAAACGTTTATGCTCTGTGATTTCGAGAAATTGTTATTTTATGTAATTTTTTTTTGTGAATAAAAAGTTACGAGAAGTTCACCGATGTTTGGGAGTTAATGGTTTTTTTTTTTAAATTTGTTGTGTGATGTGATGACCATTATATAAAGTTAAAACAGAGTTAAAATTTGGTTCATTCCAAACATACATATTTCAAAATAAACGATTGCGAATTCTGATAAGAAAACAGATGGTGAGGAAACCTGGGCTGCAATCGCGGTAAATATTCGGTGATTGAACCGTGACTGGACTACGTATGAACCATAGCTTTTGACATATTTGGTATTGCGCTAATCGCGGTACAGCTCATGACAGCCGTTACAGCCGTTTTGACGGATCACTCAGTTACATAGAGTTTAGCGCGATGCGGAATTCAGCACAGTTGAATAGTAATTGGATTGCAATGTGATTAGAACTGAAATTGGATAAGAATAGAACTTCGATATTTTAAATTAGCAAAATCGGTCTCCTGCACATCTAAGCTACCAAATGTAGGTACTAAGCCATTATCAATCCAACCATCATCATCCTATAATACGTCCCACTGCAGAGGGTGTCTATTCTATCTAAAAAAAAAACTGTCCACTTCATCATTGCTTATGATATGGACTTTAAAAATTACTTCATGGCGTTATGTTTAGCATTTTAGTACGACACGAAAACTGGACCATCCTTAGCGCTCTAGGACTATAGTTGAATGATCTTACTGTACGTCAAATCAACAATATTTATGTTACGTAAACTACATTATATTATTTTATGATTTCAACTATCATCCGCAAGTGGAGGACAAAGGAAGTAAGCTAGAGGGGAAAAAAGTAAAAAAAGGGTCGGCGTAAACGTCAGTGGACACAACAAATCACTGGCAGTGTGTCCTCAAAACAAATGTGTGAAATATGAACAGTAGTGCCTTTATCACGGACGCCCAAAACATAGATATTTTTGTGGTACAAGTCGGAGAGTTAAGTTATAAGGAAGATGATCGGATTCTAATTTGAAATAATGGCTCCATTGTGCTAACAATGATTTGGCAATGCTATTGCAAGAAATTCTGCTAATCAGAGGGATATTTTATTTTGTAGACTTTACTAAAAAATGTATGATTCTAATTCTAATCCAATTCTGGTTGATCTAACTAAAGTCTACAAAATCAGCCCGTCACTGTTTTTTTTCGTTGGTGGAGAAACGCACCTACGTTTACACTCTGTGTTACTCTCTACAAATAATAATATCTACAATGTTTGAAACAAAATCCACTAAGCAAAGTGTCTACTCCAGGCCGGTCTGAGGAGGACCTGAAAGCGTTACCTCTATGAACTATACTTCATTCCAAATAAGGACGACGAGAAATTCCGATTCCTATTCAGCTTACTGGCCAATTCTGTTTACCAAATGTAATTAATTTATTGGATACATATACTATCCGACATATCTTGGACGTTACTAAACCTGTTTTAAGAATAAGTGAGAGGAAGTGTTGTTCAAATCCGTGTTTCTGTAATGCAAAATAGCCTTAAAATTTCGTTGCTATTTTGAATGGAGTAGACTGAGTGATTATCATGCATCACGTCAGTCTCATGCTGTCACGTAAGAAGATTAAACTTATTACTGCAAGCCGTACTGTCAACCTTTACTAAAATAAGTTCTTTGAAAGACATTTAAAAAAAAAAACGCATTTAGACATCCGACAATCTCCACAGCTACCTCATATACTCCACTAGGAAACGTTGTCTTCTACGGAACTAACTAAGTTCCAGTTGTTATCAATGAACTTGTTATCTAAAACAGTTTCGCTGACCGCCAGTCAATCAAACCGCCCCGCGAGTTCACGTAAGACATTATTTATAGGCAAGAGGCGGCCGTGTCCAAAAAGCTTAGTTGTGTCAAAAGTTGAGCGTTAAATCATCGGCCACTATCTGGACAGTGCAGGCCGGACGGTGGCCAGTCGTGTGTGGTGGGTGTTCGTTGTTGGACGTCGTACGAGATCGTGAGGCGTCACGGTTTGTGGTACTTACTAGTTGTGGTGTCCATTATTGTATTGAATCCACACTAATATTCAGCATCACCTGCCCCATAGCGAGCCGAGCCATGGTGGAATGATTTTTTCGAAATTTGTAACACCACTGGATTTCGGTGAAGGAAAACATCGTGAGGAAACCTGCGTGCTTCAATTTAGAGGCATGTATTGTACCCACTGTCCATTATAAGTGGCGACGGGCTCACACACTGGACAGAGATTCGGTACTACTGTTGAAACGTGGATGTTCTGAAGTTTCAGAATATCTCTGACTACCCCCTCGGGGAATATAGTCGTGAGCTTATGCTTACCTGCTCCATATAGGTACAGCCCACTGCAGGTCACTCTGTACTCAAGAAGGAAGGAGGTTTTATTGGTGCACCATGCGTGCCCAATGCGGATCGAACTACACATAATATACGTATCAGAATATCTACTTCAGCGTACACAGATTTCCTCACTATGATTTCCGTCTGCGTTTGAAAGCAGTCGGTACGTACATAAGTTAGAAAAACTCGTTGTTTATATGGAATGTGATATGGTGTGGATTCCAATGCAGACCATACCTCACCTGGAACGCGTTACCAAGTTACAGACGATATAATTTTTTTTAACATAAAAATTCAATTTAATTAAAGAAATAACAATAAAATATAACCGACTCAAATATAACTAACTAAAATTTTTATTACAAATTTGAAAAGTAGTTTGTCTGTGTTCTTTCACCTCTCGGCACTTTTTCAGGCCACCTGAGGAAAGTTATTCTCTTTAAATTATAAAAGAAATTCCAGGTTAGGTTAGGCCCTAGGTTTATAGGTTAGGATTTTCTTCAGTGAAGAGCGAAGCAACTTATTGGAACAAAGAGACAATTTTGAACATGGTTGAAACATGGACGCAGTGCTACTCAGATTACTGTTAATTAGAGGTTCGAAAACTTAGTAACTTACGCAAAGTTTTCGAAAATCCAGGCTAAATAATTGTTGCCATGAAGCGATCGGATGTCCACAGACGTTATTCATAGCATAACAATGGACACAGATCCGAGCTAAGTGATCTGGCATAAAATGAAATATGAAGACATTTTTACACATTACATTACTTACGAATTTTTCTTCTAGATGGAAAAAACAAGATGGCGGTTGGAAACAACACATGTACCAACTAAAAAGTACTAGATAGCGGTATGACTATTATTTATACCAGATCAATATTAAATATCGTCATCATCAGCCCGTATCCACCCATTGCAGGGTATAAGCATCCTCCCCATTTTGCTATTCTTCTCGGTCCTGTGCTAATCCCATCTGGGTCTTCTCTTCCCTATGTTTTACCAGATGTCGTGCCACCTGGGCTGCCAAATGACCCATTCCTCTTAAACCTATATACAACGTGTTAATGAATAAGCGCAAAACTAGAAAGCAGTTTGTTTAGATTCGAGAGCAGAATCGAATTATCAAGGTTTCAACATAGGTAATTTCTTTCCAAATATAAAATAATTAGTTTTTAAAATTTAAAATTTACTGAACTCGATGTCAACCCACCGCACAGGCACACTCACCCTACTTACTACTAAAACAAGATTCTTAAAATGTATCCATGAGCACGCTAGCGCTTCCATTCATTGCTGAAATTACACAACATTTTTGCCTCCAAACTTAAAGTGCAAATAACTTTAAAATTTAACTATCAAAATAATGCAATTATTATTTCAATCTAATTATTTTGTTATAAATCAGTTGGGGGGTGTGAGGTTATGCGCTTATTCATTAACACGTTGTAGATTTAGATATCAAATCCATACTACAGAAGCTAGGGAGATTTATCGATCCAATGTCAGTGGAACAGTCGAGAGAGCGTCTGAGGAGAACTTACCACAAACATACAGGGTCCAACTTAATATGCTGACACTTTTTTCATCATACATCAAATTGAACAACTTTCTCTATGGGACCACCATCGAAATCGCGAAAAAAAACAGCTGTCCCTTACATTTGGCTCAAGTAGATTTGCAGTTTTGTATGGAAGAGCTGTTTATTTTTTCGCGATTTCGAAGTTGGTGCCATAGAGAAACTTTTTCAGTTTGACGGTCTGATCATTCCCTTAAAAAAGTGACAGCATATTAAGAAGTACCCTATAAAAGTGCGTAGCCCCCTCAACCGCCGGAAGTGCGTGAAGATATGTAGGAAAGTGGATGAGGCGAGAGTAGTGTGTCAGAATAGTAGTGTGTAGCGAGCCGTAGTTTCTGCCTACCCCTGTGGGATAGTAGAGTGAGTATATAGGGTGTAAGTGACTGCCTAGCAACTACTGAAACGGTGAACTCAGACCATCAAACTGAACAACTTTCACTATGGAGCCTACCTCAAGAAAGGCGAAAAAAAATCAGCTGTCCCATACATCTGAGTCGGGTACATCAGTTTTGTATGAGACTGTTGATTTTTTTTCGATTTTTTTCCTCAGGTAGGCTCCGTCGCGAAAGATGTTCAGTTTGATGGTCTGAGTTCACCGTTTCAGTATTTGCTAGGTTGTCACTGACACCCTGTAATATAAAGAGGATTGCGGCGGATAGCAAATACCTTGATCAAAAGCCGTGGTGGTCCAGTGGAAAAGCCGTGGTGGTCCAGTGGCGAGTAACCTTGCCTGCCGTGCAGGAGGCGATGGTTCGATCCCCGTCTAGACCGACTCGTACCAATGAGTTTTTCAGAATTTATGTACGATTTGTAACACCACTGGCTTTTCGGTGAAGGAAAACATCGTGAGGAAACCTGCATGCTTCAATTTCGAGGCATGTATTGTACCCACTGTCCATTATAAGTGGCGACGGACTCACCCCCCGTCACACTGGACAGAGTTTCGGTACTACTGGTGAAACGTGGATGTTCTGAGGTTTCAGAATATCTCTGACTACCCCCTCGGGGAAAATAGTCGTGAGCATATGCTATGCATGCAAATACCTTAATCAATATTCGATAGTCAAGGTATTTCCAGATCGGCTCAAAATTTTTGAATCAGCAATTTTACAGCCTCATAAATACACTTCAAGACATAAACCAACAAACAGGCCAAAATTCCTTACTATTTTGTTTGGATTGCGATATCACATCCCAAAGAATCTTTTCTGAAATACAGGGTCCAATTTAATATGCTGACAGTTTTTTAAGAGGATGATCAGACCATCAAACTGAATAACTTTCTCTATGGGACTAATGTTGAAATCGCGAAAAAAATCAGCTGTCCCTTACAATTGGGTTGAGTAAGATTTCAGTTTAGTATGGAATAGCTGATTATTTTTTTCGCGATTTCGACATTGGTCCCATAGAGAAAGTTGTTTAGTTTTATGGTCTGAGCAACCCCTTAAAAAAGTGTCAGCATATTAAGAAGGACCCTATACATCTTTACACACATACACAACTCACGTAAAGCCCACACTAGTGTTATAATAGTAAATAAAGATAGTATAATAAAACACATTGATCGAACAGTACCTTACTAACACTGGAAGGCTGAACCTAATTTAGTAAAACACAATCAAATAACTCAACTCAGCTAATGAAAATCGATCGAAATCAGCGGCTAGGTAATAGCTACCATCCTGTATTTTATAATACACAATTAACCATAAATAAGAGCGGATCTCATTAACCTCTGCCAATAACCAACGGTTATCGTTGACGTAGGGTTAAATTGAAATAGTTTGGTTTAGTTAATTTGGCTTTTTTGTGAATTTAAAGTGAGAACTGTTAAGAGAAGTTTATTCCGAATGCGTAAATGCGCGCTGCATACAAACGAAATCTGGTAATATTTTCAATACTAACCAATTAAACTCAATGAAATTTTGCAGAAACAATCTAGGAATAAATCTATATGCTTGTATCGTGTCCGATTTTCGTTAAAATATACAGTTTCAATGCTAGGATTAATTTAAGATTTGTGTGGAAATCTTTGAAGCACTGTAACTTTAAAGCTGTACATTTTATGGAAAATCTGACACGATACAAGCATAGAGATTTGTTTCTAGATTGTTTCTGCAAAATTGCATTGAGTTTAAGTTAGTATTAAAAATATCACCAGACTTCGTTTGTATGGAGCGCGCCAACAGAAATATACCCTTAATAAAATTATTATACGTGTTAATGAATTAACGCCAAACTAGAAAGTAGTTTGTTTAGAATCGAGAGCAGAATCGAATTATCATGGTTTTTAACATAGGTAAATTTTTTCAAAATATTAAATAATTTGTTTGTAAAATTTAAAATTTACTGAACTCAATCTCAATCCACCGCTCGGACAATCTCACTACCAAAACAAGATTCTTAAAATGTATCCATGAGAATGTTAGCGCTTTCATTCATTGCTGAAATGATAACAAATAATTTTTGCCTCAAAACTTAAAATGCGAATAACTTTAAATTTCAACTATCAAAATAATTAAATTATTATTTTAATCTTATTATTATTGGTGGATGGTTAATTATTATGTTATAAATCTGTTGGGGTGTATGAGGTTCTGCGCTTATTCATTAACACGTTGTATAGTAACATTGTTTATTTTTTCTATACCTGTGGATTGAAAAATAGAAATATTAAGTGACAAAGAAATATAAATTAAACGCATAGTACCTAATAAAAAATAATTTAAGAGGATATGTGAAAAAAATTGGATTCTTCAAAGCATCATATATCATGAAGTACTAACAGTAGGAGTATGATTTGCGGATATGTGTAAATTGAACACATAATTGAAGTTTTGATTAGAGCCAAAACACGATTAAGAGACATTTTCTCGATAGAAAAATTAGCCAAAGTAGCCTCCGTCTTTATCGATAAACGCTTGGAACTACTAAACAGTGAATAATAGAAACACGAGACTTGATTTTAAAAAAAGAGATTGATATTTTATAAATTTTGATTAGAGCAGAAATGAACTTACATAAATAGTAAAATCACAATTAAATAAAGTTTGTTTTACGCAAGAGTCGTTTCAGGCGCGCGCGCCGCCCCATCTCTTTCTCTCGCATCAGGCAGTAATATAAGCTATCACACGCCCATTTCGCTTCAATTATTTTTCGACATAGGCCCTTAAATTGAAGCCGCACAATTTCACAATAAATAGGGCCTAGCATGCCGCCCCCGATAAAGACAAAGATCGAGATGTGCTTCCATCTTTGTTATTTTGCGTTAAAGTGAGCAAGCATGACTCATCTCCCGCTTTGTCGCTTAGGCATGTGTGGTATGCTAGCCCTACTAGACATTTAGTTTCTAGATCATTGACGGCCGATAGCACAGTCTGTCTGAACCTGCCTGCTGTGCCGAGAGTCGCGGGTTCGAATCCCGTAAGGGACAAATATTTGTATGATGAATATGAATATTTGTACCCGAGTCATGGACATTTGTATCTATTTATTTATTCTATATCGTTGTCTAGTCATCAGAATACAAGTCCAGGCTAGATTCTGGTACTTTAAATGTGACTAGATAATTTCTGTGATAATGTCCAAGATATTTATTATTATGCCTCAAGTAGGTTTATTAATAACAAAAATCATATTCATATTATTATTATTATTATTTATCATCATTGCATTTACATAGGATATTTACAGATTAAGTCAAGTATAAAACCGAAAAAATATAACAAAAATTCTTCAACAATGTTCGATGCATCTAATTTTAGAGATCCGCATTAAATGTAGAGTCATTCATCTGTTTCATAAGCGCGACCTAGCCATCAATCTGTCAGCTGTTCCGTACGTTAATCTACGTCTGACAACTATATCAGTAATATCACTTTTTCAATGTTTCGAAAGTGATAAAAATGTTTGTCAGACTGTGATTTTAAATCAGAGAAGATTTTATAGGAATGATGGTTGTGAATTTGTTAATTATGGTCATCATCATTATCACAGCCGATAAATATCCACTGCTGGACATAGGCCTCCCTCAAGAATCGCCACTACCGGTCCTGCGCTGCCCTCATGCA
Organism: Agonopterix alstromeriana; assembly: GCA_963924505.1. Taxonomy (NCBI): domain Eukaryota; kingdom Metazoa; phylum Arthropoda; class Insecta; order Lepidoptera; family Depressariidae; genus Agonopterix; species Agonopterix alstromeriana. Next base: position 1,270,122 of record OZ004669.1, on the reverse strand, counting down.
ACGGATTCTCGCCGCCTTCACCAGGTCGTGGATCCACCTTGTTGGGTTATTTATTATGTCATCAGCATCATTAGCCCATCATCGTCCACTGCTGAACATAGGCCTCTCTCAAGGCGCGCCACAAAACTCTGTCCTCGGCCTTCCTCATCCAATCGCTCCCCGCTACATTTTTAGGTGTCTAGCGGGCAGCAGGGTGTCCCACACTACGCCTACCAGTTCGCGGTCTCCACTCTAGAACTCTGACACCCCACCGGTTGTCAGTTCTTCGGCAGATATGACCAGCCCATTGCCACTTCAGCTTGCTAATTTTCTGAGCTATGTCAACCACTTTAGTTCTCTGACGTATCACTTCATTTCTATCAAATATTTTCCTCGGCTCTACCACAATGCCTCAAAATGAAGGTGTTCAATCAGTGCGTCCTGCCAGTAATGACCTATGGTGCGGAAACTTGGACCATGACGATAGGACTAGTTCATCAGTTCAAGGTCGCTCAGTGAGCTATGGAGAGAGCTATGCTCGGTGTTTCTCTAAAAGATCACAACAGAAATGATTTATTATGTATGTACATAAATTATTAAGACGCCCAAACAATTATTTTAATCATTAGAAGATCTTAGACTGTGACTTACACTTGCACATTTTATAGAATTTTCGACAAGATAATTACGTTTACATCAAGAAATAGCTTGTATAAAACTTAACCTTTGACAAACAATCAATCTATTGTTTAACACATTTAAGGTGCACTTAAATGACTTTGGGGTTCACACGACACTGTTCTTCATGATTTTTAAACATTCTAAATTAGAATCTAAACTCTCGTGGTACCTCGCCCCCCGCAAAAAGTGGCAGAAAAGTTTGTTAGTAGAATTACACTCCTAACTTGTCCTGATATAAGTATTCTAAGAGTAAAACCTAGCAAGAGATTTAATGGAGGATTAACTTGAATAAATCTACCATTAAAGTAAAGCAGTAGAAAACGCATTTTAAATATTCAAAGATAGTTCACGTCATATTCTCAAAGAGAAATCTTATAAAAATAATTTTGCGATAACTTCAGTACTTTAGTACTTATTTTCATTTATTTAAATATATGCAGAAAAAGAATGGTATAAACGGTATAAACCATCTATTGGTAGTAAATTAAAAAAGGAGAAATATTGTGATTCGAGTACCTTCGGCCATCAACTGCAGGATAAGTGGAATCTGTGTGCTCTGAAGGGCCGCTGTCTGATAAGTATGGAAAGGAACTATTTTAATGTAAGTATAATAATAAGCCATCCAACGTGGTAATGCTGCTAGTGTGATGAGTTCCTTTGAGCCAGGTGGGTTCCGAGGGGCGGAGAGCATTTAAACCTGTTTTTGTTTTATTACTGACGAAGCGTGAGGTGGATTTTGGTTAGGTAAGTTGACGAAGCATGTTGCGGATCTCTATCTGAGTATAATAATTATTGGTACAAATTAAAGTCTCGTTAGTCAAGATGTCATTCATCATCTGAGCCGATGGACGTCCGCTGCTGACGACGATATAGCCATATGAATAGATACGACTAGAAGTCAAGTCAAACCGCGAACAGACGGACAGACGGACGGACATGGCGAAACTGTAAGGGTTCCTTGTTGACTACGGAAACCTAAAAATGACAACGTAAACGCATTTTCAAATATTTTAACAATTAAAAAAATTTATGACGTACATTATAACTGCATATCTCAAAAAAACACTTTTAAACTTCATGCATATTCCGTATAATTATAATTCCTCTTTAAACAGTCCATCTCCATACAAACCCCGCAAGATATAAAACCTTATAATGCTACTAAATAGTAATGTTTATTCGGCACTAAATGTCGGACACTTTTAAAAAAAACACCTATAAATATATCAAAAATCCCCTTTTTGTTGCGTTTTGATTCCGTCACTATCCGAGGATAAAATACGATTAATTTTCATATATTTTATCGAAATTATGATGCATTTTTAATAATAAATTCTTATATTGTATAAAAGAGGTTTTTATTATAGTACTGTAAAGTAAGTTTGTAAGCTGTATTATGTAGATTTGAGTTTTCGTTTTAAATTGAAGATTACTTATAAAAATACAAGAGCGTAAATTTCGGGATGGTTAGAAACTTTACTACAACTGCGAACTAACCTTTAATTCGTATTTAGCCTAAAGTACCTTTAGCTTTTTTTAAACGGGCATAGTCCCACCACACATTCCCGCCGCTGTAACTCCTGTGAACCAGGATCAACAGCGGCGACCATTCACAACACTAGACAATGAAGTCCAGCGAGCCCGGGGGTTGACTCTAATCTGTCTTGGAACCCGCAATGATAATTAATTTAAGCAAAAATATTTTGAACAATCAAAATTCTAATCTAAAGTAATAGAATAAAATCCAAAGTTGCGTATTTCATGCTATCTCGTTCCTCGTAAAAAGTGACAGAAAAGTTTGTTAGTAGAATTACACGCGTAACTCGTCCATAGTTATATTGTCTAAGGCGGTAAATGTTTAGCAGACCTGTACAAGTTTTTAAACCAACATAATATTCACAATATTAAAGAGCAACATTTTAAAGTCGCTTCCCCAAAGCGGCATTTAACAAGACTTTTCTTAACAACAAAGAAATACTCGTATCAATCAAATCTATTTACGGGGCGGAACTAAAGGGACCAGCTTTTTCAGTATAAACCGAATAAATTAGAAAGAAAGCTAAATATTTAACTGACTTGTATACGGCGAGCGCCTCCTAAATGTATCGCATAAATTCGACCGAGTAAAAAGTCGTCAACTCGGCTCCGAAAGGTTTGCGTGGATGAGACTTTTTGGATAACTTTACAAAGATATCGCCGCATTCTCTTTTTACGAATAAACTTACGATTAAATATTTAATTTTGTCACGATTATGATGATGATGACAAACATGTTCTGTGGTTTCAGAATATCTCTGACTGTCCCTCTGAGAATATAGTCGTGAGAATATGCTATGCTAAAATGATAATGTTAAGAGAAGTTTATTATGAAAGCGCTAATGCGCTAATGCGCGACTCTTTCTTGGTTTTTATTACAGGGTCCTTCTTAATATGCTGACACTTTTTAAGGGGATGATCAGACCATCAAACTGAACAACTTGCTCTATGGGACCAACATCGAAATCGCGAGAAAAAATCAGCTGTCCCTTACAGCTGGCAATACATTTGGCTCAAGTAGGTTTGCAGTTTTGTATGGAAGAGCTGATTTTTTTTTCGCGCCATAGAGAAAGTGGTTCAGTTTGACGGTCTGATCACCCCCTTAAAAAAGTGTCAGCATATTAAGAAGGACCCTGTATATTTGAGCTTGTATGTTACAAACAAACACATGCAATGATCTATAACATCATTCTGAGAATTACGTGTCAATTTTTATCAAATTTCTCTCCACACCCAAAGCTTGGATTTTATTACAATGTTTGATGGAGTGATATTCAAGTAATTTCGAATTACTATCTATGTGAATGCTACACTTAGATACTACACATATTCTAACGGAAGGTTTTTGCCCAATCAGTGGGAAATATGGAGGCTGATGATGATGACGGCCAGAAAAACCTCACAAGTCAATGGCTATAAAAACATTATTTGGTTATATTAAAATTTATATTTAACAATATCTAGAATAATTATGTAAGTAACATAAATACATTTCTAATTATAAGCATAGCATATTCTCACAACTATATTCCCCGAGCGGGTAGTCAGAGATATTCTGAAACCTCAGAACATCCACGTTTCACCAATAGTACCGAAACTTTGTCCAGTGTGACGGGTGAGCCCGTCGCCGTTTCTAATTATGTTACGATCAAAATTTATCAAATAATTCATTTCATTTTCATTTCATTTTCATTTATTCATTCAATAACAATAATACATTGTGTCTGAACATCACACGTTACATTAAAATAAAATCGTTTAACAAAATATACCTAGATAAAATTACAATTTATATAGTTAATTTTTTTATGAATTAAAATTATGGAACTTTAGTAAGTCAAAATTGATTAATTATAATAAACTTTGAGTCAACAATTAATCAAACATGACATTGTCTACATGATATCATTAAGCTTAAGCCCTTCATAATTCAGAACCCAAAAGATTATCCCGTAAAACATTCGCAAAGCACCTCGTAACGTCCTATCCACGTTAACCCAACGCCCCATTGCCATTAAACGCAATAGTTACGGGTACAAAATTTATTGTTTTTCATCTTTGAAATCTTAGCGAAGTCAAGTTGAATAAATCATGCGTTAATGCCGAGCGCATTATACAAATTCAAATTTATAACCCGATAAAATTACAGAATGGCCGAAGGGGTGGCCCCCACCCCTCCCGAGGGGAGGGGGTGGCTGCTATCATTATGAAACTAAATGCGGATTTAATTCATTAGGTATCGAGGTTTGGAATACTGATTTGTAGTTAAATAATAGTGGTAAATTTTGGATGTGTACAGGGTCCTTTTTAATATGCTGACTCTTTTAAGGGGATGATCAGACTGTCGAACTGAACAATTTTCTCTATGGAACCAACATCGAAATCGAAAAAAAAAACAGCTGTCCCATACATTTGGCTCGAGTAGGTTTGCAATTTTGTATGGAAGAGCAGATTTTTTATCGCGATTTCGATGTTGTTGCCATAGAGAAAGTTATTCAGTTTGAGGGTCTAATCATCCATAAAAAGTGTCAGCATATTAATTTGGACCCTATATTTCGCCGTTCGCGTCTGCTGGGTGAAGAAATTGATATCATTAGTATCCTTGTAAACTAAGAGTCTAACTATCAAACTGAACAACTTTTACTATGAGAGCAAACAGATCGGAGCAACTAAACTGCAATGCCTACTCGATTCAAATGTATGCAACAGCTGATCTTATTAAAAGTTGATCCATAGTCAAAGTTGATCTGTTTGATGGGTTGACTCTTAGTTTAAAAGGATGCTAACGATATCAATTTCTCCCTGTATAAGTGAATGAACCAGTTCAAGATAAATTCAGTAAGGAGAGAAGATTAGCTACTACTCTACCAGTAACAAAGTTTTATGATATTAGATATGGAGGAGGGAAAAGAAAAGAGATCAATTTTCCGATGATGGCCTCATCTTATACAATAAATCAATCTTATATAAGGTGTTACAAACGTTAAAATTAACATTTAAAACTTTTAAGGGGGTTGTTTAGACCATCAAACTGAACAACTTTCGCTATGGGACCAACATCGAAATCGTTAAAAAAAAATCAGCTGTCCCATACATTTAGCTCGAGTACATTTGTAACTATCACATCCGATTTTATTTTCGCGATTTCGATATTGATCTCACATAGCGATAGTTGCTCAATTCGATGGTCTAAACGACCCCCTAAAATGTTTATTTCAATTTTTGTAACACCTTGTATAGGTAACAATTCCTCGTTTCAAATGTTTGAAATCATTAAATAAATCGTGGTATAACCCTAAGGGTGGTCTGACCTTAAAACCTAAAAGATTACACTTTTACAAAATGTATTAACTTTAATTTAATTGGCACAATTAACATAAAATCTCACTTTAAAACATCTCACGCAATTCTTCACCCCACTATCAGACAATTTGCAAATGCGAGCAATCATTCGATTCGAAAATCGAAATTGGAATCGAATCGGCTCAAACCGACTCGATAAGAGCATCGTCAAAAAGGCCGCTTTGAAGAATTTGTTCCATCACAAGCTACTAAAGAGAGAGCAATATCAAGCTCAAGAAACTGCTGGGGCGAACCTCGGTTATGTTTGAAAAACTCTCTTGTGAAAAGGATTATCATTACAAATTATTATTGTGAGTAATATGAGACTATTATCAAAGGGTAATCATCAACCAAAGACAGGGTCATTCTTAATATGCTGACAGTTTTTAAGGGGATTACCAGACTGAACAACGTTCTCTATGGGACCAACATCGAAATCGCGAAAAAAAAAATCTGCTGTCCCATACATTTGGCACGAGTAGGGTTGCAGTTTTGTATGGAAGAGCAATTTTTTTTAGCGGTTTCGATGTTGTTGCCACAGAGAAAGTTATTCAGTTTGACGGTCTGATCATCCCCTTAAAAAATTTCAGCATATAAAGGACCCTATAGATTATGTAAAATTTGACGTGTAGAAAGACAATAAGTGAGCATTCTTCAATGCTTCATACAAATAAATGAAAGAAGCTGTCATATTGATCACCAATAATAATCTTTTATTTAACATTTAGGTATAAAATCGTATCATCGACCAAATTAACAACAAACAGTCTCCTCGTCGCTTGTTCGGTCAAGATTTGTCTAGAATGTCAATGATGTTGAATAGATAGTGCGGCGGCGCGCGGCGCGTTACGATTACTTCTAAGAGGAAGGATTTCTTTAGAATAAAGAGGTCTTTGATTTTAGGATTATTCTATTACCTATGTGACATACAGGGTCCTTCTTAATATGCTGACACTTTTTTAAGGGGATGATCAGACCGTCAAACTGAAAAACTTTCTCTATGGCACCAACGTCGAAATAAAAATAAAACTTCATCCCATACATTTAGCTCAAGTAGGTTTGCAGTTTATGGAACAGCTGTTTTTTTTCGCGATTTCGATGTTGGTGCCATAGAAAAAGTTGTTTAGTTTGACGGTATGATCATCCCCTAAAAAAGTGTCAACATATTAAGAAGGACCATGTATATTTTATTTTTATTTTTGTGAAATAAAATTGAATAATCAAAGTAAATTTTATTGGACGAAATGCTTTCGATAATTTCAACCTTTGAATTTAAATTAATACTTTTTGCAGCCTCTGTTTATCGCTTACGGTGGACTAGATGCCTTCTACTAAAGGTAATTATTATCAGAAGCGAGTGATTTATAAGGATTTGGACTGTAAACCTCTTTTCTTTCCATTCACACTTAATTGAATGATCAAATCGGGCATTAGCCGAGTGTTTTCCTCTTTTGTCTCGTGTCGGTTAAAACAATAGAAAGAATATATTTGTTGAAGTGAAATTTTTGAATGGTTTAATTTAACTGATATTTTTAATTTAATTAATAGTCAAAATTATATTTATCTAGTTTTGATAAGGTTAGATGTGATATTACGGTTATGAACAATTATTTTATTGACCAAGTGAACCTGTGTAGAATAGTAGCAATTGAAAAGATCTAATGCAATAAATGACAGAATACTGGAGCACCTAGGGGTTTCAAGACTGATAACCAGGAATAATTAGTATAAGTGCTCTATTTGTTTTCTAATCTGTGATTTATTTTAGGTGTAAGACCAACCGATCATGTTTACTGGCATAGCTAGTTCCCCCAAGGCTTTGACTATTTATATGTGGACTGGTTACGCATTTAATTCTACTAACAAACATTTCTGCCACTTTTTGCGGGGGGCGAGGTAACGTGAAATCCGCAACTTTGGATTTTATTCCCCATAACTTTAGATTCTAATTTTGAATGTCAAAAATCATGAAAAGTAGTCTCGTGTGAACCCCAAACGTTCTAAGTTCGAAGTTATTATTTCGCAATTATAGGCTGTCTCGTTTAGTGATAAGGTGTAAAATTTAATGTAAATGCACAAGATCAATTGTGCTTATACCGTGGCAGAGGGGAAATGCTACCGCAAGGCTAGTCCTTATAATAATTAGTCAAAGCCCCAGGGTGGTTACCGGAGTCGAGGTAGACCGAGGAAAACGTCGAGAGACAACACAGGTTTCTTGGAGAGTTGTTCAGATCTTGCACACAATAGAGAGGATTGATAAGTAAAAGGTGAGGCTTTTGCCCTGCAGTGGGATATTGAATAGGCTGCGTTAAAAAATCTCAGCACAATATTAGCTAAAGAGATTATTCTAAATTATCTTGTGACACAAAAAAATATTGGTGGTTATAGCAAAGGGTCATGCATTGTATGTATGTAAGCTGCTAAGCTAAGCATTAATATGCTAACACTTTTGTAAGGGGATGATCAGACCATCAAACCGAACAACTTTCTCTATGGGACCAACATCGAAATCGCGAAAAAAATCCTTTTCCTATACTTTTGGCTCGAGTAGGTTTGCAGTTTTGTATGGAACAATGGATTTTTTTTCGCGATTTCAATGTTGGTGCTATAGAGAAAGTTTTTCAGTTTGACGGTCTGATCATCTCCTTAAAAAACAGTCAGCATATTAAAAAGGACATTATATAGTAATAATGATGCATGTAAGTAATTTAATTATTAACCTCCTCCCACATTTACCTGGCTAAATTCGAAAACCAAAAATACAAATCCAAAGATCCAAGCAAGCTACCCCATTGCGATTTTCGCATCAATCAGAATTAAATCTCGGACCAAACTTCTCTCATAACTAATCATTATACAGGATGTGCATCTAAATGAAATATAATAAATATATCCCGCTGCGGCAATACGGACGTGTCTATCCCCCTGTAGGTGTACATTGTACGGGACCTTTGTTTTAAAAAAGAGAAAAATCATCCTATGGCTCAGCACCCTAGCTACGATTAACAAGTTATCTGGTTGGCAGGAGATCATGTTGATGTCTTCGAAACGATTTCGACTAGTTGATGTAAATGGGTCGAGAGCCAAGATGGTAAACCCTGCCTGCTGACTTAAGGATTACTGGTTCGAAATATACAAGTAGTAAATAGTTGTATTGTGAAAATGAATATTTTTACTTATTCAAAAAAATCAAGCATCCAAAATATGACTTGGGTTCAAACATAATTCAAGTCTTGACACGATTTTGGTTGGTACTTCAATTAGGGGTAGTTAATTTGGGTGATAACGTTCAAGTAAATGTATTTTATTTATTTATTTACTTCTGATTTTTATATTTTTTCTTAAAGACTGATTAGTTACGCGTCTGTAAGCAAACATACATACACATACATATTCTCACGCTTCTCTCCCACTGAGGTAGGTAGAGACAACGTAACGTGCTACGATCCTGACAAACCACCCTAGCTTCCTCCAGATTAATTAGTCCTTTCATGCATGCTCGTCGGTTTCGGGTAGATCTGACCTGGCCCTTTTAAGCACGTCGCCAATTTGGTCCGTATTACGTACGTCTCGGCCGTCCCCTTCCAACATTTCCACTTACGCTTGCCTTATAGATTGCACTCGTCAATCTGCTCTCATCCATTCTTTCCATATGACCAAACCATTCCATATGACAAAACTCAAAATCTTGATGTACAAAAACAGTCAGGTACGCAGGATGTTTTATGCTTGAGTGTGTGCGCTAAACACAAATGAACTCTCTCGTCATTACCCTCCTGAATTTTATGGAACGCAAAATCATTACTATCAGCAACGATTCTAACTGGACGCCACCACCACCACGAAACTCTCGGTCATCGATGGATTGGAGGACGTTCTACTACGCCTGCCAATTCATAGTCTTCATTCTAGAACTTGTTCTGTTCCCCTCCGTAGCAACTGGACAGATTCTCAACTGGACAGATTTTTAGCTGGATAGATTCTCAGCTGAACAGATTAGCAACTTGGCAGGACATCATCGGCTGTCAGTTCTTCGGCAGATACGACCAGTAGCCACTTCAGCTTGCTTAGTATCAGAGCTAATGTAGGCCCCCCACAAGGTGGACCGACGACCTGGTGATTGCCATGATGATAAAACTGCTGATATTAAAGTTTTTATTTTTGTACTTAACAAAATAGATTAAATACACGGTGTAAGTGACAGCCTAGCAAATACTGAAACGTTGAACTCGAAAAGCTGATTTTTTTCGTGTTTCCTGAGGTAGGCTCCATAGTGAAAGTTATTCAGTTTGATGGTCTGAGTTCACCGTTTCAGTATTTGCTAGGCTGTCACGTATACCCGGTATGCCTAGACACATTCGCTGAATTTGGAGCTTAGAAACACCCATAAGAAAATATATTGATGAAAAATAAGTGGTTTTCGATCCTGCTTTCAATTGAAGCGGGATGGCTAATTGCAAACTTATGCTTGCAAGAAAAAGTCTCTTGCACTCTGTTAAAGGCATTCGATACATTTCTAAGTAGATAATTATATGCATACATGCTTGTAAGCTGTAGCCTGAACTCATAGACTGTACGCGGATCGAGTCCCCAGTTATACCGGTATGTCCGGTGGCACCTGAATATCGCTGGACATTACCTTCCTAATGTTCCAAATCTGTAATGTATTGGTATTATCTAATATATTCTAGAATTAAAGTCTTTCGTATTATAGTTTTTAATCGTATTTTGTCTTATGGCCGTGTATCATAGAATATTATTTTAGTATCCAACGTGTTAATGAATAAGCGCAAAACCTCATACACCCCAACAAATTTTTAACGAAATAATTGGATTGACAGTAAGTTAATTATTTTAATAATTAATATTTCAAAGTTATTCGCATGTTAAGTTTTCATGCATAAACGATTTGTTATTATTTCAGCAATGAATAAAAGTGCTAGCATGTGCATAGTCTAAAGTTGCCATACAAAGCTATTAGAACATACAAAATTGACTTTTTCATCTGGTCTTATAGCTTTGTATGGCATCTTTAGAAATTCTTACTATTACGTATGGGTATTGAATTACTAAGGTGAAGAACATTGACAGTATAGAAAAAAAAAACGGTTACCTCGACATTTAAAAATTTCAGACAAATTTAGTAATTTCGTACCTTACAACAATTTATACGGCAACAAATAAACGGCAATCGGTAATCTTTTTGGTAATTAGAAAGTCCCGGGGCTACAGAGCTATAAGCATTTTGGAATATCTCTGAAACCTAGGGAAATGTAGTAGTGAGCATTAGTTTATGCTTATCATCATCATCAGCCCACATACGTCCCACGACAGGGCACAGGCCTCCCCTGATGCATTCTATAAATGTGCGTTCGTCCACCACGCGTGCCCAATGCGTATTGGTACACCACATACGCATTATGATTTCAGCGTATGCAGGTTTCTTCACAATGTGAGCATTCGGTATTACGTACATAAGTTAGAAAAACTAATTGATACATTGCATGTCGTCCGTGCGGATTCGAACCCAGACCCTCTTGATTCAGTTTCTATACCTCTCCTGAACGCGCCACTGACGCTCGCTTATTCTAGGTATCCAAACGTCGCATATCAGGCAAAGCCACCGGCTAGCCGCTAGTGAACTAGAATTCAAAGTAAGTATTTCAAAATGAGCGGTAAAATAAACGGTATAAACGCTCAAGTATAGTGATATTTGCGCCGACGCTGATAAGTGTAAGCAGTGTGCACACAAACTGTGTATTAGTAGCTTTTTGATAACTCGCCGAAATACTGGCGAGAGGAAAAGTGTCTCGGAAAGAATTACAAAAATGTGGCCAATCTCGTCATGCGCTCGATAGACTTTGCAAGGAAAACTACAGTCCGGATAAATAAATTAACATACGATTTCATAAGCTTGCATGTTCTTCAGGTCACACTTCTTCTTATCGTGTGGGCAACAAGCCCTGGTGTCAGATGACATGATTTTTTCAGACCGGCTTACGGCCTCTGACGTGGTTTCGTGATAACGAAACCAGAGACAGTAGTCGAGACCAACGGCTTAACGTGCCATCCAAAGCACGGAATCATCTTTCTTTTCAGACAATCAGGTGAGTCAGCCTGCAATGTCCGAGCCAACTGGGAAAAAATTCACAAAGTGACATATCACTAGGTGTCCCCCTTGGGAATCGAATCCACGACCTCCGTGTCAAGAGCCCAATGTTCTTAACTTTTAGACCACGGAGGCAGTTGCAGTTGCAGGTCACACTAATGTATCTACTTATATGGTACTTAATAGCGTTGATATCAATTTATTACTTAAGATGGATCCACGAATGGAGCGCAGTCCAATTTTCTTAATAAATTTCATTGGAATGTTCCCACATTTTCGGAAAGATAAATTACCAATGTAGGAATGTTATTGAATAAGGACCGTAATTAGTGCAATGTTTTTTAATTAAATAGTTTTACTTTAATACGAATAGTTTTTTAAGTTTGTCACTTTACTTCCTACCAGTACGCGTGTACAGAACACTCTTTCGTTTGCACCGCACGCTGTCGCATACATTATACAAGTATCTCTGATTAAGTCAATAGGTGGCGCTGTGCTCTCGTTCCATCGTTATTTACAGAACCCTAATATTGGTTGTGCTTGCTTAAAATGTTTGCTTATGTGTTAAATATAATATAAGATCGCAAATCTACTATAACATTGTCATAAGTTCAAATTAGTAATTTTCGAGAAATGTCCATAAATCGCGTTTTATGAGACTTTTTAGAAGAATCTACCAACATAATGCACTACAAAATTCCTATTTAGCAGGAAGATAGAGCCTTAATTTTCAAAAAACGTATTTCGACTCAACTTGTGTGTTTCAAATTATGTTTGTGTTGTAGTAGAGATGCGAGATCCTTAAAAGAATACGCAATGAAACTTACAGCTTACAAAATCGAAACATAAACACAAATTGGTACTTAATTGCATTTAACCATTGCATTGAGCACAGAAATTCAAATCGTTTGCCATTATAACATCTCGCCTTGATGTCAAGTGTGAGATCTTCCGAAATACAAGCTCTCATGTATTGTACTTAACTTTCCCTCAAAGTTATTTCAAAAGTATTCAATTATTCCAATAATTATATAGGTACCTATACATTCGATTCCAATAGCATTGACTTAAAAATTAACCTCAAATTAAAACACTGTCGAATATAATTGACAAAGAAACACTGCCGAGTATGTTTTGGTTTTTAAAATTTTGTGTATGATATTTATGTGTTTTTCTAACATTGTTTATACAAAAAACTATCTTGTTCCCGTGACTTGGTCTGCGTGGATTTCAGTAAACGTCAAAATACCCTTGCACTCCTTTCAGGGCTGATTTCGAAAAACCCTTTCTTACATGCATCTTACATCGTGAGGAAACCTGCATGCTTCAATTTCGAGGTATGTATTGTACCCACTGTCCATAATAAGTGGCGACGGGTTCACCCCCCGTCACACTGGACAGAGTTTCGGTACTACTGGCGAAACGTGGATGTTCTGAGGTTTCAGAATATCTCTGACTGGGGGTAGTCGTGGGGAATATAGTCGTGATCATATGCTATGCATGATTACTGACTGATTATTGACTACATGCTCTGTAGAATTATACATTCTGTAGTAGAATATTTGATTTCAATAAAAGTTTTTAGATAGAAGGTTGTTTACATTTTAGGATGGACCTTTTGAAAAATAATATAGTTAGATAACATTCGCGCTTTTTGAGTGAACCAATTACTGATTTTAACAACAATTTTATGATTATTGCAATTGTTATTTACTTTTAAATTATAATTTTACGTAAATACCGTTAATTTTGACCACCTACATACATAAGCTAACGACTGTAATCCTTATCGGGGTGGCCAAAAACTTTGTTACAAAAATAAAGCACTTTTGAAGGTTTTATGATGAAATGACAAATCCAATGATTGGGCTATCCTTTCGTCCACAAACTGCGCAAGAAACCTTATCCCTTAGTTACGTCGTACTAACTAAAATATAGCGTTTTAAACGTTAGTATTGGTGTAAGAAAAGTCGTTTCTCGGACTAAATAAGATTATCATTTTATACCTTCGAATTCATGTTCTCAAATGTGCTATTTCAAAAATGTACATTTCTAAATCACAATCCATTTTCATCAAAACTTCACACACCTAATAAAAACAGCAATAAATAATATTCGTATTTAATTTGAACACAATAAAATCCTAATTTACTATTCGAATAAAATTACACTAAATTCAATATTAATTCATAAAAATAATTTTCGCCAAAAAATTCCATCGATTCCATCTCAAAGTAAAGACGTATGCAGACTGGAGGCGCTTGGATGGCCCCATGCTTTTAGAAATTGACAGATTTATGAGCGCAGCGGTTGTATTTTAACACATTGTGTGTCAAATTTATTGCGAGAGTGATTGTAAATCAAGTGGGGTTCCGCATAATGTTGCAGTGTTTGGGGTAGATAGATTTTTTTTGTTAGGGTGAAAGTTTTGTGAGTCTTAGAATTGTAATCTTAAAGTTGAGGTCCATCTTAACCCACACAGCACAGAATATATACTAGATACCTATTAGATATTTTGTAGACACTTAGATATTTTGTAGATATCAATTAGATGTTTTGTAGACATTTGTGCTGTTGGGGAATATGCTGACACTTTTTTAAGGGGATGATCAGACCATGAAACTGAACAACTTTCTCTATGGCACCAACATCGAAATCGCGATCAAAAAAATCCGCTGTTCCATACAAAACTGCCAACCTATTTGTGACATAATTTCGTGCGGATTGTGTACCAAACAGTTGCGTAAAGCGACCGACGTAACAGGAATCTCAAATAAATACGATAACAGAACATAAGTTTTGGTTCAAGTTAACTCGTACATTGTTATTTTGGCGGCATCGCGCGAGCTTACGAAATCGACCACAGATTCATCGTCATCTATTATCCCATCATCAAAATAAAGAATATAAAGAAAAACAATAACTAATGGCTCAAAAGGACTAGTATCCAGAGCCGTTAAAGACATTTGAAAAAAAAGACATGTCACATGTCATCGACTCGAGATGAAGATCACAATCACTGTTTAAATCGGTTCTGAAGTAAAAACGTAACAAACAAACAGAAATATTCATTTGGCAGAATGGCTTGCTAGTTGCTCGTTATTCCTCTTTTTGATTGTTCAATGAAAAATGTAGAGTACTTACCTATTGTCGACTATTGATCGATATTGACTGAGGTTCAGTGAATTTTTCAATAGAAATTTAAAAAATTATGGACATTACTGTTTTAGCAAAGAGATAAAAATATACAACTCTCGCATTAGCTCATTACTTCGTAACAACAAAACAAGACAAATTTCACGCTCCAATTATAAAGCCGCATGCACACTGTCGTACGCTCGCGCGAAACATTTGGCCGGGTCGAATAATAACATTGTGCGACGTTAATACCGCGTGAAGGAAGCTATAAATCACATCATTAAGTCGAAAAAACGTCGCCGGCGAGCGATGTGTGTCGCTTCGTCGCGTCGGCATCGCGTTAGTGTGGACGTGGTTTTAGGGTTGTCATTTGAATATTTTGTGTTTTATTTTTCATTTAGGATACTTATATGCATTTGTTGGGGTCCCTGGTACATACAACTTTGGTGGCTTAAAGCCAAGGCAAGAATAGTGAGGCATCTTCTGGATAATCGTGTTCAGCCGCCCGAATCTCGACATTGCATACCACCACGTGACACTATGATACAAGAACCATACAAGTTACCTACGCATTTGTTACAAAAAAAAAATCATCACCGTCATTCACTTTTCATTATTAATCAAAGTCATAGTCAAAGTCAAAATTGTGTATTCAAAATAATATCACATAGATAACTTTTTGATGTCATGTATTTGAATCTACCACCGCGTCGGAAGGCCTTCCGTTGTAGAGAAGATGCGGCCAGAAACTCTACAACGCACTTCTTTTAAACAAAATTAAATATACAAAGTGCAATTATATAAATACTATCTTATTTCATTTATTTAAGTAGCCTGTGTGTTTCGGTACTACTAGTGAGACGTGGATGTTCTGTGGTTTCAGAATATCTCTGACTACCCCCTCGGGGAATATAGTCGTGAGCATATGCATATGCAAGTAACCTGTGTGATACTGATAATGAATGTTTTTTTCTTTATTATAATATAGAAGAGAGAGAATAGAGATTTCCCATACTTCTTCATCATAAATTTCTAGCCACCAAAAAAAGGGTCTCGAATCCCCAATAATTAAAAAGAAAACCGCCCACGCAACAAATCAAAAATTCTCCGAGCATCGAACCAGTACTTTCCCGTACCGCCCCAATCCATCTGCGCTCGTCACAAATCAACAAGACGCATGCTTTCCGGCGCAGGACTCGAACCCGCACTAATGGCGCCGCCCGATTTATTATCAACACTACAAACACGGTAATGTTGTTAGGGAAATGTGGAAAAAAGATTGAGGTTAGGTGTGGATGGGGCTTAATACTTACTAATGATGTCTTGATACTTTTGCCAGCGACTCAATCCGATAATTTTTTTTCGTGATCTCGATATTAGTCTCATAGAAATAGATGTTTAGTTTGATGGTCTGATCATTCCTTTAAAACCATCAGCATTATTCCTGTACCTTAGAGGAACCTGTAAAGTTTTTGTTTTTTTACTTTTCAGTGATTCGTGTCCAATTCTACAACATTTTACAGTCGAATTTTCCAAAAGTAGTTCTTTTTGCTAGAACCATGCACTAAATCCTTACTTCAGAAAAAAATACCAAGTCAATCTTCATAAAACTTTTTTTTAAATTGTTTTTCCTATAAAACGTATCCATTTTTATGTCTTGACAAGTTGACACAGGTTACCTCTACCTAGGTACAGTATTTAGAAAGACCCTTTAGACATCTCACTGCAAAGCACATGCCTTCACGGATAAAGTTGAAATAATAGGCCATACTCCACCTGCACGTCTAAAGTCCGGCCGCTGAAAGATTGCGTTTGACAGTTACCATAAAATTGTAAAAAACTGAATGAAAACTATAAATGCCGATCATTATTTAGTAGCTTTTTGAACTTAAAAGGGCAGCTAGTGCCCTGTGTACTAGAGTGAGCACAGGTAAACAATATTTTCATTCAGTTTTTTAAAATTTTATGGTAACTGTCAAACGCAATCTTTCAGCGGCCGGACTTTAGTATGATTTCTCTACACGCGCGCGACGCGCCTTCGCTGCATAGAAAATAACCTGTTCCCGCGCGTTTCGGAAGGCGAAAGCCGCGCTTGCCGCGACTTGTAGTATGGGAAAAAGCCGAGTCGCGCGCAAGTAGAGAAATCATGCTAGAGATGCAAGTGGCCCCATAATGCAGATTTCTACAAATGTAGAGTCAATGTAAATAAATGTAGAGTAAATGAAGAGTTGTACAAAAGAGCGTTTTTTCAGCATTTTTTCTGGGTATCGCTTAGATGGCGCCACAGCTCTGCTTAGCTCAGCGTAATATTTAATTATTTACTCTATTTCATAGTTTGACATTGACAGGTAGGTATTCGATATTTTTCCATGGAAAGATAATCATGTCATCTGTGTAGTTTTTAGAAAAGTAAATTAAAAGTTTAAACGGCCCGATAGCATGCCTGGAGGGTCGCGGGTTCGAATCCCGTAAGAGACAAATATTTTTATGATGAATATGAATATTTATACCCGAGTCATGGATGTTTGTATCTATGTACGTATTCTATATCGTTGTCTAGTCATAATAATACAAGTCCAGCCTAAATTCTGGTACTTTAAATGTGACTAGATAATTTGTATGACAATGTCAAAATTACATGACAAATGTAAAATGAAAAACGCTCAATGTTATGACAGACTTTTCAGACTTCAAAATGGGTCCATGGCTAAACGAAATGTCATGTAAATATTATGGCTAAACAAAACCTCTTAAGGGCGATATAATTCGGAGCGCACTCCATACAAACGTACTATGGTGATATTTTCAATACTAACCAATTAAAATCAATGAAATTTTTCTGAAACAGTCTTGAAACAGATATGTATGCTTGTATGGAGTCCGATTTTCGTCAAAATATACAGTTTCAATGCTAGGATTAATTTAAGATTTGTATGGAAATCTTTGAGGCACTGTAACTTTAAAACTGTACATTTTAAGGAAAATCTGACACGATACAAGCATAGAGATTTGTTTCTAGATTGTTTCTGCAAAATTTCATTGAGTTTAATCGGTTAGTATTGAAAATATTACCAGACTTCGTTAGTATGGAGCGCGCCAACAGTAATATACCCTTAAGTGTGTTGATAGATACAGTCAAGCTGATAATGTGTTGAGCATATGGCGTTTGGTATTAAATCAAAACAACGGATCTGCGAGTCAAGTGTACAATACGGGAGACGCGCGTCACTCCGTGGACAATGAGGCAGGCGTCATGTAATGTGACGTATATGTACTACGTAAGTTGTGCTCTTGTGGTATAACTACAACATGATGATAAATGAATTCATAATCTGAAAACCATCTGACCAGAATCGGTAGGTTAATTGAATATTTAGTATTGAGACTTTTTGAAACTTGCAAACAATACAGGGTCCTTCTTAACATGCTGACACTTTTTTAAGGTTTGATCAGATTGTCAAACTGAACAACTCTCTCTATGGAACCAACATTGAAAACCTACTCAAACCAAATTTATCGGACAGCTAACTTTTTATTCGCGATTTCTATGTTGGTCCCATAAAGAAAGTTGTTTAGTTTGATGGTCTGGTCATCCCCTTAAAATAGGGTCAGCATATTAAGAAGGACCCTGTATAATTCGAATTTTTATACGTTTCTCGAACAGCGGCTATAGGCTACAGGTGTCAGTGACTTATGAAAATTTTTGATACAGGAACATCGCGTTTTGTGTTTGTAATAATACATCTAAATGCGACGTATACGATTAATATCGCCAAAACACATTTTAAAAAGCTATATTAGGTGTCGTTCAAGTAACGTTTGAGTTTTCAAGTATACCCTACAGATGAAGAGATTGCTAAAACCTCACAATAATCATCAGCCGGTATCCCAAATAGAATCAGATCACGATTTAAATGAGTCTTAGATAGAAACAGAAATAAAAAGATCCGCAGAAGAACCAAAATCAGGACATAGCCCGAAGAATTTCCTTCAAACACAATGGGGGCATATTGTTAATAGATAGCAGATGCGGTCAAAGAGTTCTCAAGTAGCGACCGCGTACCAGGAGGTGCAGCGTGGGTAGGCCTCCCACAAAGAGGACCGACGACCTGCGGGAACCCGTTGGATGAGGGCACCACAGAACTATTCGTTGTGGCGGTCCTTGACGGAGGACTATGTCCAGCAGTAGAGTTGACGTCTTTCTGCTGAGATGATGATGATGAGTACAGGTCCCACCGTATTCATCAAAAGTGGCTTTAGTGAACATCTGAGGCTCTGTAACTGTATGTATGCAAAATGGTAAACAAACGAGGAGCTAAACAAAGCTAAGCAATTTGTTCTCATCAAGCTCCCGTTTTTACCGACAAGCTGGCTACTTAACTACTCATAAACAACGAGCCTACTTGAGAAATCACTCAAGAACAAACAAAATGCCTTCCAACTGCGCCGGCGCACCGTGTCAACATGCCGGCAGCGGCGCCTTTGTAAATCTAACTACAAGGCACGTCTCGTAAATTGATCGAATTCCATTCGTATGTCATAGAAATAAGGACTCTATTAGAAGACTTTGGTTACTTTAACTTCATAAGTTGGTATCTTAGTAATATTTGCTTAGCAAATTGTTTAAAGTAGTATAGTGTTTTAAAACTAAAGCTCACTGCTGTCATAATCAGCTTTTAAGAAAGATTTATTTTCAGGTCAACCTTCAAAGGCTCTGTTGCGACAAGGTAACAAATGAATGAAGATTGTTGTTGGTTTTTTTTACCACCAACTAGCAACCCACCCCAGCTTCGCTCGGGTAAAATCTATAATATAAGTAGGTACGTAAATATATAAACTTCCTGTAAAAGTGTATATGCTATTATAATAAGATACCAGAGAATATTCTAAACTTGACAGACAAAAAGATTAAGTCCTATGTTAAACAAAACCTCTGTAAAAAGGTTACTATAAACTCGATGATTATTTGAATGACAAAAATATCTGGTCTTGACAATGTTACACTATGTAATTTAATATTGGATTTATGTAATTGTACTTTGTATATTTTGTTTTGTTTAAAAGAAGTGTGTTGTAGAGTTTCTGGCCGCATCTTCTCTACAACGAAACACCTTCCGACGCGGTGGTAGATTCAAAAACATGACGTCAAAAAGTTATCTATGTGATATTATTTTGAATAAACAATGTTAACTTTTTTGACTTTAAAAAAACGTATCAAAATCCGTTGTGTGGTTTAGAAGAAGTGAGCGGAGAAACAGAAATGATCACGACACACGCGGATATCTTCTTTCTTTTATACTATTTAAAGATTCGCAACTTGTGTTAGGGAAAAAGCTTCAGTCTATCATTTTATCAGTCATACAATTTATCGGTCAAACGATAATTAGATCAAAATGTACAACTGTTTATCGGAGTCGTTTTCTAATAGATGTAAAAGACGTTGATTCTATACAGGGTGGCCGGTCAATTGACGTCACAAAAAAAAAATAAGTCCGGCATGTCGTGGGGTATCCGAATCACCCCCATGTATGTTCTGCGACTTTTTATAGTTTTCGAGTTATGATTCTTTTTCCGATTTTTCGAGGAATTTCGACATGCTTCAGCTTAAAACATTTATAAAAATAAGTTTAAGACGTTTAGAGATTTTTTTTATTGCATCTGTATCTTCATTAGTTGCACTTTTATGCATTCAATAATCAGCTTCGTAACTTTGATGAAAGTTATGAAAATGTTAGTCTAAAGTTAAAAATTTACGTTCCGTGAATTATGACTTAAATTTTCAGCTTTAAATTTAAAATCACTTTTTTTGTGACGTCAATTGACCGGCCACCCTGTATATTTTTTTGTTTTGAAGTTAGTTTTAATTTTATTTCAGTTCAGTAAAACAACTCTAACTGAAAAAGCTTGATTTATCACTGTTCTAGAATGAAAGAAAACAGATTGACGAGTGTAATTTGTAAGGCACATGTGAGTTTAAAGAGATGGAAGGGTTGACTCCAGATGTATGGGCTGGTGTACTAACAAAGGGCCAAACGTACCCGAATCAATTTTATTGGAACCTAATTTATTAAATATCCAGAATGACTGGCTCAAGGATATTCAAATGTAGTTGGAGCGTACTAGCGGTGCCCGCGACTTCGTACGCGCAAATTATATACCAGAATTTAAGTCAGATCATAAGACATCAAAAAAAAAAGTTTCATAAAAATCGGTTAAGTAGTTTTTGCGTGATGCTCGCACAAACAAACATACAAACATACAAACACACAAACAGACAGACAAAAATTCGAAAAAACTAAATCGTAAGCTTTCGTCGCGCTCTCAGTGTAGAATGGTGGATGAATGGTTGGGACTGGAGATTCACTCGTTTGTATAAGGCCCTTCTACTGTCTATTTTGTATCAGAGGGCCAAGGAAATCCGACATGAAAATCGCTATTTATTAAGAGATGAAAATTCTAGAAAACTTCAGAGAAAGTCAACTGTAAATAACAAAACATAATTATATAAAGAAACAGACACTCTGAAATTTATAGCCTATTCTTTAACCAACTTCGAGTAAAGGAACTAAATAACAAAACAAAAAAAAACACTCCGGATCATTCTAAAGCGGGGGAGTGAATGAAATACTTTCTTTTAGAAAGAAAAATAAAAATTACGAGTATTTGGCTCATTGCAGGAACTTCGGGAACTGTTTAATTCTCCCTCCACCCTCTCAAGGCCATATTTTTTGGCTTGAGCCAGTGAGGGACGGAGATAGATAGCCGTTTTTGGCGCCAAAACACTACATGTTGACAGGTAGTGATAAACACTGATTACTTTTGTGTGTTTTGTTTGTTATAAATTACTTCTACGTACAAATACGTTAGGGGATAGTGCTTTGTCTATTTCTTGGATGATAATTAAACTTGTCACTTGACGTTCGTGATCTTTATTTATGGTTGTTTACTAAACAATGCTTAGTACTGTAACCTTTTATCTCTGTTACGAAGATGCCCAGCATCAAATAAGCTTAACTTTAAAGATAAAGCCCTTAAAATAGCATATAAGCATATGCTCACGACTATATTCCCCGAGGGGGTAGTCAGAGATATTCTGAAACCTCAGAACATCCACGATTCACCAGTAGTACCGAAACTCTGTCCAGTGTGACGGGAGGTGAGCCCGTCACCACATAATGGACAGTGGGTACAATACATGCCTCGAAATTGAAGCATGCAGGTTTCCTCAC
The DNA here is from genome assembly GCA_963924505.1 of Agonopterix alstromeriana. Classification (NCBI taxonomy): domain Eukaryota; kingdom Metazoa; phylum Arthropoda; class Insecta; order Lepidoptera; family Depressariidae; genus Agonopterix; species Agonopterix alstromeriana. Next base: position 1,248,108 of record OZ004669.1, on the reverse strand, counting down.
GATGTTTTCCTTCACCGAAAAGCCAGTGGTGTTACAAATCGTACATAAATTCCGAAAAACTCATTGGTACGAGTCGGCCTGGACGGGAATCGAAACATCGCCTCCGCACGTCAGGCAAGGTTACTCGCCACTGGACCACCACGGCTCATAAAATAATATAATAATAAAAAATAAAATCAACCCTATCGCAGCATGAATGCTTGTGTATAATACAATAGCCAATCCACCTGCTAGGGTCGGCAGTGAACGTATCGTGGCGGAAGATGAAGAGTTGATGACAATTGAAGGTGGATCTTTCGTTCTATACAAGGTGTAACAAAACACGCTAAGTAATATTTGTTCAGTCAGATCGTCTAAACCACCCGTTTAAATATTACTAGCGTTACAACTTGCATATCTTCAAAAAACTAAATGCTCCAATTTCGATTTGTGTATCCACTGTCCAATTGTGATAGTCTTCACTACCTGTAAAACTAGACAGAATATGGTCACTGCTAGTGATTTGCATATCCAGAATTTGCTATACATTTAGAATACTTAGGATAATCCTGAGCACTCCTGCCTCCCTAGACAAAATTACATACTATTGGCGTTGACGCTAGTAGAAAATGACAGAATGTATGGATTTGACATTAGCGATCGAAACATTTTGACGTTTGCTTTCGTCACCATATGTCAAGTTCATTCATTTTTATGTTTTCTACTGTCGTTAACGCTAATCAAAAGATACTTTGTCTATAGGCCCTGACCTCATATAGAAAGTCGAAGGACCAAACGTAAACACTTCTTAAAAACTCTCCACAAACACCGAAGCATATTGATATCGATATTATCAAGCATTAAAACAAACAAGGTACTAGGTACTGTCCCCTATAAAAACCTCAATCTCATTTCCATAGCAATCCCAGAACAACCGTTGAAGCCTAACCTTACACTACCCCACTCTCATATTCGTCAATGGCCTTTTCATAAATATGCACACAAGAATCCAACTTTCCTTCGTACTAACCCCTTGATTACACTTAAATAATAAATTCAATTTGCTGGAAGAACCATCAAATATTTTCTGTGATAACGTTTCTATATTTGGACGGTATGGTGGATATAATGGTGTTATTTAGAGACTTGCAATATGCTAAGATAGTAGGCTGGCGGCATTAACAAGTCAGGAGATGGTTGTGCCCGGGTGCGGACGGCGAAACGTGTGGAGTCGAATTTTGCTACAAGTTTTTGTACCTTACGAAATGTTCTCTGAAAAAACTGGTTTACTCTAAACATCAATAGATAGTCAACAAAAATAAAAGTAGAGTTTTAGAAATATATATGTCCATCAAGACCCACTGTAGAGTAAGGAGTTGGCCTCTTATGCTCCCATAGTGCGGTATGGTGGATGTATTTTGGGACTGGAATTAAAGTTATAGTCCATAAGATTTCACTGTAGAGCAAAGGTGTGCTTTCACAAATGGTGAGATTCAGTAGACCATTCTGGTTCAAGCGGGTCCAGGGTTTATGGAGAAAGGATAACGATACATTTTTTTAACTGTCTCTGAACTGAAAGAGAATCTGCACTAAAAACCTCTAAGCTAAAAACAGATAATATGGTATGTCATACTGTAGTTATTACTGGTTTTTAAGCGTAAATTTCTTGGTTTTTGGAATGTTCTATAATCTGTAAGAAATAAAAAAATACCCTGTTAAAATTAATTACTACAACTCTTTTGTAGTTGCTAGTTTTATTATTTTCTATCGCATTTTTTATTTGCCTTCCATCACCACTGAAAAAAGCTTTCTATACAATTTCCCTAAATAAACTAGTAAGGAACAGCGTCTCCATGTATCTCGCAGAACAATTTTTACGACATCGCTCAGGCGCGTTGCCTGCGCTAGTGGGCTCTTACAATTTTCGAGCAGGCCTTCTGGCGTGCCTGTTAAAAACACAATGAATAATTATTGGGGTTTCTTGTTGGGGTTTTTCACAAACTTCTCTAGGTTTAGTCATGGGGTTTTTGGGAAGTCTTTGGGAATGAAAATTAACGAAATTTCTAGATACTTACAACGATCTGTGCTATTTATTGGTCACGTCAAGGTAATACATAATTTTAAGTTGTAGGTTCATTTTAATAGCACATCCCATTGCTGAAATAATCTAGGATTCACTTAAAATATTATCATTATTGTTAGATCGGAAAATTTATAAAATGAGCAAGACATAAATTTTTTCCAGTCCTGAAAATCAGAACAAATTAAAAACTTTGGATGTTTGTGACACTTAAACGGCTGAACGGATTTGGATGAAATGCAGATACAATTATGTTCTGGACAAATTATATATGCATAAGCATATACTTGCGACTATGTTCCCCGAGGGGGTAGTCAGAGATATTCTGAAAACTCAGAACATCCACGTTTCACTAGTAGTACCGAAACACTGGCCAGTGTGACGGGGAGTGAGCCCGTCGCCACTTGTAATGGACAGTGGGTACAATACTTGAAATTTAAGCATGCCGGTTTCCTCACGGTGTTTTTCTTCACCGAAAAGCCAGTGGTGTTACAAATCGTACATAAATTCCGTAAAAATCATTGGTACGCGTCGGTCTGGACGGGGATCGAACCATTGCCTCCTGCACGGCAGGCAAGGTTATTCGCCACTGGACCACCACGGCTTTTTGCATTTAAATTATATTTGCATTTCATCCAAATAAGATTAAAGTCAATGCGGACGAAGTCGTAGGTAACAGCTAAAAATGAAATTTCAAGCTACGTACAGTTTTAAGCCTTTAGGTTTCAGGATGCTCCAGACCGATTTCGGCCATAGCAACTGCTTCAACTCCGTTGTTAACGTTGATGAGCTCTCATGAGGCTAACATAGCTAATCAAGGTGAAATATCTAACATGTCATGGCTCCTCAAGCTAGTCGCGGTCTCTGGCGAGAAATCACCACTCTCCTTGACCTGTATGTCTCTCTCATGGAGAGCCTCCAGGCCAAGAGCTGCCCAGGCCGATTTGGAGGTGCTTAAATAGACTCCGAACTCAGGTCGGCTGGAGTAACGACGACCTGTTCAAGAAGGGTTACATAGACGGATCTGATCTCCAGTGTGAATGTGGTGCTGCCCCACAGACTATGGCCCACCTCATATCCTGCCCTGACAGCTTCACGCGAACGGAGCTTATGGACGCTGGTAGCAGTACTATCCGTGTGGCGAAATAGTAGGCTGGAAAGATTTAAAATGACTTGTCATCGACTCAATAGAAGAAGATCTAACTTGTCAAGTAATGAAGAGTACCTAGCCTCCAAGCCTTTCGCTTATATACAGAGGCTGTAGTTTGCTCCATGAGTGCGAATTTTATGTAGTTTATACAGGGTGTAAGGAACAGTATTATTAACCTTTGAACCACATACTCTACCCGTTAGACTGAACAACTTTTACTATAGGAGCAAACTTGTCAGAGCATTAAAAAATCTGCTGTTCCCCATACTAAAGTGCAATACCTACTCGACTAAAATGTATGAGACAGCTGGTATTTTTTTTGCTCTGACATGTTTGATCTCGTAGTAAAATATGTTCAGTTTGATGGGTAGAGTATGTCACCCTGTAAAGTAGTAAAGTGCAACGTATCACTACACAAAATCGGTTCAGGAAAACCACTCTGAGACCTTATCGTCCTAAAACCCTAAAAATAAAAGTACCCAAAATAAATCAGGATAGAGTTTATTATATTTTTAATTCGCTCGACTCGGCACTAATACATCAACTTGATTTATATGGGGAGAAGAAGTTGTGGATTTATAGCAGAGGCCTTCTCAGTCAGTACCGTCTTGTGACGGCGTTTTGGCGCGAAAAAGTTCGCTTTACTTTTTTAGGGTGGGCTTTGAAGAGAAACATTTGGTCGTCATTGATGGTTTTTAACACAACTTTACATTTGTTCAATACCTTAGACATACATTTAGCTCAAGCAGGTTTGCAGTTTTGTATGGAACAGCTGATATTTTTTTCGCGATCTCGATGTTGATGCCGTAGAGAAAGTTGATCAGTTTGACGGTCTGATCATCCCCCTAAAAAGTGTCAGCTTATTAAGAAGGACCCTACCTCTCAAACTGAACAACTTTTACTATGGGAGCAAACCGATCGGAGCAAAAAAAAAGTCTGCTGTTGCATAAATTTGAGTCGAGTAGGCATTGCATTTTAATATGGAACAGCAGATTTTTTTCCTCCAATCGATTAGTAAAAGTTGTTCAGTTTGATGGGTAGACTCTTAGTTTAAAGGGATGCTAATGATACCAATTTCATCCTGTATAATAGTAATGTCAACTTGGTACGGAAATACTCTTGTCATTTATGGGCAGATCATATCTGCAGAAGAACAGAAATCTGATAAGGATATAGAGTTTTAGAATGGAGACCATGAATTGGCAGGTGTAGTGTGAGACGCCTTCCGATGCTGGACTAACGACCTGGTAGCGAGGAGCGACTGGATGAGGAAGGCCGAGGATAGGGTTTTGTGGTCGCACTTGGAAGAGGCCTATGTTCAGCAGTGGACGATGACAGGCTGATGATGATTGTTTATATTGATGTCCAGATCTGATAATTTTCCACTAAAAGTTGTGCTCAGTTTTTTAGTATATGTATCGTCTAATGGTTGGCAAATCTGTACGTGATAAATGATATATGACAAAATTAGACAAGCAGATAGGATCCGATATGATAGTTATGTCTATACTAAGGTTGCCGTGATCATGTCCATGCCTGGCCTAGTGGCGTGAGCGTATTTATGTACACACAGCGACACATCAAGCTTCGCAAAACAAACATAAGCTGGCCGCGCGACGTTATACATTACTCTATCTACGCACGGCCAGCTTATTTTGGTTTTACGTAGCTTGATGTATCGCCGTGTGTATGTGTAGGGATATATTTACTATACTGTTTACAAATCTATAGAACAATATCGATGATCAATAAAATAAATATTTTCGATCGAAAGAAACGCATTCAACAAAAAAGAGACAATAACTATTTTATATGAGAAACATAGAATTTAATACGGTATGGAACAATGCATTCGTTACGTTCGTCACATTTACACCACGTGTATAGAAAACATTTGTAATAAATAATAAAAATAAATCGTCATACATTCATCAAAAATTAATACCCTAGAAAATTTAAGACTCAAGTTGCAGTCAAACCCCTAAAAAGGGCACAACAGGAAACGTCCAATAAATCAATAACACACCGTGTGCTAGGCAAATAAAACATTGAACAAAAAAAAAACAAAATTCGCAAAAAGAATTACATGCAATAACATGCAGTAGTGTTAACATTACCAAGTTTTCTTTGATTTTCAAAGAAAATTAGCACTTGGTACGTTGTGTTAAGGTCTTAGTAGATAGCAAGGGTAAGGTTGGCAGTGATTTAGTCCCTATCGGCCGTCAACCTGATTAATGTCGTTAGTAAATCAGCGGATTACGACAATGCGAGAAATGACGAGTCGTGGCCGATCCGCAAGCGATGTTAAGGGTGTGGTTTAAGTGATCGATTAGGAACGATCTCAAGAAAACTGATAAGAGAATATCTCCAGAAATACAAATATATAAAGTGAAATTTAAATCATTGGCATAGTTTTAAACTATGAAATTAAAAACGTTTACTATAGGAACAAACCTAACAATTTCAGTTTCACTCTACACAAGGTACAAAAATACTAATAAACATTTAGGGGGGTGGTTCAGACCATCAAACTGAACAACTTTCACTACGGGACCAACATCGAAATCGCGAAAAAAAATTCTGATGTTTCATACTAAACTACAAATCTACTCGAGCTAAATGCATGGGACAAGTAATTTTTTTTTCGCGATTTCGATGTTGGTCCCATAGTGAAAGTTGTTCAGTTTGATGGTCTAAACAACCCCCTTAAAAGTATAAAATATTTATTTTTACTTTTGTAACACCTTGTATAAAAGCATTTATGTTAGAAGTACATGGTCCTTCTTAAAACGCTGACGCTATAAGGGGCCGATCTGTTGATGATCTGAGCATCAGATTTTTTTTGGCGATTTAGACATTGAACCCATTGAACATTTTTTTTAGTTTGATCAAAAAAAAAATCAATAGGTCCAACGTCCAAATCGCCAAGAAAAATCTGCTCTCCCATGTATTTGGGTCGAGAAGGTTTGAAATTTACAATTTTGTATAGAACAGCTAATTTTTTTACCATTTCAAAATTGTAAGTTTCAAAGTTGTTTAGTATTATGGTCGGATCATTCACTTAAAAGCCCTCAGTATACAAAAGGACCTTAAATGCATAATTATACAAAGATATAAGTAGCTAAATAGAAACAAGCTAGAAAGCGCTTGTCGCTTATTCCTTAGCCACTTCCTCGTATCGAATTATTGAGTAAACACGCAGAGAATCGAGATCGTTTCATTTGAAATGGGAATGCAAGGGTATCGGAGAAATATTGCGTAGAATATCTCTAATGCCACAACGCGGATTGGCTTTAATAAGATTTAGTAAGAAAAAATGCAAATAATAAATTTTTCATCGTTTAATAAATTAAAGCAGAAGCTACATTTATGACAAACATAAAACTTGCCACAATTTGTTCAGGATAGAAGTTTCTACAAGTTTTCAATATTACATTTATACAACGTGTTAATAAATACGCGCAAAACCTCATACACCCCAACTGATTTATAACAAAATAATTAGATTGAAACAATAATTTCATTATTTTGATAGTTAAAGTTTTAAGTTATTAGCATTTTAAGTTTTCAGGCAAAAATGATTTGTTATCATTTCAGCAATGAATAAAAGCGCTAGCTTGCTCATGGATACATTTGAAGAATCTTGTTTTGGTAGTAAGTAGGGTGAGTGTGCCCGTGCGGTGGGTTGAGATGGAGTTTAGTACATTTTTATTTCAACAAATTAAAGTCCGGCCGCTGAAAGATTGCGTTTGACAGTTACCATAAAATTGTAAAAACTGATTGAAAATATTGTTTACCTGTGCTCACTCTAGTACACAGGGCACTAGCTGCCCTTTTAAGTTCAAAAAGCTACTAAATAATGATCGGCATTTATAGTTTTCATTCAGTGTTTTACAATTTTATGGTAACTGTCAAACGCAATCTTTCAGCGGCCGGACTTTAAGTACCTAGATAGTCTAACAATTTGATTTAATAATAAGATCAGCGTGCTAAAATATTTTGCAATAGAATAGAAGTTACAACTATAGCATAGCATAGCATATGCTCACGACTATATTCCCCGAAGGGGTAGTCAGAGATATTCTGAAATCTCAGAACATCTACGATTCACCAGTAGTGCCTAGTAGTTACAATTATATTACATTAAAATGAATCATGTCATAAAAACTTATATATTATTTTTAAATACATCAAATAATCTAAAAATATATAGGGTCCTTCTTAATATGCTGACACTTTTTTAAGGGGATGATCAGACCATCAAACTTAACAACTTTCTCTGTGGGACCAACACCGAAATCGCGAAAAAAATATCAGCTATCCCATACATTTGGCTCGAGTAGGTTTGCGATTTCGATGTCGGTGCCATTAGAAAGTTGTTCAGTTTGACGGTCTGATCATCCCCTTAAAAAAGTGTCAGCATATTAAGAAGGACTCTGTATATCAATCGAGTTCTGGTGAAGTGAAATAATGTAAAATTAACACAGGCACAATAAATTTAAGGGAATAATAAAATTACAAATTCAGTGAGACATGTTTGTGGATTTTGCTCTTGTAGCAGTGCAGTTTTGAATCATACAAATATATTCTGATGTCAGGTGGTCACTACACGCAGGCCCAGACCCTGGTACAGGTTGCACTCGCCCCATTATGGACCCACTTCCTATCCCATATAGGGCTTAATATGCTACAGTTTTTTTAGCAGATGCTTGATTGCGAAAAAGAAATCTGCTGTTCCATACATTTGCAGTTTTATATGGAACAGCAAATATTTATTCGCGGTTTCGATGTTCCCATGGAAAAAGTTGCTCAATTTTAATGGTCTGATCTTCCCTTTAAAAACCGTCATATTAAGTGGGATCCTGTATTTCAATTAAAAGTCCCCTTTGTATAGGCTATTTGCCTAATATAATTTAGGCCCATCTTTATATGAATGAAGGAATTTCTCACGACATATTGTTAATATAAATATACTACATTTTTTGTGAGGTAAAAGATTGCGTAATTCAAACAATCAAGATCCTCTAACGCAATCCTAAAATTTTCTCACAAAATAAACCATTCAATTGAAACTTCAAAACAACTAAAATGAAAAATAATGTGTTTTCATCACATACACAATCCGTGTGCACATAGCTGGCGTCTTAGTGTGTGTGTGTCGGCCTCATGTCACGGTGTTACTGACAAATTGATTTATGTAGTTGGGGGAAACGCCACTTGCGTTCGAAGCCGGTAACTTCGCGTTTAGACGGAAAGCTGAGGCGACCTGTGACTTTTTAAATTTCAAAGTTTTATGTTTTTAATTTACTTTACTGGCTTTGTGCAACATGATGCTTACCTACCTTGTAATACCTACTACTTATGTTTCTATTTATAATCTAATTTGAAAATGGTGGCCATCTTATTGTTGATGATTTTGCCAATGTCTAGTTTCAATAGCAAAAGAGCTTGATGTTGTGCAGTTAAAATATTTGGTGACTTCAAGGGTTAAAAAAAATCTTGAGCCAATATACAATTGGGGCCTCATTGCAAGCCCGAGAGGCAACCGACACGCGACCATCCAGTAACAGACCTACAACGCGACTATACCTAAAGTATTGTGTATTTTTACTAGTCTTGTTACATACTTTTCAAGCACCATTTACGTAATAATGTTCAAGCACCATTTCCATTGGGGTAGGTAGAGAAAACTGCTATTATTCTCGCCTCTTCAATATACAGGGTCCTTCTTAATGTGCTGAACTTTATTAAGGGGATGATTAGACCGTCAAACTGAACAATTTTCTCTATAGAACGAACAACGAAGACGCGAAAAAAAATTTGCTCTTTCATACAAAACTGTAAACCTACTTGAGCCAAATGTATGGGACAGCTGATTTTTTTTCGCGATTTCGATGTTAGTCCCATAGAGAAAGTTGTTTAGTTTGACGGTCTCATCATCCCCTTAAAAAAGTGTCGGCATATTAAAAAGGACCCTGTATAGGAATCGGAAAATCTATTCGTCCTTATTTGAAATGAAGTATTGATAATGTCATAATAATTTAAGTTTTGTACATAGGTAGCTCTAAAGTTTACATTTCAATATCAAGAATGTACCTTAAGCGGAATATTACGACCAAACTAGACACAAGAACTATCAAATTCTAACAACTTTTTAATACTCAATTTCGAACCATTTAATTGGATATAGTGAAATGTTTTTTCTAAGCAATTGACACCTTCTTTTATGGGTTACCCATAAAGTTTGTACACATTAAAATATAGGATTTAGGATCCACGGTCCAATAGTGTGACATTTGGTTTATGACCGTCTCCCTTGAGACGTGCATCACCAATCCGAAATGATGTAACTCGTAAAAACGGATAAATAATGTTCTCTCGGGATTTCTTTTATCAGACTTGTCTGTCTTTTTTTGTTTTGTTGGACGTTGTCGTATGTATGTTTCTTAAAGGTACTGTGACATTTATTTATTTACATTTAAATCGTTACCATCCTTTTAAACTAAGACTCTACACTTCTGAAACCTCAGAACATCCACGTTTCACCAGTAGTACCGAAACTCAGTCTAGTGTGACGGGAGGGGGGGGGGATTATTTGTCATTAGGTTCAACCACAGTTATAACAATAATTATTCAAATAACACTAGGTTATTGTTCAAACATTAAGTTTTCACATCAATTTTTTAAAGATAAAATTGATTTTAAATAAAATCTACATTGTTATAAAAAGCATGCATAAGCATAAAGCATATGCTCACGACTATATTCCCCGAGGGGGTAGTCAGAGATATTCTCAAACCTCAGAACATCCACGTTTCACCAGTAGTACCGAAACTCTGTCCAGTGTGACGGGGGGTGAGCCCGTCGCCACTTATAATGGACAGTGGGTACAATACATTCCTTGAAATTGAAGCATGCAGGTGTCCCCACGATGTTTTCTTTCACCGAAAAGCCATTGGTGTTACAAATCGTACATAAATTCAAAAAAACTCATTGGTACGAGTCTGCCTGGTTGGGGATCGAACCATCGCCTCCTGCACGGCAGGAAAGGTTACTGGACCACCACGGCTATTAATACTCTCTCATAGCTCTCATATGGAATTTCTATTTAACCCTGTTTAATATAATTATGCTGACGGTTTTGAGTCTGATCATCTACTTCAAAAAGTGTCAGCATATTAATTTGGACCCTATGTAGTCAAAGTTTTAGCGTTCAAATATTATTTTGATATATGTAATTAAAATTAAAGATAGACAAATTTTAGTATTAGACTGTAATTGCATGAACCCACACAACATGGCTATATATAATGTTATGTTTTAGCAAAAACAATTCAATCAATCGACAAACAAATAATAACCAGAATCGAATGAGTTATAAAACGTGATTTTGTTAAATATACAACGTGTAGCGGCCATTAATCATCGCTATGAAGGTAATTAATGAAATTTATGTGTGTCATAAATTTCACTTGTTATTATTATGTGATACACGTAAACCCTAATGAGGTCATTGGTTTTTTGGGTTCCATTTATAATTAGATATAGTTTTACATCCTTTTAAAGTAGTACCACTGTTTTATAAAGAGTACTAATACCTTATTACGAAAGGACACTCCGCACCACCAATTTAGACCTCAATCCCTCTCGGTGGTACGGGAGGTGGACGACAGTGAGCAGTGGTGTAGTTAATGTGGATTATTTTCAAAATCATCCTTATACAGGGTCCAACTTAATACGCTGATAGTTTTTTAAGATTATGATCAGAGCATCAAATTGAACAACTTTCTTTATGGGACCTACATCGATATCGAAAAAAAATATTAGCTGTCCCATATATTTGTCTCAAGTAGGTTTGCAGTTTTGTGAGGAACATCAGATTTTTTTCGCGATTTCAATGTTCATCCCATAGAGAAAGTTGTTCAGTTTGATGGTCCGGTCATCTCCTTAAAAACTGTCAGCATATTAAGAAGGATCCTGTATTTTATATTTATTCCAGTATTTTTCCCATACGAATGCGTTTAATTTAAATCGCTCCGTATATTTGTGCTGTAGTACTCTCTCACTCGCACTCACTCAATATACATGTGCGCTAGCCTTTTCTTGTCAGTGCGAGATCGCATTTATGAAGGGGCGAGGGTGTTCTGATGGTTAACCTTACTGAGAACCGATTGCAAGGCGCTTTTCTTGAAAATACCTTTCAGATTCTGAAAAGCTTCTAGAAAATGCTATTTGAATAATACGATGTTATCACAACAAAAATATTGAGGTGACACCACACCCCGGACACTGCCTACAAAAATAGAAATTGATAAGATGACGTCAGCACATGCGAAACGGAGTCTAGGGCTGCAATAACTTTAGCTGCGAGTGGTACATGACTTTTTCGTCACCCGTCTATCCAAAAAGAGTTTTTATCTCAGAGGAAGGATCTCCATAGAGTTCGCATATTATATTTACGATTTTAGTTAGTCTCTTTTGTCTTATGACGTACCTTCAATAGTAGAAGGAGATGGAACTATAGATATTTGTTTATGATTATGCGGCTGTCCACTTTTTTTTTAGCTAGTGTGTGTGAAAAGTGACCGTAAACATAAGGCCATATGTCACTGGGTGCCTTTTGTCCATACTACTTGACACCACACACTCAAACCTAAACGTCAAAAAAAGTGGACACTTTACAATTGGTATTGCTCAGTCTGGTCTTAAAGAGAGATCCTTCCTCTTCGGTTTTTATTCTTCGTCCTGAAACGAACGTCTCTTTGTTTCGAAAACATAAATTCGAGCGTGTCAATTGTGGTGTCAGACTATGCTACAAGTAACCGCCGAGGTAACCAGAGGGTAATAGGGGGTGAGGTAAAAAGTTGGTGGGAGGCAGGGAGTATCCATACTGTATGTAGTAATAGATCTTTCTTATACTGTGACCTTATAGAGAAAAAAAACAGATTGAAAGTGCTTTTCTTGAAAATACCTTTCTGATTCTGAAAAGCTACTAGAAAATGCTATTTGAATAATACGATGTTATCACAACAAGAATATTGAGGCGACACATCTATAATCATAGCAAAAATCACCAACTCGAAAACATAATAGCAACCTATGTTATCGAAAATATTGTGATCCAAGTTATCACAACTTATATTGAGAACTGCCTCATAAAGTAAACGAAATTACATACCACCAATATCCAAAAACAATGGCCTGATCATGAACATTCTGCCAAACCATTCTCCACTGTATCGCTCTAAAATAGAGTCTATAATACGACTTTTTTATTGTGCATGCAACTACACAAGTGAATAACTTTTTTCAATTATAAAAGACTTAATTTGTACCTTCTGAAACAAGCTATTATCGTTGCTTCTCTATTGAGGATAGAGTCGGATTTTCCGTGCTGCTCCATGGAAATATAACCTTGCAAAACCGTAAAGGTTATCCACGAAAATGTTAATATAATAGTTGCTTCAGTACTACGGGTTTTGTTGGCGTGAAAGCATAAATCAATTTTATAGCCCCATCTAAATCAAACGCGTTTTAATGGGCGGCCCCCGTCATATCATAGCGGAGTATGATAATTTACGGCTACTATGTGACGAATGTTAGAAATAAAGGTCCCTGCCTCCCCACCTCCTTACCCCCCTTCGGAGGGGATTAGTTTTATGCCCTAAACCGACGTCGTAAATATGTCACTCGTATCTTAGGGAGTCTGTGTCATATGAGATAATTTTTGGATTTACGAAGTTTTGCTGCAACGTTATATCGTGGGTGTTTTTTTATTGTTTATCGTTGAATGATAAAGACATCAATGTTTGTATTGATGGGCTTTAGCTTTGAATTGACGTAGATGCTTCCTTATTGTTACTCTTTATGATACAAGAACGTTATTCTTTGACAGAATCGATAATATCAATTGAAACGCACGCGCTGTTTGAAGCATTGATGGTTTCAACAACAACAAAATTGCCTTCAAAGTCATCATTATTATTGTCATTATCGCCATTGGCAAGCAGACCTATCCTAATGACAGAACCCGTGCCTTTAACTTTAAACTCTAAATACCTGGACGACTAGGTAATAAACCTCCACTGAAACGTTATTGGACTGCATGCGAATCATTTGACAGCTCATGACAGCCGTTTGACAGATCGTTCAGATGTTTCAGGCTATCAATCACGTAGAAAACAAGTCAAGCAGAAGTCAAGTTTAACGCGTTCCAGAATTCGTTACAGTTGAATAGTGACTTGATTGTAATGTGATTACAATTGAAATTGAACAAAGATTGGACTTACTGTAATGTAGGTAGATTCCTTTAGATTTAGATTTATAATATTAAGGTAGTTGTTTTGTTATGATTTTGGTCAGTTCTAATTATACGCTCAGTACATTCAGACGCTCGTGTTTCATTCCTCTGCTTACCACTTATGGACTTCACACTTACATGTTTTAAATTAGCGCAATCGAGCACCAGCTCACTGCAACCAATTGCAGCTGTCTAACTGGGTATTTTTCGATTCAATGTTCAGAATATCCCTATCGGGCGACAGTTCTTCAAGCTCTCTAATGCCACTTAAATTTGCTTATTCTTTGGGTTTGTGACTTTTGATTGGGTTTAACTCACGGGTTTGAATATGATGGTTGTCACTCATTCCTACCTCTGTAACTCTTGTTCAACCAATATCAACAGCGGCAATATTAACAACACTTCACAATAAAGTCCAGCGAGACCAGGAGATTACTCTTCATTGTTAAACCCGCAAAGAATTGAATCGCAGAGGAATGGGAAAACTTTACCTATCCCTGCTTCTGAACCCTCAACATCCTCTTGCTTTCGTCCTAATATTTGAGATTTCGATGCAATATCAAACTGTTGTAAAAGTTTTCATATTGCTTATGGTTTCGGAAAGCTTTATTTTGAAATGCATTTGTTGTAGTTATTCCGCCTCTCTACTGACCAAAGACGCAAGTTGGAGTACGTCAAGGTCATCAGGCTACCTTTAATTGCCTCTTACGACACCTTTGGGTTAATATGGAGCAGTGTCATTTTTATCTTGGAAGTACACGGAGTCTCTCGAATGACTCTGAATAATGTTGCTGATGAATATTTTAAGCAACAACATTAATGATGATGTTGACCTATTTTGGCAACGGCCACAGCTTCAATTCAGTTCCAATTCCTTTTTGGCGTTTGAGCACATAGTCGCCTATGGTCGTCGATAAAGCCAGCTGAAGTCTTCGCCATAGAAATGCATGGTCCTTCTTAATATGCTGACACTTTTTTAAGGAGATGATCAGTCCATCAAACTGAGCAACTTTCACTATGGGATCAATATCGAAATCGCGAAAAAAAAATCTGTCCCATACATTTGGCTCGAGTAGGTTTGCAGTTTTGTATGGAGCAGTTGATTTATTTACGCGATTTAGATGTTGGTGCCATAGAGAAAGTTGTTCAGTTTGATGGTCTGATCATCCCCTTAAAAAAGTGTCAGCATATTAAGAAGGACCTTGTATAATGCTACGTTTCACTCACTTATCGCTGATGATTGGCAAATCATTGACAACGAAATTAGGTATGTCGACGATACAGTGTCGTTTATGTTCAATCTTCTTTGTGAAGATCCATGTGCAAAAAGGGGATATGTGTACCATTAAAATGCATTTAAAACTGTCACCTGATATGGACGTCACGTGTCGCTTGGACATCGGGCCGTAGATCAGGTAGGCTCCGTTTCGACATAAATAATGCTCGCCTGTCGATTGTCTGGACTGCATTATGCCTGATGCCTGCAATCATTTGGTTTGAGGCTGTTTGGATCATTTTGTACTTTTTGCGCCGTTTTGTTTGGATTTTGATATAATTGATTTAGAATGGAATTTTTTAAATTAAATTATTGATCATGAAGCCGTGTGGTTCCAACTTAGAATAGACCACATCATTTCTTCATGTGGTTGTCGTACGAGGCTACTAAAGGATAAGTGTTTCTTATACAGTGTATTTGTGGGCGAAAGGCTATCCTATCTTGATACCTCATCCTATCTTAAACCTCATACACCAATTTTTTATATTAATTACTAGAATAATTTCAAGAGTGTGTTCCACAAAATGAAACTATACAACTCTCCCTAAAGAACATGTGTTGAAAAACAAGAAAACATTTTTCCATACAAAAATGCGGATCAGCCGATTGATTTTCTAGGAGAGGGTTAGCAAAAAATTCTCGCTTTTAACCCATATTTCTCAGGGAAAGTTCTTAATTTCATTATCTGAACACACTCTCTCATTTTCTAAATTCGCCCGCCCTTGAAATTTTTCTATTTATAATGTACTAGCAGCCCGTCCCGGCTTCGCACGGGGTAGACAAATAAATTTTAAGACTCATTTTTCTACACCTTCGATTACATTGTTCAAATTTTACCAAGGATCCCTAATTTTTTTCAAAATGAAATGTAGCCTATGTCAAATTGGAAGAATGTAGCATTCTCTTGGTGAAAGAATTATTTAAATCGGCCCAGTACTTTTTGAGCCTATTCATTACAAACATACAAACATACAAAAATAGGTACAAATCTTTCCTCTTTATAATATTAGTGTAGATAAAACCTATGCCAAAAGTGAACTTTTGCTTTTGTAGCATTATTTCTGATCATCCCAATAGTTATGGTCATGAATTTGTGTATGAATGTATGTAATTGTCAAAATATATTCACAGTCGATAATAAAACCATCAGAACTCTGATTAACGGAACAAAAACATTGGCTCATAAAAAACTGCACGACTCGGGAATCACTCGTATAAAATAAATCATAGGATTGTTTTCATTTCACTTTATTACACCGTGTGACAGTCAAACCGACTTTTGTATAAAACACTTACTATAAAAATGTTATTTTATGGCTTTAATACGTTTACTACCAGTGTTGCTAGCTTGGCGCTTATGGTGAAGTTTTAGCGTTTTTTTCAGACAAAAGCATGTTTTTAAGTTACCGTAATTTAGCGTCTTATGAATTTTTATTTTATTTTATAAAAAAAAAAGTCTTATGAATATTGTTTTATCCACCAAAATTCACAGATTACCATTAAAGACAAATGATACCTTACTTTGCTTACTTTGGTAAAGAAGATCATCAAAGATTGAACATTGTTTTTTGACAAATTCAATCCTTTGGTCTAGCTTTTTGACAGAAAGTTCGTCTCACAGTTTTCGTTTATGCTGTTTTTTTTTAAAGTATTATTTAATTAATAGATCATTCATACACATTTTATTCAGGATTTAACTTATTTTGCAGCATGAAACACTATTGAATTTTGGTTTAACTTCATCGTCAAAGCATTTTAAAAGTGTTTTGACTACCTAGTAGCGCTTTTTCTCTCAATAGTGTTGGCAGCACTATTTACTGCGTTGCTGTTACTTTATACGAACGAATACGTTCCGAGTCTCAGTCTATTGAGATATTTATTTGTTTTTGAGGGTTTTACGATTGTTTGGAGTCTGTATACCTAGTCACTGTTATATACAGGTATTGGTGTGGTACTCTATTAATGGTAAGATAAAACAACTGGAAATTAATTAGCAGATTGAGAAAGACCTGGAATCCTTCACCTGGAATACTTCATTTATTATGTGATTATATCTTCTATCAGGTCTGTGCCCCAGTAGAGGGTACTGGGCTGCAATCGCGGTAAATATTCAATGATTGAACCGTGATTGTACTTCGAACGAACCATAAGTTTTGACACATTTGTTATTGCGCTAATCGCGGTAGTGCTCTTGACAGCCGTTAGAGCCGTTTTGACAGATCGCTCAGACGTTAAAGGCTGTCAGTTACATAGAGTTTAGCGCGATGCGGAATTCAGTACAGTTGAATAGTAATTGGATTGCTATGTAATTAGAACTGAAATTGGTGGTGGTTAAACCGATGGTTTAACTTCTGATGATGATGATTTTCAATCAATTCTTTATTTGTTTTTAGTTTACGTGTTTGCTTTCTCGTATATTTATTAAACGCCTTAAATTGCATATCTCAACCCATTGTGCCCAATCAAATATCTAGAAAAAATATAAATATATTTTCAAAATTTCTCTGGTGACCCTATTTTTATAGCAAGGTATTTTATATTATTAATCGTTGGTCTGAAAGTTAAATAATGTTTTTCTTTTTACCTATACATATACAGGGTCCTTCTTAATATGCTGAGACTTTTTTAAAGGGATGACCAGACCATCAAACTGAACAACTTTGTCTATTAGACCATAATCGAAATCGCGAAAACATTATCAGCTGTCCCGTACATTTGGCTCGATTAACTTTCCAGTTTTGTATGGAACAGAAGATTTTTTTTTTCGCGCATTTATATTATACGTAGGTAAAAAATGCAATTTAAAAAACGACCTACTATTTTGTTATACGAAAGCGATTTTGTAAATTTATACCAATTTCGAGGTGTTTTGTGTGTTCACTGATCATTAAAATGTGGCAAAATCAAAGTCAAAGTCAAAGTCAATATAATTTATTCAATATAGGAGCCTGCAGCACACTTATCAAACGTCAAATCTTTTTTAAAGCTACCACCGCGTCGGAACGTGTTGTCGCTGTAGAGAAGATGCGGCCAGAAACTCTACAACATAACACGACTTAATAACTATTACAATATAAATTCTTAAGCTAAAGTTATGTATACAATAATACATAGTCTATTTAATAAAATAATGATATACAGGCAACAGCGGCAACAGGCTCTACCTCAGGGAATCCAGTTGTGGACATACCAATAGTATGTAATATAATATTATGATTCAAGAAATAATCCAACGGGTAATTTGGCATAAAACATTGGAAACTTTATCATGAATTCACAAATCGTTTGTCATGACACTCCAACACCTGGAAAGATGCCATTCTTCAGAACACCTGTTACTTTCGTCTTTTCTGAAGACTTTCATGGCAAATTCGCCAAAATTATAACTGTAATAGGTTACTATATTAGTAAATGGTATCAATGAAACTTGATAAAATATTTGGTTCGGACAGTTTAAAACTGTTGCATTTATAAGATTCAAAATGGCCTTATCATCATCAGGCCCACTGCAGGGTACAGGTCTAACCACGGGGAGGATTCATGGGCATTAGTCTATATCTTAATACTTGTGGCGACACGCGGTCTCTTTGGACCTCGTTTTACTTTTCATGTTTTGTGTGTCGCGGTGACGTTCTTCGACCGACAGACGTCCATTAGTAAATTAATATTTCTATGCAGACGTCTCGGTTTGTGTGGTTTAATAAAATTTATCGCTGCAAGCCAAAGTTTTATTCCTGCATCTCCCACAACTGGTGATCTTCGACGAAACATTGAACAATGGAGGAGAGAAGCGTGTGTCGCATCACCGTAAAAGTCCCACCAATTTGGCCGGACGAGCCAGCGCTCTGGGTTGCGCAGTTGGAGGCGCAATTCGCCCTTGCCCAGATCACGACGGATAGTACGAAGTTCTACCATACTATTTCTAATCTAGAGTATAAATATATGATTCTGAAGACATGGTCACCAAATTTCGCTTTAGTTAGATATCCCTTTGTATCCTCTTTTAAATACATCGTCGCTTTTCTTACAAAGTGACCTAACTGTAATTTTGCCGTAACTGCTTACGTCCCAGTTAATCGATAAATTAACTAGCAAAATTCTCTCTAATAATCCTGAGTGAAATACAAACACAATATTTTTATAATGTCTTTAACGGCTCTGGATACTAGTCCTTTTGAGCCATTAGTTATTTTTTTCTTTATATTCTTTATTTTAATGATGGGATGATAGATGACGATGAATCTGTGGTCGATTTCGTAAGCTCGCGCGTTGCCGCCAAAATGACCATGTACGAGTTATCTTGAACCAAAACTTATGTTCTGTTATCGTATTTATTTGAGATTCCTATTACGTCGGTCGCTTTACACAACTGTTTGGTACACAATTCGCACGAAATTATGTCACAAATATCACTAAAACCAATTTTTTACGAATTTCAAATAACACGAAACACAGCAAGAGCAATGGCGCCAAGCAAAACTCAACACTTAGTAAGATATTTTTCGCAAATGACCATATACGCCATTGTGATAACTACTAAAGCGTTGAAGATACGTCAATAAAGCTCGATAGAGCTTCTAAAACCAGATAAGTCTCTTTGTAGGAAAAGGGACGACATATCCAACGACACCTAACTCAGTGGGGGGGGGGGGGGGGGGGTTTAGAAAAAAAACGTTTTCTCTATTTACACATTTTTGTTTTTGGATTATTATATCAAATCATCGTTATATCGAATTATCATAATCTCGAATTATCGTTATCATCATATCGAATTTTGTTTCCTTAGGTGCATAAATGAGTGAGTATTTTGAGGTGGGGAATACAGAAAATATAAGGGTTTCTTGTTTGACTACGGAACCCTATAAAGAAGCCCAAAATGTCATATAGGGTAAATGTATCCATTCCTGTCCTCTTTAGTAAGTTTGAGTGACATAGTTTGGCGTGTAAATTTACAAAATTATCTGCCAGTTGCACGTACGTTCATTAAAGTTAATTCCCCATTAAATCTCTTATTGTCACTTTTTGTCTTGTTGACGTAGTAAACGCTAGCAAGAGATTTAATGGAGGATTAACTTTAATGAACGTACGTGCAACTGACAGTAAGTTCATTAATAATACAAGATACAAGTCGTTGGCTAAAGTTTCAAACCTCATAACTCCATTTTATTTTTCAAATTAGATTTTATACAATTTTATTACTAATTTCTGAATGCATCCATGGCACAACTCTTAAATCCTTTTAATAAGCCGTTACAATTTAAAATGATAAATAGAAAACCACATAACTCTGGGCTACCATTTTTCGTGGTGAAGTTTTTTGTGCCTCCAGTAAAATTTTATCTAAAGGAGTTACGACACTTTAGTCGACGATGTGAAAATAATGTAAGCTCATCCTCTCAACAAAAAACTATAAACCGTTGACAAATAAGTAACATTCAAAACATCATCGTCGCAAATGTCTTAGCTTCGGTGACAGCCGACTAATGTTGACGGCGAGAGAGAAGCTGACACCGGACAAATGTCAGTAAGGGTGCCGTGAAAAATTGCAGGAGTTACCGCTTTTATTGGCGAATTAATACCTTTTGGAGGGGAGTGATTTTGAAGGTCACAAGGTTTATTGAATTTGATGATGGTTTAATTTTGAAACAAATAGGTGTATGAAATATTTGTTTAATTAATTTACTTTGTTTGCCTTTGTTTTATTTTGGATTTAGAATGCTGTAAGTAAAGCCATAAAATATACAAAGTGTTAATGAATTAACGCAAAGCTAGAAAGTAGTTTGTTTAGAATCGAGAGCAGAATTGAATTATCATGGTTTCAACATAGGTAATTTTTTTCAAAATATTAAGCATTTTATTTGTAAAATTTAAAATTTAATGAACTCGATCTCAACCCAACGCTCGGGCACTCTCGCCCTACTTACTACCAAAACCTAACTCTTAAAATTTATCCATGAGCATGTTAGCGCTTTCATTCATTGTTGAAATGATAACGAATAATTTTTTCCTCAAAACTTAAAATGTGAATATCTTTAAATTTTAACTATCAAAATATTGAAATTATTGTTTCAATCTAATTATTTTGTTTTAAATCACTTGGGGTGTATTTGGTTTTGCTCTCATTCATTAACACATTGTATAAGAGTGACAGAGCTCTGACATCCAGGTTGCAGGACTACCTATTCCTGGAAGTCAGGACCAATATCCTTACCCATTACTTAAAGATAACTCCTCTACATTGTATTTCTTACTGTTTGTTATACTGTACTACAATTGTTGTCTTGTAAAAATAAACAAATATTTTTGTTTTTTTTTATCTTTGTTCACTTTGTCTTATTAAACTGTTAATTGGTGTTGGTGTCTTTACTAACTATACAGGGTGTAAGTGACAGCCTACCAAATACTGAAACGGTGAATTCAGACCATCGAACTGTACAACTTTTCCTATGGAGCCACCCTCAGAAAACGTGGTGGTGGATGGTCTGAATTCACCGTTTCAGTATTTTTTAGGATGTCACTTACACCCTGTATAGGGTCGTTCTTAATATTGTCGGGTTTTTTAACTTAGTCGACCCAAATGTATGGGACATGCAGATTTTTATTTGCGATTTCTATGTTGGTGTATTATAGAAAGTTGTTCAGTTTGATGGTCTGATCATCTCATTAAAAAGGTGTCAGCACATTAAGGAGGACCCTGTAGACGAGAGCATAATTTTACTAGGTCCTTATGTCAATGTAGTAACATTAAATTTTACGGCCAAAAATGATTAAGCTAGTCAAATTTGTCGTAAAATTAGGATTAAAGATACTTTATTCTCAATTAAAGACAAAATAGTCGTCGACATGAGAAGCATGCATGCATAGCATATGCTCACGACTATATTCCCCGAGGGGGTAGTCAGGGATATTCTGAAACCTCAGAACATCCACGTCTCACCAGTGGTACCGAAACTCTGTCCAGTGTGACGGGGGGTGAGCCTGTCGCCACTTATAATGGACAGTGGGTACAATACATGCCTAGAAATTGAAGCATCCAGGTATCCTCACGATGTTTTCATTCACCAAAAAGCCAAATCCGAATTTTTGCACAAATCGTGCAAAAATTCCGAAAAACTCAATGGTACGAGTCGGCCTGGACGGGGATTGAACCATCGCCTCCTGCACGGCAGGCAAGTTTACTCGCCACTGGACCACCACGGCCTACTGACGGAAGAAGATATAATAATAATATAGTAGAAATGAATAGTAATTCGCACTGCTAGTCACCTCCGAGCCCCCCAAACCTAATCACACGAGTAACCACCACGAAACTTATCCGGAACCATAAAGCGTTCGATAAAAACATTTTCGCTACCACCCTAATGTACAATATTTGGCCTATTACTCTACCCTGGGCCCATTGATTTATAGGTTATGAATCAACCTCCCTCAACCCCCCCTGCCTCAGCCCGCGGGGGCCATTACACAGGCCTGATGTATCGCCCTGATAATGAATCTAGTTTTATTTTTGTTGGTAGTGTGATGGAAATATGAAGGTTGGAGTACTTGGAGTTAGTTATGAGATTGTTGGTGTTATTTAGTAAGGTTTTTCTGGCGGTGGCGGTGAACATTTTCTAGAGATTTTATTGGGAAAATTGGTAAAGTGCATGGCAGGCATAGTCATTGTATAATAATTTATGCTTTGCTCTGTCACTGTCCACATCTTAGACTACTTATATGAGGACAAGTTACGCGTGTAATTCTACTAAACAACTTTTCTGACACTTTTTGCGAGGGGCGAGGTAGCACGAGGTACGCAACTTTGAATTTTATCCATTAGTTTAGATTCCAATTTTGAATGTTAAAAATCATGAAAAACAGTTTCATGTGAACCCCAAACGTCATAAGTTCGAAATTATTGTTTCGCAATTATAGGCTGTCGCGTTTACTGATAAGGTATAAAATTGTATGTAAATGCGTAAAATCTTTTGATCTTGCACTTTGGCAGAGGTTGGTCCGTATATAATTCGTCTAAGGTCCACATAAATAAAAATGCAATTTCCGAACACGAACATTCACTAACTTGATCGAAAGAAGTTTTGTTGTATTTCTTACCCGACTGTGCCAGAAGGAGGGTTATGTTTTTTACGCTATTCCATGCGCTATAATTTTCTTTGATGTGTTTTACTAAACGTTTTCCATATTTTAAGATTTATAAAAGAATAAGATTTTTTTTATTTATAAATTAATGAACTGGATGGAATTAATGGACTAGTGTCAAGTAGTTTGAAAGAGTATTTATCCAATCTCGGGGATTATTTTTGAGTAGGAACACAACTGAGAAGGATTGCGGAGCCTCGTGGCAGGCTGAGCTGCGAACCGCGCGAACACAACGCGAAAGACAAATGTTCGGAGCAAACCCTGCAACGTGACTCCCAGAATAAGATTTAGTAAATGTAAAATACATTATGCGAGTGTGATATGACATTATGCCAATTATGCAATGTGCCGTTATGCCAATGTGACATTTTGCGTCAAGATGACATTTTTCGAATGTGTAATTGTGCGTCTAACTCTAATCCCCCGGAAAATAATGTTCAACTCTTTAGTATTGAAGTCGGTTTTGCCTTAATTCACCACTTACCTAAGTAATTTTCGATTCTATTAGAAACCCTTTAAAAGAGCCTTCAATCTATGAAATCGAACTGTCATCATCAAAAAACCACAATGCCTACAACAGCATAACGAAAAATGATAAAAGAATCGGTCTTCAAAACGAAAATCTAACAAAACATAACGAAAGTGACATTTCATTCAATAGAACGGCTTCCCGGCTGAGTGACGCACGTCAATGATAACATCGCATCTGACAATTGACGAAGGATCACCGATCGACAAATGCAGATACCGCCTTTTGCCGCACGAGGCACGCGGAAGAATAGAAAAGAGTTTTTGATGTTTTGTGTTTTAAAAATTTGGGTTTTCCTGGATGCTTTTAAATAGGCGTTTACATGCAAAACAGAACAGCCAATATTCAAAATTCAATAGGTTTTTAAAATGTTTATAACATTTTCAAAAAGCCAACTACGTTACATCGCATTTGCATTGCTTGTTTTGGAA
Source organism: Agonopterix alstromeriana (assembly GCA_963924505.1). Classification (NCBI taxonomy): domain Eukaryota; kingdom Metazoa; phylum Arthropoda; class Insecta; order Lepidoptera; family Depressariidae; genus Agonopterix; species Agonopterix alstromeriana. Next base: position 1,224,224 of record OZ004669.1, on the reverse strand, counting down.
TATTACTATGTTCGTGTTTTATGTTTATGTAGTGATGACGAAAATGATAAAGAGCTGTATATTTAAAAAATACTGTATTAAATGGTATTTAGAATATAAATTCACGACAGCATTTAAGGGTATATTACCATTGGCGCGCTTCTTACAAACGAAGTCTGGTTATATTTCCAATACTAACCAATTAAAGTCAATCATTTTTTTTAGATACGATCCAGAAACCATTATCTGTATTTTAAAACTTTGAACCCCGAGAACTTTGAAACTATATATTTTAACTTAAATCTGACAAATGTAAAACACATGTATTGGTTTCTAGATCGTCTCTAATAAATTTTATTGATTTTAATTGGTTAGTATTGAAAATATAACCAACTTCGTTTATATGGAGCGCGCCAACGGTAATATCATCATAAGGAGTTGTCTGACACTGTTTCGATTAATCAACTCTAATCTCAATCAACTACTTTTCAAAGATGCAATTTTGACAACATTAACTTTCTGTACAGGTATTTTTGTCAGCAATGTATGCTAAACAATAAGAAATAGTATACCTACAAAGTATGATCCAAATTCACGAAATCGAACATAAAATGTGAACTCTAAAACAGTACCAAAACGCATTCGAAACAAGCAAGTCATGCTGCAGTCGTTTAAAAGAAAAAACTAAACAACAGTAGCAAAAAACTTCATTCTCGCTCGCTTCTGACATTTGTCAATCATTCCCCCGCTCCCCGCAACTGTCAGCTGTCAATGACAATTAATGACGTCCTATACAAAGTTTTATGGCTTTTATTACCCCAATTGTACGAGGAAATGATTAATGCAATCACTAATGCAAATCCTCACTGTCTGAGCACGGACACACATTGTAGTTTTTGTATAAAAATTGATTTATTATTATAGTTTTGCAGTTATTTCGTTTTTCGGAACGACTGTGGGCGGTGTAGCGAAATCGATGCGGGATAGGGATTTTTTTGATACTTAATTGGTTTTATGCGATTTTGTCAATTTTGATGTCAAATAGATGAACATAATTAAAGATTCTAAATGCGAGCTTTTTGCCATAGCCTTTCATAGTTCTCGATCACCGATTCCTGCCGTTGTATTCCTAAACAACTATAGTCTGACCTGTAGGGCTGTGTAAGTCCGATTATAATCGTTTACTAGATCGGTAATGTTATAGTCATATAACATTACCGATCTAGTAAACGATTATACACCCCTCATACATACCCCTGTAGTCATACAGGGTGAAATTGAAATCATTAGCATCATTTTAAACTAAGAGTAAACTCATCAAACTGAACAACGTTTACTATGAGAGCGAATCGATCGGAGCAAGAAAAAAATAAACTGTTCCATGCTAAATTGCTATGTTCACTCGACACAACTGTATGAAATAGCAGATTTTTTTTTTTGCTCCGATTTGTTTGCTCCCATAGGCATAGTAAAAGTTGTTCAGTTTGATGGGTAGACTCTTAGTTTAAAAGGATGCTAATGATATCAATTTCACCAGTATAATAGGAAATTTTTTGTGATAATTACTTTCTGTTATCATCATATCGTTGGCTAAAGTGTCAAACCACCTAACTCCTTTTATTTTTCAAATTAGATTTTATACAATTTTATTACTAATTTCTGAATGCATCCATGGCACAACTCTTATATCCTGATAAATAGAAAACCGTATAACTCTGGGCTGCCATTTTTCGTGGTGAAGTTTTTTGTGCCTCCTTAGTCGACGATATCCATTATGTGAAATGAATTAACAAAATGTTAAGAAGCAGAATCGCTAAGAATTGCCAAAAACACCTCGCCTATTTGATACCGATTGAATCGGGTTCTTACACAATAAGACCAATGACCGCAAAGGCTACACCGCTCATTGGGTGCGAGGGTGCAACAGCACTTTGGATATTCTATTTTTTAAGCATATGACACGTCATGAACATGTCATCTAACTGTGTACAGAGTTACCTGACTGTGTACAGTCCGGTGCAAAAAACCGAGAGCCACGAAAATTTTTCACGAAAAGGCAGAACATAGCGGGCTTTTTGCCCCCGCATCTTGCCGCACAGCGTCGTAGGGACAGGAGAGGAATAGTCCTGGTGGTCAGACTATAATAGCTACTATTCTAAAGACAATATGCTTTGAGAGGATAGACCAGTACCGTTTTGTCCATACAAACGTATTCCCCTGTTTCCTCCCTAGATAATGAAACTAGAGCCAATCTATGTTTTCTCTGTTATGTCCTTACATTTTGTTTTTTGCATAAATTAATCACTGTAAGAAGTAGGGACCTTCGAAAATTGCTCAATTTTACCTCCGTTTTCAGACATACAGCAACCCAATTTGACGAATATAAACGAAAAAAACTTACAGACATAGCTAATATTTTTCTTGAAAGAATTATTAAAATTGGTTTTGTTTTGAAGGAGGAAACAGGGGAATACGAAATGCTGATTTCATCCATTTTATATAGATAAAATCAGTCCGAGCTGCAGTCGTCTCTTTTGCGCATGGTGTGTGAGAGGGGCGGATCGGACAAATACGTAAAATATAGTCGGAAAAGTGACCTATTCTCCAAATTTCTTCGAGAGCCCGCCTATCCTCTTAATGCAATGCCGTAGCCCTGTAGGTTGCTCCAGCTTCAGGTATCGCCGGAGATACGTAGTGGTGGCTGACCTACGTGAATTTCAAGCTGTTGGGGAGAGGTTGCGCAGGATCAGGAAATTAAAGCGCTCTTTCTTTTCAGAAGCCAAGATCCACTTCGCGGTTTATTCGTTTTACTTCGGTGTCAAATCAAATCTATAGGAGAGGTTATAAATACAACGTGTTAATGAATAAGCGCAAAGCCTCATACACCCCAACTGATTTATAACAAAATAATTTGATTGAAACAATAATTTCATTATTTTGGTATTTAAAATTTTAAGTTATTCGCATTTTACGTTTTCAGGCCAAAAGGATTTGTTATCATTTCAGCAATGAATGATAGCGCTAGTGCTCGTGGATACATTTTAGGAATCTTGTTTTGGTATTAAGTAGGATGATTGTGCCCGTGCGGTGGGTTGAGATCGAGTTCAGTAAATTTTAAATTTTATAGACAAATTATTTAATACTTTGAAAAAAATTACCTATGTTGAAAATATGATAATTCCATTCTGCTCTCGATTCTAAATAAATTACTTTCTAGTTTTCCGTTAATTCATTAACACGTTGTATAATCAATCACCTAGAATTTTCAAACACCCACATCTATCGAAAATCATCCAAATAGACAATAGAATTGTATCGCACGTTTATTTAAAATGACATCAATCAGTTAGCTTTTTTTCACTCGGTATTTCACCCCCTTGAAGATCAAAAATAGTCATGTAACTTAATTTTTTCTCAAATTCTTTCACTAAAATTAATATGCGTTAGTTGTTGTAGTAAAAATGTTGTCTTTACAAATGTGTTATTAAAAAGAGGCACTAAGGCTATATTTTCGTTCGTGACGTACAATGTCCGGATTTTACGCGATTACTATAATAAATTATATGAAACATACAAAAAAACGATGCGGAGAAATTTTAAGTAAAGGCAGGTTTTTTATAATAAATATAATACACTGGATATCATTGAAAACAATGTTCCCGAAAATTTTAGTTTTTGAAAATATACCCTTAAGGGGGTATATTACTGTTGGCACGAAGTCTGGTGATATTTTCAATACTAACCAATTAAACTTAATGACATTTTGCAGAAACAATCTAAAAACAAATCTCTATGCTTGTATCGTGCCAGATTTTCCTTAAAATGTATAGTTTTAAAGTTACAGTGCCTTAAAGATTTCCATACAAATATTAAATTAATCCTAGCATTGAAACTGTATATTTTAACAAAAATCGGACACGATACATAGAGATTTGTTTCTAGATTGTTACTGCAAAATATCATTGAGTTTAATTGGTTAGTATTGAAAATATCACCAGACTTCGTTTGTATGCAGCGCGCATTTACGCATTCGGGATAAACTTCTCATAAGATGAATGACTACGGAACTCAACGCGTAGTTCGAGATGCACAAAACAAAAAAAAAACGTTTTTTTTAAATGATGATTCCCAAACTAAAGCTAAAGGTCAAACTGATTAACAATGATTTGTTTACGAAGTTCATTGTTATAGGTATCATATTCCAATGTCAAGGATATCACTAAGTAGAAAATAATCCACATATGTACGCTAAAATAAATATCGATTTCGAGATATAGAAACGTGGTTCAAGTCATAAACTTATGGGGCAGCTGAACCAAATCGAGTATTCTTATTAAGCATATGCTCACGACTATATACCCCGAGGGGGTAGTCAGAGATATTCTGAAACCTCAGAACATCCACGTTTCACCAGTAGTACCGAAACTCTGTCCAGTGTGACGGGGGGTGAGCCCGTCGCCACTTATAGTGGACAGTCAAAAACTCTAACTCCAATGCCCAAAATAATTTTCTATTGGACTGTTCAAAACAAAAATCAACCAATCATACGCCAATTAAGTTCACTACATACCGAGCACAGGCGGGCGCATGAGTTCCCTATAAAATAATATCTTATTTTTATTTAAACGGATAGAGAATATGATACGTTGACAGAGTAACGGCCAAAATCGCTCGCACTCTATCTCCGCTCACTCCCCATATATTACGTATTTATATGTTCGAATTAGGCTTTGACTATTTATATGTGGACTGGTTACGCGTGTAATTCTACTAACAAACATTTCTGCCACTTTTTGCGGGAGGCGAGGTAACATGAAATCCGCAACTTTGGATTTTATTCCCCATAACTTTAGATTCTAATTTTGAATGTTAAAAATCATGAAAAGTAGTCTCGTGTGAACCCCAAACGTTCTAAGTTCGAAGTTATTATTTCGCAATTATAGGCTGTCTCGTTTAGTGATAAGGTGTAAAATTGAATGTAAATGCACAAGATCAATTGTGCTTATACCGTGGCAGAGGGGAAATACTACCGGAAGGCTAGTTTTTATAATAATTAGTCAAAGGATTTAGGGCAAGCCTGAGTTGTAATATGACACCCTAATCAACTTAAAACCAAGTCGCAACAACTCAACACTTCCACCGCCCCGCGTCTCAATGTCACAATTTCATTACCGCCGACGTCGCCGGCATCACGTCGCGTCAACGTCACGTCACCGTCACTGTCAGCTGTCAACTGTCAACTGTCACCTGTCACTTACCTGCCAGCGATCGGAGAGACAGTTTGTTAATTAGACTGTAACGCGTAAACATAATGGGTTGTGAGCTTTTGCTTTGGTGACCTAAAAATGGTTCTGTTTAAAACTTGCAGATGACATTATGTGGCATGACCATTACGCTACTGGGGATGGTCAGAATCCTTTACTACAATTAGCAATACTTTTAGCATATTGATAGTTTTAGGATAGAATGACCAGACTTTCGCCTTTAAAACAGTATAAAAATAAGAAACAATTATCCCTTTTACGACACGATTATACACCATTTCAATTAGCATCGAAATTTTAAGGCTTCACTTCTTTTCACGTATTATTAGAACTAAACAGAAACAGCTTAAGTAAAGTCCAAGATAAGTCGGATAATATAACTTACTGATAAATAAATAAAAATTATATTTGCAAATCAGAATTGGCCAGAATGCTATATTAAAACAAAATTCGTCCTTATTTGAAATGAAGGATAGTATGCGATGTCGTTCGCCACGTCTTCGATGCAAAGGATGCGTACGGCGTCTCACACTATTAGTGCTTTTTTGTATGGAAAAACCGTCGATCGCCGTCGAGCAATGTGTCGTAACTCTTAATCACCTCTGAATAAGAAAACTGATGGGGATGTTATCAGTATAGAAGTCCAATTAGGAGAGTAAGGTTGATGATGATGAGGTCACCGTTCACTAGGACGAACCAGGATCTAAAGAATTTTTTCTTAAGCATTTCTTTTCTATCCAAGATTTGTAAAATGAAATGTTTTTATTAATAATCAACTATTTTTATTACAAAAGAAAACAATTAGAAAATAAATATGTCTCCACAATGTTCAAGATACGGTACGATCTTCCTCGTGCCGTAGTTATACTTGTGATAAAAACACTATATTTCTAATTACGAACAACGCTGATACAGGTACAGCTACTGAAATTGAAACTATCTTCAGTTTCAGCAACGTTTCTGACACCCCAAAATGGTTTATGGACGTGAGGTTCCGAAATGTTTGTTTGGCCCTAAACCCACTACAACAGCGGCGTCCACTAGCAACTAGACATTGAATTGAAAACAGTCCGGGGATGTCCCTAATCTAGAGTTTTTTCTACCGACAGTTTGACTATAGTCGACCTTGAAACATGTAGGGTAGTCAGAGATGTTCTGAAATCTCAGAGCATCCACGTTTCACCAGTAGTACCGAAACTCTGTCCAGTGTGACGGGGGGTGAGCCCGTCGCCACTTATAATGGACAGTGGGTACAATACATGCCTCGAAATCTAAGCATGCCGGTTTCCTTACGATGTTTTCCTTCACCGAAAAACTAACGTTTATACAGGATTCTTCTTAATATGCTGACACTTTTTTAAGGGGATGATCAGACCGTCTAACTGAATAACTTTCTCTATAGCACTAACATCGAAATCGCGAAAAAAAATCTGCTGTTCTTTACCAAACTGCAAACCTACTCGAGCCAAATGTATGGGACAGATGATTTTTCTTTTTCGTGATTTCGATGTTGGTCCCATAGAGAAAGTTGTTCAGTTGGACCCTGTATTTCCATATTTCTTTAACTAATTGTAAACAGGAAAATGCAAGAGAATTGCAGGCAAAGCAAAAGTTTAGGCAAGTATCCAAAAGTTATTGGTTATCATATCAAAAATGCTTTGACTATTTATATGTGGACTGGTTACGCGTGTAATTCTACTAACAAACATTTCTGACACTTTTTGCGGGGGGCGAGGTAACATGAAATCCGCAACTTTGGATTTTATTCCCCATAACTTTAGATTCTAATTTTGAATGTTAAAAATCATGAAATGTAGTCTCGTGTGAACCCCAAACGTTCTAAGTTCGAAGTTATTATTTCGCAATTATAGGCTGTCTCGTTTAGTGATAAGGTGTAAAATTGAATGTAAATGCACAAGATCAATTGTGCTTATACCGTGGCAGAGGGGAAATGCTACCGCAAGGCTAGTCCTTATAATAATTAGTCAAAGCAAAAATGTTATGTTGTGCTTTTTCAATTTGAAATCTGGTCCATGAAGGAGCTGATGAAGGGTGACCTTCCTTTATCACTCAGACGCAGAGTCATCGACATGTGTATCTTGCCGATACTACGGTGCTCAAACATGGTCTTGAACAGAATCACATAAGTTCAAACTCAAGGTTTGCACGCTAGCGCTTTCATTCATTGCTGAAATGATAACAAATCATTTTTGCCTGAAAACTTAAAATGCGAATAACATTCAATTTTAACTATCAAAATAATGAAATTATTGTGTCAATCTAATTGTTTTGTTATAAATCAGTTGGGGTGTATGAGGTTTTGCGCTTATTCATTAACACGTTGTATATATATATTTTTTTAAGTATATATTTTAAATTACGGTATGTTTGTATTTGTGTAACTTTATTTGTATATGTTATGTACCTATACTGTTATTGTTATCTACACCGACTACCAATCTTCTTTTACCTTTTCCTCTACCCTAAGGTTGTCTGGAAGAAATCGCTTTTTAGCGATAAGACCGCCTATTTTTGTACCGTCTGTATTTCCTGTTTATTCACTCTCTGTATACTACGTTTTTTTTATGTAAAATAAAGTATAATTGATTGATTGATTGAAGGTTTGGCAGAGGGCGATGGAGCGTAGCATATTGGGGATCAAACGGACAGATCGCGTCAGGAACATCACAATATGTGAAGAGATTGTATATATCTCTATATTCTGTCATTACGAACTATGGTTTAGGTTGCCATAGATACACTTGACTGTTATCTCTCTGTCAACTATTATATTTCTCTTACGTGTATTTTTCATATTATATTAAAACTATTATTTGCTTACACCAAGTTGTTATTTATTTCTCATACTTATACAACGTGTTAATGAATTAACGCAAAACTAGAAAGTAGTTTGTTTAGAATCAAGAGCAGAATCGAATTATCATGTTTTCAACAAAGGTTTTTTTTTTCAAAATATTAAATAATTGGTTTGTAAATTTTTTTAATTTACTGAACTCGGTCTCAACCCAACGCACGGGCACACTCACCCTACTTACTACCAAAACAAGATACGCACGCTAACGCTTTCATTCATTGCTGAAATGATAAAAAATCATTTTTGCCTGAAAACTTAAAATGCGAATAACTTCAAATTTGAACTACCAAAATAAGGAAATTATTATTTTAATCTAATTACTTTGTTATAAATCAGTTGGGGTGTATGAGGTTTTGCGCTTATTAATTAACACGTTGTATACACACAGTATAAAAGTTAATACAATACACCAACAAACACAAATAGCCGATGTTGGTGAGAAAACTGCCAAGTTGAGATGGGACTGTGCCGCCCATGTCTGTCGATTGCACCCGGCAAGGTGGGCCAAAGTCTTAACACCTTGGATCCCGGAGAATGGACATTACCGTCAGGGTACCCCGGAAGAGATGGAGGGACGACCTGGATGCCTTCAACGAAGAGTCGATGGAACTGGCTCAGGACAGTTTTTGCCCAGTAGTGGGATGAAATAGGCAAAGAAAAAAAAACGTTATGTATGTATCCCTTAATCGCCTCAGAATAAGAAAGCTGTTGCAGATTTATCTGTAACAATTAAACCACGGTTTTATTCAAAGGCTGGTACTCATTCATTCAAATACAAAATCGTTTACACTGTCCAAACCACATTGGTCCGTAATGTCTGTAATACATAAATACTTAACAAGATACAGCCGTTTATTAAAAGCGTATATAAAATAAAATATCAGTCAATAGCTAACACGCTGTCTCAGAGATATGATCACACTCAGATCCACAGCTGTTAACAATTTATACTTCTGAAAGTGATTATAATAAATTGTGTCTTTTTTCGCTAAACGTCGCTCCCGCAAACAAGACTTAACTATTTTAGTTTTGATGATAAATTGCAGTTTCTGTTAGGTGGTTGAGTTTTAGTTTGAGGAGAGGTGGCACGGTTTTTGTTTATGCCTTCATATGTGGAGCCTCTGAGAGACATATCTATGAAATACGTTAACGAATGCAAGAATTCAAATATCGAATATTTGTGCAGTAATAATGACTGAGCAACATTTTGGTTTACAATTTCCATTTTTTTTTTTTTTTGGAATTACGATGACGTATACAGCTTTGCTCAGGGAGCATTTACTGCTTTTTATTGCGGACTGTTGGAGGGACAAGAAGGGTCACCGAGCCAAATGAATAAACTTAAGCAACCGACCTATAGGCACCCCAGGGGGGTACGGACCTCGGCATAGGACGTTGCTGGGGCTACGCGGCGGATTGGGTAGCTGGGATCGGTGAGAAACAATTTCCATACCTAATTGCTACGACTTTAATTAGACTTTAGTTAGTTTAGTGGAGCTTCAAAAATGAACACCGAAGTAAAGCAAAGACCGGTCATTTGATGGTTTACTCAGGAAAGGACTATTCGGAGCAATCCCAGATACTTCAGTTAGAGGGTGGTGTATTTTCTGGTTAGGGTAGAATGCAAATAGTTTGACAGCTAGTTGAACACTAACTTGCCTCCAATGTAACTGGATAAGCATGGCACCTGAGAGCATGAGACAATGTGCCCTATAGTGGTATGGTTTTAGACTTATGATAATTACACTTTAATGTCCAACAACCAACCAACAAACAAACAGCACTTTCTTATACTGTGCCAATAGCATACATTCGAGATCTTCTTGATAATATCTTAAGGCTAGTTGTTGGACATTCCTCTCTTTTATACAGGGTGAAATTGATATCATTAGCATCCTATTAAACCAAAATCATATCCTATTAAATTAAAATTCTGCTGTTCCATACTAAACTGCAGTGCCTACTCAAATGTGTGCAACAGCTGATTTTTTTTGCTCTAATCGGTTTGCTCCCATAGTAAAAGTTGTTCAGTTTGATGGACTCTTAGTTTAAAAGGATGATAATGATTATCAATTTCACCCTGTATACTGTTGTTAAATAAGGCATGAAAGAAAACCAAACCCCTTCTATCGCAACATAATCTTTGCCCTATGTTTGTTCTTAGAAGCAAAGTGGGGGGAAACAAGCGGGGGAGGGGAGGGGCGCAGATGCGCGGGCGCAGTCGCCGCTGTGACGAGACGTGACAGACATAAATCAATTGTCAAAACCACCATCTCACTAATCTCGTGAGACTAATAGCGCGTGGAGAGAAAATTGTGGACGTGGCTTGTTGAAAATGTTAGTACTACGAAGATTGAAGACTTGAGAATTCATGTTATATTTGAGTACATTTTTTTTACGCTACCTTAATAACACTATTTGTAATGACTTCGCATTTCCCGTGTAGAATTCATTTCATTTTCAGGAGAATGATATAGTAATTATTAATTAAGACATGACGCTATTGCAAACAGACGCTCGTGGTGTAGCTCGTATTCAAAAGATTCTTATTGAATTAATTGAATCAGGCGTTACTTTGTGGAAGCCCATGACTAACCGGTAGATGACACGATTGTGTCGATTCTTACTGAGCATAGCATAGCATAATGCTCACGACTATATTCCCCGAGGGGGTAGTCAGAGATATTCATAAAACTCAGAATCTACGTTTCACATGTAGTACCGAAACTCTCTCTCTCTCTCTCTCTCTCTCTAACTAATATTAAACGACTGTTAAAATAAGTTATAAAACCCATTTTTGTGATAAACCGCTACACCACCAGTTTTCCTTGTATTGATAGCCTAGTCATAACTACCTCGTAGGTTTTATTAGAAACATTTTCCTGTCGTATCCACACTAATCTAACATCATCAAAGGGCGTCGTCAACCGGCGTAGCATCGCTTAATAAGGCCAAGTGACGTGCCGACAACGAAAAAACTGTCGTTAAAACCTTCTGGTACAATCCACCATATTCTTTACATCAACTTTTATACATCTTTACGTGTTAAACTTTAGAGTTGTTTTTCGTTTGGGAAATGTGTGAATAAGTATGGTTTGTTGTACAAGTCGTGGGACCCGATCGATTAGTTCGTATGCAATTAATGTTTCAAGTGATGTCATGTGTTCTGGGGTGTATTGTATGATGGAGATATCATGTTAGGAGTTAAGGTCGAAAATTGATTGTTTTTATTAAGTGGGAACTTGTATAATGCTGCGGGGATATTATTATCTAGTTGTTGAGTAAATTTGAACGTTAAATGGTCTAAGTGAAAATTAATGACAACCTGTAGCTAGAGTACCAATCTTTTCTAGTAGCGTCAGCGTATCAAATTTATCAATCAGTGTTTTGTATGAACATTTTTAGTTTCATTCACACGGTCCTTCTTAATATGCTAACACTTTTTTAAGAGGATGATCAGACCATCATACTGACCAACTTTCTCTGTGGCACCAACATCGAAATCGCCAAATAAATATCGGCTGTTCAATACAGAACTGCAAACCTACTCTAGCCAAATGTATGGGACAAAATGTTTTCGGGATTTCGATGTTAGTCCTATAGAGAAAGTTGTTCAGTTTGATGGTCTGATCATACCCTTAAAAAAGTATCAGCATATTAAGAAGGACCCTGTTTAGACAAAGCTATGGCTACTCAAATCAACATGTTTAACTATGTAAAAGCCAAATCCACTGACTTATTCATTGGCTGATTCATCACAGAATATCCAAAATTATAAAGCCTTTTAGAAAACAACGTAAGTTCCATTTGCCATTATAATTAGGTACCTGTGTTTCTCTTTGCTGGATGAATTACTAGACTAGACCAGATAAATAGATTTTTAGATCATTGTCAAAATTATTACCAAAAAAAGATTAGTAAAATGTTAAGGGCATAGGTTATAGGAATTTAATTTTGATTTCATTTTAATACACTCTCTCGTAAAGTTTTCATGTGCTCGTATGAGATAGTGGGCGCCAATAGTCTCTAATATCTTCTTAGATCTTCTAATTGTGGTTCGGTTTTAATCAGCGCCTTATCATGTTCAAGTTGTACTTAAACTATTTAGGCGACCCGGTTAACTCAGTGTGACCATACGAATTAACATGATTTTAGAGAAATATCACTGCAGGTTGGCAGAAATCTGCCACATATTTCTCTAAAATCATGCTAATTAGAATACGAAAGTGATGTCAAACTCTATGGAATTTTATGCATATAATAATATAATGTGCACCTAATAATGTAATAATGTAATGTGTATGAAATTGACAACTCTGCAACCACCTTAAGAGGATATAATTCGGAGCGCGCTCCATACAAACGTACTATGGTGATATTTCAATACTAACCGATTAAACTCAATGAAATTAGTCAGATTTTCGTTAAAATGTATAGTTTTAAAGTTACAGTGCCTCAAATATTTCCATTCAAATCTTAAATTAATCCTAGCATGCAAACTGTATATTTTAACTAAAATCTGACTCCATACAAGCATAGATATTTGTTTCCAGATTGTTTCAGTAAAATTTCATTGACTTTCAATTGTTAGTATTGAAAATATCACCATAGTACGTTTGTATGGAGCGCGCTCCGAATTATATCCCCTTAAGCCTAAATACTTGTTGGTGCAAGCCGTATAAAAGCCGTCTACGAAGTATCCTACATTCTTCTTCTTGTGGTACTATCTCCGATCGGAGGTTGGCTATCAATCTACATTGACCACCTAAATTAGAGCAACTCTTCTACATCCATCTATGTCACCATAAACAAACCATAGCCCTACAATAATACATCGGCCCGTTCGATAAAACAGTTCCGAGCCATTAGTAGAGCCCTTATTATTAATTATGTGGTTTGAAATTGAAACTAAAATGTCCTGGTCACCTTCCTGTCTGTATCGATGTGTTTACGTACGGTGAACTAACCCGACTATTATAAGCGAGGTTTAAGTTATAAGCGAAAGTTTATTTTGATTTCAACTGTCTTTATTTTAAGGTCTTCATTGTTATCTTCATTTGTGTTTCAAATTAAAATATGTGTTTTATGTTCTTTCACTTGAAAAGAACATAAAATCATAAGCTGGAATATGTGTCATACTTAGGGACTAGCTTATTTCCTAAATCGCGCATTTAATGGTTGTTTGATTATGATGATCAGTTTAAAGTGTAGTTCATAACGAAACACTAACGAAAATATTTGACATTCGTGGCTATACTCCTTCCTAATGCAATCTTAATATATTAAAATCTAGATCGAATATTAATATTAAGTATAATTATATTTAAAATTGACTAACTTCTTGATTTTGCATTGTTTCAGCCTTAGAGAGACACGGCTTACATCGCCGGCAGGAGGTAGCCTTGTTGCTCTAAGTCTAAAGTTTCAGCCAACAAACCTTAGTGCAGAGGGGTTAGCATGCCACACCAGAGAAAATTGACACATGCTTCTGTCTTTGTTAATTCGAGTATGCAAAAGCGAGCGTGCATGACGATTTTCTCGTTTTATCTCTTTGTCCTGCGCGCTATAAGAGCGAATTCCTTCTCTTTCAAAAAATGAAATAGTCGGTAAACATAATAGTCATGAACTTCGTGAGCTTAGGCATACTTTATAACCAGTATATCCCGCTACCCGCTTCCTCCTGTAGTCTACGCCAGTACAGTGACGGGCACACCCCGGTTTCGTGCACACGTCAGTCAGCTCGCATCAATCACTGTTCGCGGCGACTGTACCACTCATATTTCAGGGGTCGGCAGAGCTATAGCTTCTACTGTTAATGCTATGAACACGTGAACCTTTGGAAGGTTAAAATTACTTGGGCTATCGATTAGGTTTGCCAGTATGTCGGTTTTTTCTTTTGGAATTTTCTGAGTTGACTTTTGGTTGTAGTTGTTGAAAAGTTTCTGTTGACCTCAATATACGGATTTGAGTTCATGTATGTGTGAATTATACAGTTTTAACTTACAGTATACAGGGTGTAACAAAACACCCTGGTAATACTTAAGGGAGTGCTTCAGCCCATCAAACTAAATAACTTTTACTATGGAGTTAACTTGAAAAACGCGTAAAATTAATCATCTGTTAGATACAAAACTGCAGTACCAACTCGATTTTTTTTTGCGATTTCGAAATTGATTCTATCGTGAATGTTGGTCAGTTTGATGGTCTGAAGTATATAAACCATAAGAATGTATCGGATTTAAGTTTACACCTTGTATATCCCACTGCAGGTCTCAGACCTACCCTCAATTAGGGTGTCTGAACGTTAGTCCACCACGCGTACCCAATGCGGTTTGGTAGACTTCAAATACTTCAGCAATTTCTTCAGCGTATGCAGGTTCTTTGCAAAGGAAAACATCAACGTTTAAAAAAATAAGTACAAGCTAAAAAAACTCATTGGTGTGTACTCGTAAAGTGTTATTTTCTTACTTCATAAACAGGAACTCAAAAAGTACGTTTACTGTTCATGAATGAATGAAATGCAAGTGCAAGAACATTGTCAATTAAAAAAAACACTTTTTTTTCGCTCTATTCATTCTGATGCTGTCTAGTCGGTTCGAGCCTACTGCCTGCTGTCAATCAGCTGCCAATCAACTATCAATCAGCTCTCAATAGCGAGGGGACTGTCGAGCGCACGCGTTCGTCGAGTTTTATCAATCAATTGCGTTTTGTAGACGCAGAGGACATTACTATGAGTCATGTGTAATTTAGTTGTTGGAGTCAAAAGAAAGAGTTTGTAAAATTTTATGACTCACTTTTTAACAATGACCAATTTTCTGATGTAGCATATCATATGCTCTCGACTTTATTCCCCGAGGTAGTCATAGATATTCTGAAACCTCAGAACATCCACGTTTCACTAGTAGTACAAACTCTGTCCAGTGTGACGGGGAGTGCGCCCGTCGTCACTTGTAATGGACAGAGGGTACATGCCTCGAAATTGAAGCATGCAGGTTTCCTCACGATGATTTCCTTCACTGAAAAGCCAGCGATTTTATAAATTCCGAAAAAGTCATTGGTACGTGTCTGCTTGGACGGGGATCGAATCATCTGCACGGCAGGCAAGGCTACTCGTCACTGGACCACCACGGCTTATTTTCTGATGTGATTCAGCTAATCAACCTTCATGATCAAAAAAATTAATAATGCAAAAACTCATGACCGTGTTCATTATCTGGGTGGACAGAAAGTTAGCCACGAATACGGAAACTATTCTTTACACCTGCATGACACGCTCTATTAAAGATTGTTCTTGAATCGCAATCATCATCAGCCTCTCATCGTCCACTGCTAATCATAGGCTTTTCCCAAGGCGCGCCACAAAAATACTTTAGACCATGAAACTGAACTTTTTTTCGCGGTTTCGATGTTGGCTCCTTAGTGAAAGTTGTTTAGTTTCATGGTTTAATCCACCCCTTGAAATTCTTATTGGTTGTCAGAGAATCGACCGATATAACCAGCCCATGGTAGAGTCATGGTGTCAGAGTCAGGTGAGTGATGGCAATGTCTTTGACTATTTATATATGGACCAGCCTTGAGGTAGCATTTCCCCTCTGCCACGGTACAAGATCAATTGATCATATGCATTGACATAAAATTTTATACCTTATCACTAAACGAAACAGCCTATAATTGCGAAACAATAACTTCGAACTTATCTCGTTCACACGAGACTACTTTTCATGATTTCTAAGAACCAAAATTAGAATCTACAGTTATGGGGAATAAAATCCAAAGTTGCGGATTTCATGTTACCTCGCCCCCCGCAAAAAGTGGCAGAAATGTTTGATAGAAGAATTACACACGTAACTAGTACATATATAAATAGTCAAAGGGCAAATGCGTAAATGATTGCTAATAGAAGTATCATCTAAAAATCTATATTGCAGCACAAACCACATTAATCTTATTCTCCAATCCTCCTCGAATAGTTTTCACTCCAAAAATATTATCGTAAACTCAAAAGTAGCACTTGAATGACAGCTGATTGAAGGATTGAGAAGGGTCCCTTTTCATTTGTGTTTTTGTGATCAAATCAGGTGGTCAGGTGATCAGTTGATCACAGGTATTGAAGTGTCATCGTGTAGTCAGTGGACTTTGATGACTCGATACTTTTGTAACATTTCAATCTGTTTTACCTTGAGGAATCATTTGGTCGTGGTTTATTCTTACTTTCATTTAATTCACTTACATACATTGATTTTATTTTCATTCGGGGAAGTCAGAAACTTTGCTAAAACTAGATATGAAATATCGCGTGCGCAGCAATTGGGTATGTCAAGTTTTATTTTTATCGATTTTATATTTTTACGAATAGCTTACGGATTTCACCATTCTAAGAAACTAATTGAAATTTTTTTGCGAGTCATCGACTTTATCGATATACATATTTAAATTAATTTGATTTGTAATCTCGAAACGAAAAGGGCTCGCGAGGAAATCATTCGAACTCCATGGCGAAAAACCTAAAAACAGTAAACAAATTATCACCGTCCTTCTCTGTCTAACTTCATGCTGGGAAACAGAAACGGCAACATCAAAAATGTCAAATTCTGATATTGTGAATATAAATTTTTTCTTAATGGCCAGTTAGTTTAAGTTGATTTTAAGGTTAACAAGGAGATTTTCGGCCCGGCGCGTGACGGCACTCGTTATTTTATTTAAAATATCGGTAATTCTTTCACTTAAAGATCTCTAACTTAGAAAATATGGTTTTTGAGACAATTATATCTAGAAATGTTCTTCGATTGTCAGCCCTCCAAAAAAAACTTGACAAACCGAATTTTAATTTATCAATATTCAGGTATTGCAGAAAGACTTATTTTTATAAGAGCTGTGTAGTTTCCAGTTAGAATGGAATACCAAATTTCTTAACGTGGGTGTCGTACGAGACAACTAAGAGATATGGTTTATAATGCAGGACCATCCTGAAACCAAGAAAAAGCGACAAGTTAGCAGAAGGGGTTAACAATCACATCCTTAAATAGTGGTAGTTTTAGCAAGATTTCTGTTCACCTTCAAGGGAACGTGGTCGTGAATTTATGCATGTAGGTAACTACGTTTCTTTACTATAATTAATCTGGTCAAAATGAACGATGATTGTGGTGAAATAGTCCTATTCTAATTAATCTGGCCAAGGGAAACAAAAACAAACGACCCCACCTTTCAAAACACTCGTCTCGCGCACGTCACTGTGAATTGATGGACGTGAATATATCCAGAGTGGGTCTTACATAGCATGGCCACACGTAAAAATTTGTATAGGACAGTCCCATTTGCAATCTACACCGTTTTCTGCGACATAGGTGGTTCTCAGCGATAACCGCTACCCAACCCATCGCGTAGTCCCAGCAACGGTCATTGCCGAGGTCCGTACCCATTATGGTTGCCCTTTGGGCAGGTTGCTTAATTCACTGGTAGACCTACCAGGGCGCTTTGCCGTCACTGGTGTGGTCCCCCCAACAGCCCGCAGTAAAAAGCAGTAACTGCTCCCTGAGTAAACTGTATACATAAGTCAAAAAAAAAAAACGTACGGAAACATGCGTGTACGGAGGTAGTAAAATAGTTTGCTAAGGTTTTATTTCTGTTGTCGATTAATTTTGATCTACAATAAATAGAAGGCCAGCACAATTATGTTAATTAAAATAATGTATGCCTTGTGGTGTGTATCTTAAAATAGCAATTCCTTTAGACATTGTCATCTCTGATGCCCTATCCGTGTGGCCTAATCGCGATATAAAAATTGCAAATGTGAGCTTTAAATCGTGTACCATAAAGTATAAAGTCTACAACAATGACGTGAGTGTGAATAGGCACGGTCCGCAACTTTAAAATAAAAAAATCGAGGTGCCTCTGACTTGGTTTTATGTAACGACTTCTGCCACCAGAGACAGTAGCCGGTACCAACTGCTTAACGTCCCATACGAAGCACGGAATCATTTTTCTTTTCAGACAATCAGGTGATTCAGCCTGCAATATCTTAACCACCTGGGGGAAAATGCACAAAGTGACATATCACTAGGCGTCCCCCGTGGGAATCGAACCCACGACCTCCGTGTCTAGAGCCCAATGCTCTTAACCATTAGAGCACTAGGTAAACAGCTATCAGTAAACATCGTTAATAGCTTTGAAGGTCGTTGCTATCTCAAGAATACTACTATTTTTCGGATATCATAGGTGTCTCGTTGAAAATAAAATGTATTGTCACGCTAGTTACCCCTTTCCCCTCCGTAGCGAGGCGCGGAAGTGACTCCGTCCGTCGTTCTTCATCGTCAAATGTTGCACAGTGGTGTGAGTGTGATTGCGGTTGGACATAAATAACAGTTTTTACATACACATCTACATGCGGATTTACTACTGTAATACCTTACGAGGTGGTGGATCGGGGTTACAAAACTTAGTGCAACTTGAGCGTGGCGCTGGAAAAAGTTATTGTAAAAATTATTTGTAGAAGAACATCTCGAATTTCTATGAGATTTTCAATAATTATGTATATTTAAAAACTCCTTCGTTCTTTGTTAATGATGGGTTGGGGCTTTTGAGAAATAACGTTTTTTTTTTTTTCAAAAGAACATAATATAATTATTTGTTTTAAATAATTTTACAGCGAATTAATAAAGTCTGTATAAAACGTAATTTGTATTCTTACCAAAATTTTCGACTTCTACAAAATAACAGATCCAAAAGAAAGTAAACATTAAAAATTATACCAAAAACTCTCATTTATCAATACATCAATACTATACAAGAAGCATTCTTCCACCAACAAATTATTGCACCAAACGCATCTAATTTGATTTATGGCCTTACATTTCTGACATGTCCCGAATCTTTTGTCCTGTAGCGAGGATACAGACACACTGTGCACGCGATAATGGACACATGTCCCGTAATCCATCAGTACGACAGATGCCGCCGAGTGGACGTTTGTTTCGCCAAGAGTTATTGCTGAAGCTTGTTGTACAGGGTGTTAGAGAAATGCTGCAAATCTTTAAAGATTTCTGGTATAAAAGTAATTAAATAACTTCTAGAATCTAGAGTCAAGACACACTAATCAGTTTATTCATATTAAAATAGGATAACTGCCTCCGTGGTCAAATGGTTAAGGGCAGTGACACGGAGGTCGTGGGCTCCATTCCCATTCCCACGGGCGGTAACTTGTGAAATATTTGTGCGTTTTGCAGGCTGAATCACCTGATTGTCTGAAAAAAAAGATGATTCCGTGCTTGGGATGGCACGTTAAGCCGTTGGTTCTGGCTACTATTTCAGGTGATAGTAGTTACAAGTAAAAACCACGTCAGATGCCGGAAGGCGGTTTGAAAAATCTGACACCAAGGCTTGCCCACACGATAAGAAGAAAATAGGATTAGACAGAGATGTTATCTATACAGGGTCCAACTTAATATATGACGGTTTTTAAAAGAACATTATCTACGGGACCAACATCGAAATGATGAAAAGAAATCATCTGTTCCATACATTTGGCTCAATTAGGATTGCAGTTTTGTATGGAATATCAGATTGCTCTTCGCGATTTCGGTGTTGGTCCCATAGAGAAAATTTTGCAGTTTTATGGTCTGAACATTCTCTTAAAAAACCGATAACAAATAAAAAAGGACCCTAATATACGCCATGTTGATACAAAAGGACTTGCTTAGCTAAGTTTTCACACACAAAAATAGAAAACATAGTTGTTATGAGTTTTCAGAAACCCCCTCGGGGAATATAGTCGTTACCATATCCAATGTCAAAGTCAAAATTGTTTATTCTAAATAATATCACATAGATAACTTTTTGACGTCATGTTTTTGAATCTACCATCGCGTCGGAAGGTGTTCCGTTGTAGAGAAGATGCGACCAGAAACTCTACAACACACTTCTTTTAAACAAAACAAAATATACAAAGTACAATTACATAAATTCAATATTAAATTACATAGTGTAACATTGTCAAGACCAGACATTTTGGTCATTCAAATAATCATCGAGTTTATAGTAACCTTTTTTACAGAGGACTCGTTTAACATGGGACTTAAACTTTTTGTCCGTCAAGTTAAGAATATCCTGTGTTAAATACAAAACAGATTCTCGTAGTTACGGAAGATTATGTTTAAATGAACCTATTATTTTAGCTAATTACTGCACTAGCTTAGCTGAGTCCTTGTTCTATTCCCTGTGATTCTGTTTGTCTGTTTTTATTTCTTGTAAGTTTAAATTTTTATTTTATTTACTTTTTATCATTTTCATTTCACTATGACGATATTAAATTATTTTTAATAAAGTCTCTCATTGTTCTATTTTAAATATCTTTTTAGGAATAATTATTTCGTTTGAAAGGATGGATCAGTTAACATCCTGTATACTAAGGATTAGTGTTTGCAGTTCAAAGGGATTTATTTCTAGATACTAAAACTGTTTCGTCCATTATAATTTGCTTTTCAACCTGAACTGCGATTCAAACAACTAATATAATACACATATTATTTAGATTTCGTAGTAGATTTTGTTTTTATTAACATTAAATAAACCAGAATCGTCAGAAATTTTACCAGATTACTTTTTTCGTTTCTTTTATAACATTATAAGTAGTTATGAGTTAAAGTTAATTTTGTTTTTGAAATACTGTTCTCTTTCTTTAACTCCTTTTGCAATACCTACAAAGGTGGCTAAGTTGTAACTGCATTGTAACATATTTAGCTCGTTGCTCTGATGACATTGTGAGGGTGACGGGTTCTCATTGGATCAGATTAGCACAGGACCGTGAAGAATGGCGCAATAAAAGGGAGTCCTATGCCCAGCAGTGGGTTGATGTGGGCTGATTTGATTGATAGATAAGAATATATTGTACACTTCGTATGCAAAAAGAAAATTTGTGAGACAACAGTGAGAGACAGAGCTATCACTAAATAAGCCTTCCTTTTTAGTGCAAGGCAGCCTTAATGGTGAAACGAGGATTATTTGAGTTTTCAGAATATCTATGATTACCCCATCGGGGACTATAGTCATGCGCATATAATGCAATGGTCTCAATCTTCTTTTTTAAATTTTTTAATTTATAATTAATTGACTTTTTGCTTGTGCGTTAGCACCGCATTTCCGCCAATGTCAAGTAGTTTGTGGGAGTATCTTTCCAATCTCAGGGATTGTTTTTGATAAAGAACAAGAAGAGATTAAGGAATGCGGAGCCTCGTGGCAGGCAAAGACGCGACGCGCGAACAACACGCGAGACAAGTTCTCGGGTCAGAACCTGCGACGTGACTCCCTCAATCTTCTTATCGTGTGGGCAAAGCCCAGGTGTCAGAGTTTTTTCCGACCGCCTTACGGCCTCTGACGTGGTTTTTATGTAACGACTACTGCCACGAGATATAGTAGCCGGGACCAACGGCTTAACGTGCCATACGAAGCGTGGAATCATCTTTCTTTTCAGAAAATCAGGTGATTCGGCCTGCAATGTCCTAACCAACTGGGGAAAAACGCACAAAGTGACATATCACTCAGTGTCCCACGTGGGAATCGAACCCAAGACCTCAGTATCAAGAGCCTAATGTTCTTAGTTTACTTCACGGAGGTAGTTATGGTCTCAGTTATTTGTATCAAGGTGTCTATATTACAGTATATATATGTTGAAAAAAGATAGAAGACACACAACAGACACACAGACAGACTTCATAATATTTTGACATAGGTGTAATGTTTGCAAAGAAACTCAAGTATGATAACAGTCATGTTCGATACAGACCTTACTGTATTCTGGTCGCTGTACCAAATATTTATTTAAGGACACATCATACAATTCACACATCAACCGTTACAGACAGCCACAAAAGTTACACAACACAAAGTTTTACAACTCCCAAATTAATAATTCCTTCAGGCAGCGTCAACATCTCTGATGCTTTTACCTTGGTACTGCCGGTCATAGCCCCTGCATTCGACCTCAACGGATTTTATCGGTATCCCATCACATTCAGGAGGATAAAGATAAGAGTCAATCTTTGAGCATCCTCATAAAATATCCTGCGAACCTGTGTGTAAACTAACTAAAGGCCTTTAAACCAAGTACTCTACCCATCAACCTGAACAACTTTTACTATGAGAGTATACCTGTCAGAACAAAAAAGAATATCAGTTATTTCATAGGTTTCGTGTATGCATTGCAGTTTAGTATTGAACAGCAGATTTTTTTGCGCTGACAGGCTTGCTCACATAATAAGTTGTTCAGGTTGATTGGTAGAGTACATGGTTTAAAGGTTTGCCTTTAGTTAGTTTACATAGTCGAAATTAGCATTAAGGACGTTTTTAGAGTCAAGCAGATCTTCAACCGGATCACATTATCTCTGCATCTCGCTGGAATGCAATGCTCCTCTCGTCCCCCTATCGCATCAGTCTTAGATCAAAGTAAGTACGGACTTAGTAATCGCGTCAATACGGTTAGCATCATCTTTGCCGATACGCACCTCGATAATTTGTTACACACCAATTATATTATATTCCAAAAAAGAAGCAGATATGTTATTAGCGCGCGCAAAGTGAAGACTCGAAACAGACCTAATTAGGATGACTTTCAATAGTCTGCGTCAAACAATACTACATGAATGACAGCTGTGGCGCGGCACAATTTTACGCATCATTTTCTATGATGGTAACATAATTATCTGGTGTAAAGTATCATTGGTACACACCGTTTCACATCGAATCAGAGCGCCGATATAACGTATCGACGCCAACAGATAATGTGACCGTGTAGCGCATACGGAGCACTCATTTGGAGTATATTACTGGCTACATTCGAATTGTCAGAGGACAACATTAAGCTAAGCATGCAATGTAAACCAATTTCTCGCACCCAGCATACCGGATTCGCTTGACTCGCATGAATCCATTTATTCAACGACTTTAATTGCATACTGTACATTGAAGTACAATGTATTAAATTAAATAAATCGACTGGAACGTAAACATGTGACGATCTACAATTATATGTGATTTGTAAATGTCATTCGAAAGCAATCATTAATTAGATGCGTCGCATTTAATTTTGTGACACCTACATGCATTTGTTTTGTTGCTGTTTCGGCCAATATAAACATAGTGTCTGAGATGACACCTGAATTATGATGCAGTTCCTATTCTTGAATAAAGGTATCTATACCTGCTATTATAAAATACTGCAAATATGCTGTGTATTAAACTGTTATAAGGCCCGGCAGTGGGATGAAATAGGCTAAGGGACGAAAAAATTATGTACTAGCACGAAAAATACGACATCATTTCAGGATTTTCAGAATGACTCCAACTGGAGAAAAATATGCAAAAGAGTATGTCAGAATCGAGCAAAGTGGAGATCTATATAGGGTCCTTCTTAATATGCTGTAACTTTTTTAAGTGGATGATCAGACCATCAATCTGAACAACTTTCCCTATGGGACCAACATCGAAATCGTGAAACAAAATCAGCTGTCCCATACACTTGCCTCGAGTAGGTTAGCAGTTTTGTATAGAACAACAGATTTTTTTCGCGATTTCGATATTGGTGCCGTATAGAAAGATGTTCAGTTAGACAGTTTGATCATCTCCTTAAAAAAGTGTCAGCATATTAAGAAGAATCCTTTATAGATCTCCACTTTGGTCGATTCTGACATACTCTTTTGCATATTTTTCTCCAGTTGGAGTCATTCTGAAAATAATGAAATGATTTCGTCAGTTTGACGGTCTGATCATCCCCTTAAAAAGTGTCAGCATATTAAGAAGGACCCTATAGTATCTGTATACCTTCAGGAAAAAGGCTTGAGTTTATACATAGGTATGTATTTTTTTTGTTCGCAGTAACATTTCGTTTTTATTTTATCACAGTCTATCACGGTCAGTCTAGTTGTATCAAAACTCTCAATGCTTTCAGATTTTTTTCTGAAAACAGAAGAAGGAATCCGTTCTGGAGAAGCCACAGCCGTTAGCATAGCAAATTCTTTTCACTTTCTTAAACTAAGTCACCGAAAAGAAAAAACATCTGTTCTTTCAACCCTCGGCTAGACAAATGACGGGGCGCAACTGAGCATCAATCTACTTAT